>CM045909.1:13854453-14308797 GCA_025169955.1 Salix arbutifolia | reverse complement strand
CAATCTTAACAAAATATTTAGGTTTGATTCCTTCTCTATTTTCTCATCTAAATGGTTTGCCATTATATGACTCTTTCCCATTTTATTTAAAATAAATTATTTTTTAAAAGTTTGATTCCTTCTCTTTTTCTCATTTAAATGATATTTTTTATTTCCATCGCAAATTGTTTAAAAACCCTATTTGTAGTTTTCATTTTCTTATCTCAACTATAAGCATTTTGAATTTCAAAGTTGAACAATAAGAATTAATCACTTAATTTAACTTTACTCTCTGATTAACAGTTTCAAAATGAAATTGTAAAACTTAAATAATAACAATAAAATATAATTGAAATTCAAGAACAAATAAGTTTATTGCAAATAAAAACAACTTACAATCATGAAGTTGTTCTTGATCTAGTAGCATAAACAAATAATAAAGGTTCTTGATTGGAAAACATATTAATTTTTTTAACCTTGTAATTATTCACTTTGATTATTACTAACCTTGTATCTTTACTGTAGTTGAATTGATGACATTATCTATGATTCATACAGATACGAAACAACTCAATATTTATATAAATTTGGACTTTTTCCACAATACCAGACTTTGTCACTTCTTAATTATTTTTGTGTATAAATGTACTTAGTTAAAAGAATTTACTGTATGAGACATTTTAGGTAGCTTGTGCACTCTATGAGCCATAAAGTAATGACAATAAAGGATAGTAAAAATCGACCAATTGAAAAGGAATCCTTACTATACTAAGTAAACCTGATTTGGACCAAGTTGTGCGTACTTCGATTAATCTCATAAACCCTGAATCTAATAACCATGTAAACTTCAGTGGTCATCATATTAACAATTATAGGAGTCGAGTTAACAACTATATAAACCTTCAGTGATCATCATATTAACAATCATAATACTTAAAAAGAAAATAAACTCCTCAATCTCAAACTTGTACCCCTATATCATTTCCTAGATGGCGAAGTGAAATTGAATTTTAATTATGTGGGAGAGAGAACAAAGTAATTGAATATCTTGTCTTCATAAAGAGAAGGTACGTGAACCACGCCCATTGCAATCACTGGATTTTTCCGGTGGGACCTTCGAACTGGGAATCGCATTTTCCCATTTATTTATTTATCTATTTATTTATTACTCTTGATTGATAGTTAATTATTCGGGAACTTTAGAACATATGTTAGGTATTAAGTATTGTTGAATTATGTTAGTAAAATCTATAAATGAAAACCTATTAAATGAATTATCAAATATATTAAATACATCCATTTGGTGGAGAAGTACATTAATATGGCAAGCCAACTCAGCTAATTACACACAAAATCATCAATTTGGAAGTAAACTTGGTTATAATTTGTTGTCTTATCCTTCGAGGTGGGACCCGCTGTCATACAACTTGCCGCTTCCTTCTAGCAACATGCACATGATCGTCTCTTTCCATGACTCCATCTGCCAGCCAACTTGCTGGTTTCTCTCTGGATCATTACATGATGCTGGACCTCAATCATTCCAGCATAGACCTGTAACCGCACAATCATTAAAAGTTTCCATTTTACTTCTCATCGCTAATCAGTTTCCTCGGTGTGTGAATAATAGAAACCATCGATTTCTTACGGAACCTCAACTCATCCCAATCCAGTGATGATGATTCCATGTATTTATTTGACTTGATGCAAAATACATAAGATTTAGTACTGGTTTGGGAGTATAGTTGCGGTTGTTTTTTAAAATATTTTTCGTTCAAAAAAACATCAAATAATATTTATTATTATTTTATAAAAATTATTTTTGATATTAGCACATTAAAATGATTTAAAAACATAAAAATTAATTCAAAATAAATATTTTTATAAAAAAAAAAACAATTTTGAAACACACTAATAAAAGGTCTTAATATGAAGAATTTTATATTATAAATTTGTGATTATTTTTTAATATAACTTTAGGATTTTTGTCAAATCATTCATGATGCATCATGAATAAAGATGTTTTTAGCTTAGATCTTTTTAATTTAATTTAAAAAATCAGATAAAACCGGTTATTAATAATATATACTCGATGAAGAAAATATAATTTGAATCAATATTGTTAATTCTGTTTTGGTTAATATTTTGTTTTTTTAATTGGAATAGAATATTTCGGTATTAGAGTATTTTGGTGTATCCTTTTGGGGTTCTACTATTTATGTATATATATATATATATTTAAATATATTAATTCAAAAAAAATAGTTCAAATCCAAAAATAAAATTATTCATTATCACTCTCGCAAGGTCATTACATTATCTAATTACTCTAAAATTTTAATATAATATATATAAATATGTCAAGACACTTCTCGTAAAATTTCATCTCAATCTAACTGTCGGATTAAGAGATATGATTTGATATTGTAAAATTATTTATATTTTAAAAAATATTATTTGGCCAAAATAAAACGAGCAAAACAAAATTAGAACATTCCAGTCGAAATTTAAAAGTAATTTCTAAAATAAACTAAAATTTTAAATAAAATAAAAATTATATCATTTTTATAACTCGTATAAAATATTTTGACAGTTTTTACCGAATCAAAATTATCAATAATGAATAGGTTGCTGGCTGATTGTTCTTATCACGAGGACCAGATGAAAGTCAACAAGTGCATGCATTTGCACCTGCATGTCTGTGCAACACCACACGATTTGAAAGGTGACAACATCATCTTCAGTGATGATCCATGTTGAAAAAAAAAATATATTTCAATTATGATGTCCCGTGAATATATAAATTAATTGTATCTTTGGTAGCAGCAATTGAAGTTGTTTTTTTAATTTTTTCTTAGAATTATATCAAAATATTTTTTTAAAAATATTTATTTCTAACACCAATAAATTAAAATAATCTAAAAACACTAAAAAAATATAATTTAAAATAAAAAATAAAAATATCATAAAAAAAGAAATAATTAACATATAACGGCATAGATATTCAAAGTATAATTAAAAGATACAAGAGAGAAATACTTTTATATTATAAACTATTATATTTTTTCAAAAGTTCTAAGAATATAAGATAAGTAGATCTAGTATAGGAGAAGTAAATGAACTCAAGGATCATGGAAATCCAAAAGAGTAAACTCAAGAGTCATAGACATTCAATACATATAATTATAGATTGTCATGGACATTCAATACACATAAAATATGGATTTATAACACTTTTCCCTTGAATGAACATGTACTTTAAAATTCAATAGAGGATTTAATATAAATACTTCAAGATTCATATTTGTATACTCCATGATTCATTAAAACAATATCAAATTGTCTCATTAAAACCTTGCAAGGGAAAATTTAGTGGAAAAAAACTTAAATGAAGGAAAACAAAAGTACAATTTGCATTGACTTCTCCTCAAAAGTACATGTTTTATGACAAATCTTTAAGATGACACATTCAAATATTACAGACAAGTTTCTTGAAAGTTGAGACTGGTAAATATTTTATAAATAAATCTGTTAAATTATCAATTGACCTGATTTGTTTGATATCAATTTCTCTCCTTTGTTGCAACTCGTAAGTATAAAAGAACTTTGGTGAGATATGTTTTGTTTTATCTCCTTTAATATAGTATCTTCTGAGTTGAGTGATACAGACAACAATATCTTCAAACAATATTATAGACTATTTTATGTGCGTAATAATTAACCTTAGCCATATACATTCTTAACTTGCTTCATGTATTGTGATAATTTTTGAATGATTTGATGAAGTATCCACCAATATTTGTTTGATAGATCTCCAAGAAATTGCAGTGCCGTCATAGGTAATAGATAATCTGTTTGTGATCTTCCTTTGTGGGGATCAGAGAGATAACATGCATTTGTATATCCAATCAATTGTGAATTTGATCCACAATAAAAATAATCTCATTTTGGTATTTCCGCAGAGATAGCAAAATATATGTTTGACTCCATTCCAATATCTTTTTGTGTGAATCGAACTATGTCTTGCTAATAAATTTACTGCAAAAATTATATTTGGTCTTGTACAATTTTCAAGATACATAAGTGCTCCAATAATACTAAGATATGGTACTTCATGACCAAGAATTTCTTCATCCTCTTCTAGAGGTCAAAAATGGTTTTTTTTTCTCATCAAGTGATCAAACAACCATATATGTATACAAAGGATGAACACTATCCATATAAAAATATTTTAGGATTTTTTTTTATATACATCGATTGATGTACAAATATTCCATTTGAAAGATGTTTGATTTGTAAACCAAGATAAAATTTTGATTTTTTTGAGATCTTTCATCTCAAATTCATTTTTCAATTAGGTTACAATGTTTGTTAGCTCTTTAGGAATACGAAGAATATTTAATTCATCAATATATACTGCAATAATAGCAAATCCTGATATTATTTTCTTAATAAAAATATACGGACAAATCTCATCATTCTCAAACCCTTTTTTATGAGGTATTTATTAATATGATTATACTGCATCCGACTAGATTGCTTTAATCTATATAAATATTTTTATACTTTAATGGAATAAACACTTATGGGTTCATTACAAAAGACTTAAGGCATTGTAAATCCTTCTAGGATTTTCATATGGATATATTTATCTAATGATCTATATAGATATGATGCAACTACATCCATTAAATGCATATCTGACGTTTCTGAAACTACTAAACCAATTAGAAATTTGAAAGTGATTATATCCATAACTGGAGAATAAGTTCATAATAAATATCGGGTCTTTGTGAGAAACCTTATGCAACAAGTCGTGCCTTAGATCACACAAATTCATTGTTCTTATTCTTTTTCTAACAAAAACCCATTTATCCAACAGGTATAACATCTTTAGGTGTATGGACTACAAATCCAAATACTTCACGTTTTGCAAGTGAGTTTAACTCTATTTGGATTGCTTCTTTCCACATTGATCAATCATTTTTATGTTGACATTCTTCAACAGTTTATGGTTCAAATTCATCATCACTTTTAGTGATGCCAAAAGTAATTTTAAATGCAAATACATCATTTATGATAATTTTATCTCATTCCAAAATCTCTCCTATATGAACATAGTTTATGGAGATCTCATTATTTTCAGGTGCCTAATTCTCTTTAGGAGGTCCTTGATGTAGATAAGCAAATGCATCTCCAGTTGATGAACCTTAAGTATACAGCAAAAATGTTATTTGGCCAAAAGCTAAAATGTGACTTCTTCAAAGAAAGTGATAGAGGCACTCATTTTTTCCATGCCATGATGAGTCAAAAGCACAACCGAAACTTTATTCTGGCCATTCATCATAACAACGATCTCCTTACCACTTCTACAGGGGAGGTTGTGGCAGATTTTCTTAGCTTTTTCCATAATCTCTATGGCACCTCCAAAGTTACTCTCCCTCTAGATAGTGATATTGTTAACAGTGGTCCATGTCTTTCATCTAATGCTCATGATCTTCTCTGAGACACAGTTTCCTATTATGATATTAAAAATGCTTTGTTTGGCATTGAAATGACAAAGCCCTGAGTCCAGATGGTTACACATCCTTCTTCTTCAAAAAACCTTGGTTGATTATGAGGGAGGATTTTTGTGTTGCGGTTCAGGATTTCTTTGCAATAGGGAAGCTTCTAAAGTAGATAAATGACTTAGTCATAACCTTGGTCCCAAAATCTATAAATCTTTCATATGCTAGTGATTTTAGGCCTATCTCCTGTTGTAATGTGGTCGATAAAGTGATATATGAATTTCTTGCAGACAGATTGGCTCTTGTGTTTGGGGATATTATTAGTCCTATGCAAAATGTCTTCCTTGGTGGTAGAACAATGGCAAATAATATTAATCTAGTGCAGGAACTTCTCTGGCAATATGGTTAGAAAATATCCTTTCCTAAAATACCTTATGAAGATTGACTGCAAAACAACTTTTAACTCAATTCAATGGAGCTTTCTTAGAGATTTTTTGAGGCTTTATGGGTTCCCAATAAGGTTTAATCCACCTTATTATGAAATGTGTAAAGACAATGTCTTTCTCTATTGCGATTGGTGGTAACCTGTATAGTTTCTTTCCGAGGAAGAGTGGTATAAGGCAAGGAGACCCTTTATACCCCTACCTCTTTATCTCTTGCGTGAAGTATTTCTCTCGAATGCTAAAGGTGGCGTCTCGATAGCCTGCTCTCCATTATCATTCAAGGTGTACGATTTATCACATATGCCATCTTGCTTTTGCTGATGATGTTCTCTTACTTTCTAGAGGGGACAAACCATTTATTCTTATTCTTTTTTAGCAGTTGGTGATTTTTGGTCAGACTTCAAGGGTGGAAATTAATGCCTTTAAATCCTCCATTTATTTAGGAGGGATGAGAAATAGCCGGAAGTAGAATATTTTGCAAGCTAGTAGTTTCAATGAAGGCTATTTTCTTTTTAAATATCTTGGGTGCCTCTAAGCCCCTATAGGCTGTTGGCTAGTCAGTTCTCTCCTCTAATCCATAAGCTTGAGTCAGCAGTTCAAAGTTGGGTAGGTAAGCATCTCACCTATGCTAGGAGGCTTGAGCTATTGAGATCAATCCTTTATGGAATGATTTAGTTCCGGATAAGCATTTTTTTCCCTCCCGGTTGTTGTTGTCACAAAAATAATTTGCATCTGCAGAAACTTCTTATGAAGAGGTAATGTTAACAAAACCTACTTAACTTTGGTTGCTTGGAAAAACATCTCCTTATGAAAGTAAGAAAGTGGTCTGAGTTTATTTGATATAAACACCAAAAACAAAAGCTTCCTTGTAAAGCATCTTTGAAACAATCACGTCAAAACCAACTCAATCTAGATTAAATAGGTTCATTACTTCTACTTACAGAGGCAGCTGATTTGGGAGGTTCAGACAAGAAAATATTCATCTCCTTTATGGAAGACCATGATCTCCTTAAAAGATTATCTTTTTCAGGATTGTGGTAGTACCTCCGCAGCTATTACTAATATGAGTAGCTGGAGTAACGGTGAAAATAGTTTCTCGGCTAATGCCTGTGAGTATTTTCAGATGAAAGATAGAAAGGTCCATTGGGATAAAGTGGGTTGGGAGCATTGGTCTACGCCAAAATACAACTTTATTTTGTGGCTTGTTATTTTAGGCAAGCTCAAAACTAAAGATCACCTCCACTTCATTTCAATAAACATTAATTGTGTTCTTTACAATCAGGAAAAGGAAATGAATCATCACATGTTCTTCCATTATGATTGGACATCCTATTTGTGGGAAAAAAATATTTTCTGGCTTAATATCCATAAGCGGATGAAGTCACTGCTTAGTGTTTTTAGGGATCTATCCTCAAAGAAGAATAACATGAAATCCAAAATGTGAAGAGCCTCCTTAGGCATCACAGGTTATCTAGTATGGGAAGAAATAAATAAAAGGATTTTTGACAATATCTGCACTTCAGTTGAGAAGGTGTTTCAGAGGTTCCAAGTTATGTTCTTTACAATTTTTTATTTTTATAAAAAAGACCACCACTTCATTAATGTTGGCCAAGGTTTTTGATGTGATAGTGCTCTAGGTTCTTGTAGTGGAGGATCAACTGCTCCCCGACAATACAATTGTGCTTCCTTCAGACTTGTTTGTTTATTGGATCTCCATCCTGAGGGTTTTCTGATGTTGTTATCTGTGTTTTTTATAGGTTTTGTACCAGGGAGCATGTTTCATTGTTCATTTTGTTTATGTAGATATTGTATTTATCAACTTTGTTAGTTCTTTTAGTATGAGAGCTTTGTTCCCTTCTTGTTTCTCTTTCTTTGTTGTATATGTAAATGAACTTGTTGGTTCTTCTAGCATGGTTATTCTTTGATTTATAATATATTTATATTATTAAGATAGTTGTCTTGACAAACACATGTAGGAAACATTACTGCTAGCTTCACGAGTCGATCTAGTGACATTAATACAGGGTTTAGCTCGGGGGGCGGTTATTTGATCTTACTTTACATGGTTTTCGAGAGCCTAAACAAAAAAGAAAGGAAAGAGAACATAAAATGAATGTATTTTCATTTTGTTTCTTTGTTTGGACTGAGGAGAAAATGATGGGAAGTAAGGAAATGACAAGTTGTTTTCCTCTTAATATGTTATGGATCTCACATGCCATTGCCAGCCAGGCTCTACATGCACATAGGCTGAAATCATAGCAAAAAGAATGCACGCATGCTCTTGCTCTATTATATTAAACATTTTAATTAGGCGAACAATTCATTAGGCTTGTGCACTCCACAAGCTACAAAGTAATGACAAAAATAATTTTAAAAATATACCTTGAAAAATATGTTTTCCTCTCCCTTTCCTCTTAATATTTAGGTATCTCACATGCCATTGCCAACCAGGTCTACTTGCACAGAGGCTGAAATCATAGCAAAAGGAATACATGCATATTCATGTTCTATTATATAAAAGTATTAATTAGGCGAACATTCCATCAGGCTTGTGCACTCCACAAGCCACCAATTAATGACAAAAATAATAAATTTTTTTTTTTTGGAATATCTATATTGTGGGGGAGAGAATCCTTCCCATCACAAGTCAACCTGAATTCTTTAAGTTAATTTTGCGGGGAGAGAGAAAAAAAAGTAATTGAATATCAAGGTGCATGAACCATAACGATTGCAATCAGAACTTCGAACTGGGAATCGTATATATGACATGTTTCTTCAAAGTGATCTATCCAACCTTTTTTTTTCTTCTTCTCTTGATTGATGATTATTCTGCCACTAATTAGGTATGACATGATATTTAAATAAGTCTTAATGAGTATATCTAGAATATATATTAAACATTATTTAATTTAATGTATTTATTGTTGTTGGATTGTGTTTAAAGAATATAAAATAAATACTTAAAAAATATGATATTAATAATTATTATTTTATATAATAATATTCTTAAGTGTTTACAATAAATTATAAACAAAAATAAAAATATAAACTGATTAATAAGATTAAATAAATTTTAATAAATACACTGTTTGCGTTTTTTTATCAAAAAATGAAAAGAAATAGCACTCTCAAAAATCTTTATATCACCTTCACTTTCGGCAGTAAGAAATAAAAATGCATTTATCCTACGGTAACTTTTTTTTATATTATGTTATTGGTAACTGTATAATATTTTTTTTATTCATGTAAATGTCTATATTAGTTTTGTGCAACTCGATAAATTTCACAAGTTTTAAAATAAATAATTATATAAATTAATTATTATATTAACAAACACATAATTTATACCTGATATAATAAAAAGTACAATTTTTTTAGTTTCAATCTCTTGTCACCGTAATGAACTAGATTTGTTTTCAACCGATCAATGCACTATTTTTAAATGAAAGAAATATTTCTGAAATTTAAATAAAAATGTTGGCTGTTGTGCCTGGTCCCTTCTTCGAGGAGGGACCTCCAATAATACAACTTGCCAATTCCTTTTAGCAACTTGCGCATAATCGTGCCTTTATATTATTCCATCAACCACCCAACTTGGGTTTTTTTCTAGCAAAATATTCGTGCAGGGGATTTGTCTGCTTCCAGATTTGTCTATTTCCGTCAAGCATGATATGATGTCGGAGATTCATTCATTTGCTCAATCATTCCTGCCACTGACTTGAAACCACATATGAGTTAATTCTGAATTATTTTTTAACTAGTTAATTGCTCGCATTACATACATTACAAACAAAACAAATAATTTTTATAACTGTTGAGATTAAAATATAATATTTTTACATATAAAGTTTGATATAATGAAACAAATCAACATATCTTATTATACCAACAATAACATCGAAGTCTTAATTTCTAAAATTATCATCACTATTACTGCCAAAACAATAAAAATTATTAAACTAAACCGAGAAAAAAAAACAAAAAAGCAAGTAAGAAAAAAAACTAAAATTATTATCATTATTCTTAATATTAATATTATTATTGCGTTCATAACTAAAAAAACAAAATTAAATCAAATACTAAAAAAAACCTAAAAACATTAACAAAAGAGAAAATAAAAAATAAAATAAATCATAAAACAAAAATAAAAATTATTAGTTGAAAAAAAATCATTTGACTTGAAAATTAAAAAAATTGACCGCACTACGTTGCGGGCTGAGCAAACAATTTTTATAGTTGTTGGGATTAAAGAAATTAATAGGATTTGTTGGTCCAAAATTAAAATATAATATCTATACATACAAAATTTAATATAACAAAACAGATCACCACACCCTATTATAAAAATAGCAACATCGAAGTCTTAACATCTAAAATTATCATTGCTATTACTATCAAAACAATAAAAATTATCAAATTATCCAAATAGAAAAAAACTCAAAAACTTAACAAAAGAGTAAATAAGAAAAAGAACTAAAATTATTATTGTTATTATTATTATTATTATTGTGTTAATAATAAAAAAATAAATGAAAGAATAAAAAAAATCCTCAAAAATTTAACAAAAGATCAAGCAAAAAATAAAATAAAAATAAAAATTATCAGGCAAAAAAATTTATTTGACTTGAAAATAAAAAAAAAAAAACTAATAAAAAAACTAAAAGAAAGAACAAAGGGAGAAAAAAAACAGAAATATCAATTTTCAAATGATATAAATACAAAATAAAATTTAAGAGCTAATTTTTTTCAAAAAAATACCACCTCAACAAATAAGAAAATAACAAAAATTAAAAAGCAAAGCTAAGAGCACACTTATTCCAAAAAAATAAAAAAAAATAAAGGGATTAAAATAAAAAATTAAAAGTATAAGGGCCAAAATGAAAATAAAATATATTATCAATTTCAATCAATGGACAAAATTGAAAAAATTGAAACTTTTTGTATCGAATATATTAACCTATTTTAACCCAATCTGGAAATTAAAAGGAGGACCGAAGTGAAACATTAACATTTAATTAATTTCAATTAAAGGACTCAATCGAACTAAATCAAAACTTATATAACAGAAATCAGGACCATACACAAAATTAAAAGTACAGGGACTGAAGTGAAAACGCAACAAAACTGGGGGCCTCTCCTATACTTTTACGTGCAGGAGAGAGAGAAATGAAAAAACGGCTTTAACGGGGCACCGCCACATCCACAGACATCGTATGTCAGGAAGTCTTCAATCAGGTCGTGTAAAGCATTTGTAAGGATTATTTCAAATGGAAAAGCATTGCTTATCAATCCAGATCACTCGTATTTGATTAGAAAGGGTTTTATTAGGCTTGTAATGTAGGCTTAGGTTACTGGCTACGAAAAAAAGATATCTGTAGGCTCAAAAATGTTTAAGGGTTTTTTAGACTAAGGATCACTTAGTGCTTACTCTTAGAACTCTTTTTAGTCCCCATGATTGATTTTCATAGTGACCTAGCATGCCCCCCAGTGTTTGTTTGGGTTTTCATCTTGACATGCCCCCCAGTGTTTGTTTGGTTTTTTTCATTGGTATTTGGCACTAACATTGTATTGACTTGACATGCCCCCCCAAGTATTTTGTTTGGGCTTTTTCATTGGTTTTTGGCACTAACATTATGCTGACTTGACATGCCCCCCAGTATTTTGTTTGGGCTTTTTATGTTGGGTTTTTAGTACTACCAAAATGTTGAATTAATTTGCTATAGCGTACTAAAACCCTCTTTATGGTTATGCCCCCAGCTTTGTTCGGACATCTTTTGTCATTGAACTACTTTGACATGTCTATTTTTTTGCACTTGCCCCCTAGTGTAGGGTGTGATCCTTGTCAGGGTTAATTATCAAGAAAAAAATTATTAGGCTCAAATAGGGACTGCAAGGGATATTTGAGACTTTGTCAAGGCATATCAAAGATGGCCTTTCCTCATTTCAAAAACATGCAATCTGAATCAATAAGCTTTGCTTTTCCATGCGAAACAAGTTTTTGATTTTTTGGATTATTTGTTTGGCTAAGAGATTAGCTTTATTATGTGGGTTTTGGTGGTATGAGATCACCTTTCAATGAAATCCTTTGAATTCCCATAACACATTTGTTAAATAAAAATCAAATTGACATTTCTTTTCGTACTAGAATTTGATTTGCCAAAAATCTTGATGAAATCATGAGATCATGTATAATTTGGATGAAAGGGATATAAGGTGTGCTTGTGTTATTTAAACAATAAGCAAGAACACATCGTAAACACAAGCAAATACATGATCACTGAAGGGAAATGTTTGCTTAACAAAAAGAGTCTTGTGGCATTACAAGCAAAATTGCCAACAAGTTAAAACATGAGCATAATGTGCGGGCATGACAAAAAAAAAAAAGGAAATCATGGAAGCAGACTTCATCTTCTAATACCGGCACACCCTGTTTTTCAAAAGCTTTGTCGATGTCACTTTAATTGTGCGAACACTTGGTACCCCATTTCTGTGAAGCTTACTTGGGTATCGGACCTAGATTTCCTTCGATGTTACCCACCCCGCTTTAATCAATTGCATGAGCATCTTCTTGAAGGCACCACAAGTGTGAATGCTATGCCCTACAGCACCAGCGTGGTATTCACAGCTTAAATCAGGTTTGTACCAATCAGGATAAGGTGGCTGCAAAGGTGCATAAGGTTCAGGAGCTATTTTCCCAGTACTTACCAAGTTTTGATACATCTCATTCAAAGGCAATGGTAATGGAGGTAGCTGATCTTGGGTTTTCTGGTAATTTCTTTTCGGGAAATTTTTAGGTGGATCTTTAGCTTGAAAATTAATGTTGTCAATTTGAGATGAAGGGTTATGGTAGTTTTGGAATTGGTTGTTCCTACCCTTATAGTCATCTTCGAAATGCTCGGTATCCTTTCTCTTGCTTTCAAAACCCCTTTTCTCCACAGGTGCAGAAATTCTACCACTTCTAATTCCCTGTTCTATTCACTCTGCCATGGCTACAGCATCCGTGAATTGCTGTGCTGAACTGCCCATCACATGTTCGTAATAGGGCGCTCTTAGCGTGTTGGCTAATAATGTCACCATCTCTTTATCTAGAAGCGGGGGATGTACTTGTACAGCAAGATCTCTCCATCTCTGAGCATATTCCCTTATGCTTTCTTTGTCTTTCTTCTCCAGATTAGACAAACTTGTTCTGTCGGGAGCAATGTCCATGTTGTACTTGTATTGCTTAATGAAAGCATCTACCAGATTTTTCCAACTATGGATCTTGGTGTTCTCTAGTCTCATGTACCAATTCAAGGCTGCCCCACTCAAACTATCTTGGAAAAAATGCATCAGTAGTTTTTCATCATGCACTACTTCTGCCATTTTGTTACAATATAATTTTAGGTGAGTGATAGGGCATTGTGTCCCGGTGTATTTGATAAATTCAGGGACACGAAACTTCTTTGGTATTACAACGTTTGGGACTAGACACATTTCTGCAGCTTGTACCGGGTCATATAAGTTTACCCCTTCAATGGCCCTTATCCTAGCTCCAGCGTCTCCATCTTATCTTGTTCGATACCCTCTGATGCTTCTATCACTGTTGGGGTTAGCGCAGGTGTCGGCACTGCTGATTGTACGAAAGTTGGGTTTTGTTGCGGATCCTGAACTCCTGTCACCTCTTCTTGGTGGTTAATTCCTTGTGTTTGAGCAACCGCTACAGGTCTAGTTGAAGGACCCTCGCCAGAGGTGTTTCTTAGTGCTTGCTCGAGTAAGCTGGTAAGACTAGCCACACTAGCTTTCAAAGAATCCAATTCTTCTTGAAAATGAGCATCGTGGTATGCACGCTCTTCGTCCTCCATATTTCTCTGTTGGAGTCTAGTGGTAGCAGCTCTTCGGGAACCTATATTTCAATCTGTTGATGATATGTTATGCAGGATGATGGATACATGTGGATTCAAATGTATGTATATACATTTCGGGTGAATTATCAGAAAGTTCATACCCAAAGACAAGCTCTAAGTCATTACATGAGGGGTAAGCTTTCTATCTGGTCTCAAAGGGTCTATGAACTGCCCAGTGACTACCTTACATGAAGGTGGTGTAGGGGTTTACAAGAAATGGTTGGGGCACAGTATGACCGTCATTCTCAAGTAAACACTCAGTTCATAGTTGGATGTTTCACGAATCTGAACCCCGACTGAAAGTCATGAGGCAGACCGTTAATCCCCACCTAACTTAAAATTGGGTTTACTAAGGAAATTAAAATGTATGCTGACATTAATTCACACCCGATGATATGCATTGAATGAAATTAAAGTTGCATGCTAAAACAGTAAGAATGCGAGTAAAAAATGAACTCAAAAATAACAATCAGACAAACAATGCTCAGTCAAGCAAAAGTCCCCAGTGGAGTCGCCATCTGTCGCGACGGCGTTTTTTTTTTCGCGCTTCGCGCCCCGCCATCCCTCTCTGGAGAGACAACGGCGCGCGGTGAAAATGGGGGAATATAGTCATAAAAATTACAACTATAATTCTAAGGAGTCGCCACCTAGTATTAAGGTTACTAGGAACCTATTGGTCTGCCAGAGTCTAGGGTAAGGAGACTTGTTGTGCAAGGGGCAGACGCATCACCCCCAGTGCACCCTACCTAAGATAAGCTGCATTGTTATTTTATTGTTTTTCTAAGTTCAAAATTTTGCACTGCATTTTCAAAAAAACATTTTTTTTTGTCTGCGGGTGTACTTTACAATGTAATTTTACACCGCAGTTACAAACTTTTTTTATCTACGGATGTACTTTACAATGTAATTTTACACCGTAGTAAAAAAATCTTTTTTATCTACGGATGTATTTTACAATATGAATTTACACCGTAGTTTAAAAACCCCTTTTTTTATTCATGGTTGTACTTTACAAGGTAAATTTACACCCTAATAGATAAAACCTTTTTTTTTCACGGGTGTACTTTATAATGTAAATTTACACCCTAATAGATAAAACAAAAATATTTAACATTATTTTTGATATTTTGGCCAAATTCCAATGGATAATCATAAACTGGTTACGATATCCAATTTTCTGTTTTAAAACATGAGGAAGATATAAAATATTTTTTTATGAAAAATATGATGGAAAAAAATCTTGGAATCCGGCCGTATGCACGAAAACAGCATATTTTTATTTCTTTTTTTTAAATACAATATTTTGGTATTTTTTTTAAAAAAATAATAATAATAAAATAAAATTAAAAAAATCAGGTCGGGCCCAACTAAATGGACCGGCTAGCCAAGATGGGCCAAAGCCCAATTTTAATGGGCTGGGCCCGGCCCAGCCAACTGCGCTGGGCCGAGAGTCGACCAGCCCAAGACACACAGGAGAGGAGGAAAAAAAAACAAACAAAGGCAAAACGGCACCGTTTAGCACATGTTAATAAACACAGTTTACGTATTTCGTGAACAGTAAAATGGTGGTCGGCCGACCACGACGAGAGGGTCACCTCCTATTGCCGCCGGGTAGAGGAGGTCGATGTGGTTGTCCCTGTGGTGGTGGCGTCAAAAATGGTGGCCCATGGCGGCCGGAGGAGGTGTTGGAAGTTGCTGACCTGTGCTGCGTTCGTGGCTGCTGCTGCGTTGCTCGTCGCCGGAGAAGAAGGATGGTCTATTGCAGGTCAAGGTGGAGGTGCTCGCCGCTTCTGTGCTCGCCGAGAACTTTGCAGGAGGAGAGAGAGAAACGCCAGCGTCCGGTTTTAGAGAGAGAGGGGCTCGGCTGAGAGGGAGAGAGGGAGAACGATGGCTCCGCGCGGGGCTCGTGAAGAAGAAGAAGCTTTCTGTTCTTTTAAGTTTAAACCTAAGCTGACATTCTACGTAAATTCCTCTCTTCTATTTTCAAACTCTCCTCTGTAACCCCAGCATTCTGCCCAGTTTTCTCCCGTTTTCTGCCTAGTTTTCTCTGTTTTTTTCCTCCCCTTTTCTCTTCTCCATTGCATGCATGGTGAACGGGTATTTATAGGTGAAGGAGGCAACCCTTCGGCAGCCCATTGCGTGCAGCGATGGGCTGCCTCTTCACCTGCACCTGCAGTGGGCAGCGGCGTGCTGCACTATTCAGGTGACTGAACAGTGCAGTCACGCGCAATGATTTGGGAGGGAGAGAAAAAATCAATTTGGTCCCTCAATTTTTAATTAGTTCAATCGCACCCCTAATTGGTTTTAAATTTATGATTTTGTGCAATTATACCCCGGTGAAAAGTTCAATGTTAGCCTTAAAGTTGCGCGCTTTTTTTATTTTGGTCCTTGGCTTCCAATTTATGCTATTTGACCCTCAATTGACCATTAAACTCTCAATTGTTTCCAATTGGACCCCTGATTTCACACAAATGGCTTGGAAAAAATCCAATTCAGCCTCCGAAAATTCCCAACTTCTCAATTAAACCCGAATTAAGCTTCCTAACTTGATTTTTCACTGATTAAGCCCTTAATAAAATTAATTTGACCAACTTAAAGTATAATTAAGTCATTACACTTAATTAAATCCTTTAATTGTACCCTAAATTAATTCCCAAACATAATTATACTTTTAAATTGGCCGACGATTAAATCAAATTGGCCCATAAAAATATAATTATATCTCCCGACTTAATTTTTACACAGATTTATCCGATGATAAATTATTTTTGCCTTAAATCTGTATTTTCCTCTATTTGGGGGACAAAAGAGATACAATTAGACTCTCGAAAACAACCAAAATTTGCACATTGATTTTTCTACCAACGCCGACCTTTTTTATTTTATTTTTGTTATTTTTGGGTATATTTTGGGGAGTCACTCAAAAATTGGGTGATGACAATTTATATTCACAAGCAACTCTAAACTAAGGATATATAATGCAAAAAGGTTATTAGTTGAGAGTTTGTGTTTCATTTCCTTGAGATTTTGGTTGTTTTTTTCCATATCTTTCTCTTTTTACCCTGTTGGTGGACTAGGTTGGAGGGCAGTATGCAATGCTCGAGAATACAATGGTGTACTGGAATTGCTTGTTTCATATTCAAGTAAACGATGTGAATTTCAAGACTTTTTTAGTTCAGTGATTTATCTCTTTTTTAGTAGATTCAAACATAAATAGAATATTTAAACAAAATAAAACTAAAATAAGATTAAGAAAAATCTAAAACAAAATTAAGAAAACAATCTTCAATAATATGACACCAAAATACATCCTCTAAAAAAACATATAAATTAAAAAAAATGTGGATGCGAGGAAATCTCATTCTCTGAAAAACACACTTTGTGGATCCAGATGAGTGAGTAAAATCCTGACAGTCCCAATCTCTTACAAGGAGTGTATTTCTTGACTCGAACTTGAGACATGTTGTGCAGATCGCAAACCCTTTCCATCACGCCACGCCCTTTGAAGACAAAATTAAATCCTTATACTAAGTAATATAGTTATTAAGTATTGTAGCAAAAAGAGGTCATTCTGACAAAAAAAAATGTTCCTAATTAAAACAACCTTAATATGACTAAAGTTTAAAACTTATGAGAAAAATGGTGTAGGAATCATTCTCCACTTCTAAACATGAAATGCAATAAATAATCAAAATAATTCTTTCATTTTCTTTTGAATTTAACAACCCTAAAACAATTATAAATTTGATTGTCTCGATTTTGTTTTTTGCTTTGTTGTCAAATAAAATCAAGGTTGTCAATACCATTTCGGTTGGCATTTCGTTTATTCTATTGGCATGGAACGTTTTGGTTTCGGAGCATTTCGGTGTGCCGTTTCGGGGTTATACTGTTCATATATAATTAATTAATTATATATATGAAAAAAATTAAAAAACAAAAAAACTAAATATAATTTATTTTTTTATAATATATATATATTTTTTAATTTTAATATATATTTTTAATATATATATATATATATAATTGTAAGCTTACGGTTACAATTTACAAACTTACAAAGTTACAATTGATTTGTCCAGCGAACAAATCGCTGGATTGATTTGTCCAGCTGGACAAATCTATTTTATCCCACATCGCTTGATTGTGCAATAGCCTTAGAATTTGTGGCTTTAAAAGTTAAAAGCTATCCCACATCTGCTAAATATATATCTAGGCAAAGGGTTATGTCTATAAATATAAATCAAGTCATATTAACCCTGCTTACCCCAACGGGTCTGTTCTTAAACTGGTGACATTCAGCGAACTTGGATGTGTTCTGGCATAAGGATTGAAAAGTAAGATGAATTTTTTTATATATCCAAAACGGCACAGACGAAACAATATTGGTCTGTTTCGGCCGGTATTTGGCCGAAATTTCTGAAATGACTCGAAATTTAAACCGAGATGAAATTGATCTTGTTTTGTCTTTTTTTTTATTGGTATGAAATGTTTTGGCCATTTTGACCGAAACGAAACGAAATTAATAACCTTGAATAAAATAGGCTTTACACTTGATCTCATCTCATTAAACACCCTAGAACAAGCTCTGTATATCCAACTTAACGAGAAAGATGTAGGTTGAATCAATAAACAAACACACAAGCTAGGTTTATTAGTCTTGAGTTATATTCCCCATATAATCCTATTACAATTTGCAACTTGGTTTTAGAATCATTAACAAAAGATATCAAAATCCTAAAATATAACACAATCATTGAGTAGGATATAAACAAATTCAATGGAAAAATAATGGGTTTTCATCTTTATCTTCCAAACGTTCTAAGCCTGAGTTGAGTTAATTAAACTAATATTCATGCTTATTTCTTTTCATAACTCAGTTTTCTAATTAAACTATATCATTGAACCAATAAAATAATTTCCCAGCTCAAAACAGGTCAATCATACCACATTTATGTTCATTTCCTAAGTGTGCTGTCTGAATCAACCAAAACAAAATCCATCCCATCAGCGCTTGCATCTGTTCCTGCATGTGTGTGCATCGCCACACAATGAGCAAGCAGCAACATCTTCACTGAGACCCGAAAATGCGATTAGCAGTTCACAATAGTAAAAAAATAAAAGAAAACAAGCCAGAAACAGGAGAGCATTTGAGAACAAAACCGCAGAGAAACCCATCAGTCATGAAAGAAAATGAGCGATGAAACATATGATTCAAAAGGAGATATTGAGAGCGTAGTAATGAATGTTTTTTATTATTATTGTTAAAATAATATTTTTTATTTTTTTATAAAAAATATTTTTGATATCTATACTATTGGAAAAAAATTGAGCAAAATAAAAATTCAAAATTTAGAAAAATATTGTTTAGAACACAATTGCAACTGCCCAAAGAATGGAGTTTGGAGAATAGAGCATTACTAATACAAGTTTTCTGTCTTCAAACCTTTTTGTTTTTGTGTTTCAAAAACAAATTTGAAAAAGAATTTTTGTTTCAAATTCTTTTAGTGTTTTAAAATTATTTTTATATATTAATGTTAAAAATATTTTTTAAAATAAAAATATATATTATTTTAATAAATTCTCAAATAAAAAATATTTTAAAAAACAATCTATAACATACTTCAAACATACCATTAAAATAGTTCTAACCGACTAGATGCATAAAATTCACCACCACCATCTAGCATCAAAATAATCTAAAAACATTAAATCAAATTCATTTAAAAAAGAAAAAAAAAACATTTCAAACACCCCGGAAAGGTGATTGATATCTTAATATCGAAAGGTCTCCATCCAAAACATCATCAGCACCAGAGCTTCTAGCCCTCTTCCATATTTTTCAAAAACATCATCAGATAGATTGTCACTTGTGGAAAAAAGATCACAATAAAGGCGGGTACCTCTATTGCAAATTCAATATTGAAGACAAGGAAATCATGTCACTACCTTTACATAGGCAATCAAAGAACCTTTAGGCTGCAAGCGTCTGATAAAAAATAAAAAAATATCATTTTGATGTATTTTTAAATAAAAAATACTTTTAAAAATAACTTTAATTATATTTTCAAACAGACACGATAATCTTAAACTATAGAGAAGCTATGCCTCAAAAGTAACATACGCGATTAAGGAGCAATCAAATGCCTCAGAAGTAACATATGCAATTAAGAATAACTAGAGAAGCTATGCAGTCATAGACTCAGCATAGCATCATTAGACAGTTAAAGAGGCCAGGGTGGTTTTTCAACCCTTGTTCTACTGCTGTATTACCATTCTTCCAAGCCTGTTAGAATCATGACACAATTAAGATAATCCAGTGAAAATAAAACCACCCTGACACAATTAAGATAATCCAGTGAAAATAAAACCACCCTACTTCAACTCTCACAATTGTGCCCTCACCCCTCCTTGTACTCAAGCGTGCAATTATTTGAGCTGAGCTTATCAACTTGAACACGAGGACGGTTTACTTATGTTATGGAACGCAACATTATAGCAAATACCTATGCCTACCTTTTTTTTTAACCACTAGTCTTGCGTAGAGTATTGACTATCTGAAGCAAAAACCTCCATAGAGGCTCCATAAATTCAGCAATCAAAAAGGAAGATTCTGATGGAAATGCTAATTCTGTAGCCTACAACATTAGAGTTAGGAGTTGATAATTTTAATTTGCATCAATGGCACAAAAGTCTTCAGTTCACCTTTGAGTAACCACTGTCAAACTCTTCATGACAGATAATAGATCAAGTGCCAGATACCACTTGAATATCCACCCACTCCAGATAATAGCCCTTGTTGACAACATTTGTATACAGTAGTAAGACTGTATTGACACATTCTTAATCAATATCAAGCCTAATTCATGCCCATATAATGAAAGGAGTTACAATAAATGAACTTCGATCCCTACCCTTCACCTCAACCAGCATCAAACAGCTAGTTTAAAAGAGAAAAAGACTTTCTACTGTAACGTTAAAATTTTTAATGGCATCCAGGCACAAGTCAGCCGTGATTGCAGATGAGATAGAAACACCATTAAACAAAAAATGATGCAACCAACAAACAAACATAAAATATGACTCCATTATCTCCAAAACTGATCTGAACATTAGAAAAATATTAACATATCATGCAAATTTTTCCCTAATCACTAACCAATGATCCGTTCAACAAAGAAAACACTCCTCAAACATATCATGCAGTCATCAAATAATCAAAAGGCAGATCATACTCATTGAACCAAATCGCAAACTATTCATTAAAAAAAGAGAAGAATTATATACAATATGTACATTCATTGTAGAAAAGAAGTTCTATAATAAACAACCTAATCTTAAAGGCACCACTTTCCCTCTCTCAGTATCACCAATTCCATCAGCCAAGAGCTTAACAACCTTCTTAAACGCAAAATGTACACAATTCGACAAGGCAATCCAATAAATCACCTCATAAACAAACCCACAAGCAAAATCCGAAGACCGCGAGGGAAACCACCCCGAAGATTCATCCCAATTATGCCCTCCGAATTTATCAAAATTCCACCCCCTGCCACCACCACCACCAAAACCGTCCCAGCCGCCTCCACCGCAACTAAACAGATCATCACCATCACCACCGCCAAAAAAACCATACTCCTCTCCGCAATCGCCGGCATCTCCATAAGTTTTCGATCTACGCCTGGTCCGCCGCCGTCTCCGGAGGATGGTGCGACGGGTGGTCTTGGATTTGACAGGAGGCGGGGACAAGGCATCGACGATGACGGCGCAGATATGGAAGGATTGATCTGCGAGGTTAATGCAGTTTTGGCGATGGAGGAGCAGCGAGTTTGCAGAACATAGGGTTTGCTGTGTGGCTATGGTAGCTGCATTGGAGATTAGCGAGGTGTCCATCGTGAATTTATTTATTTATTTATTCTCAATTAGTTGGGGTTTGTGAATTTGTTTTCCGGGAAATAAAATGGGAAGGAATGTTGAAGTTGAAACTGAAACTGAAACTGAAATGGACAGAATTATTGCGTGGCGTAGCGTATTGTGGCGTCCTGGCTGTTCTTTTTGGACTAAAACGGAATCAACGGTAGAAACGTTGAAATGAAGGCTATGTTTAGGAAGACGGTCGCTTTGCGTCTATTCTTCCTGTTTGAGTTTGTGATATAAAACTAATTTAAATTAAAGATAAAAAATAAAAAGTTTTTATTTTTTTATCTTTAATTTAAATTAGTTTTATATATTATTTTAATATACTAATATAAAAAATATATTATTTTAATATATTTATAAAAAAAACTCTAAAAATAATAATTTTTTTAATCTAACCATCCAAAAATTTGGATTCTAAAATTGGATCAAATTTTAAAATGGATTTAATAACTATTATAAAAACACTAAGTCATAGTAGGTTACTAGTTAATTGCCTGCACTATGTTGCGGGCGGAGCAAATAATTTTTTTAACTATTGAGATTAAAATATAATATTTATATATGCAAAGTTTGATATAAAAAAATAGATCAACATACCCTATTATAACAACAGTAACATCGAAGTCCTAACATCTAAAATTATCATCACTATTATTGTCAAAACAATAAAAATTATTAAACAACCCCGAGAAAAAAACACAAAAAAGCAAGTAAGAACAAAAACTAAAATTATTATTATTAATAATAATATTATTGCATTAATAATGAAAAATAAATAAATCAAAGACTAAAAAAAGCCTACCAACATTAACAAAAGAGCAAATAAAAAAATAAAATAAATGATAAAACAAAAATAAAATTATTAGCCGAAAAAAATCATTTGACTTGAAAACTTCAAAAATTGACCACACTACGTCCCAGGTTGAGCAAACAATTTTTATAATTATTGGGATTAAAGAAATTAATAAGAGTTGCTGGTTTAAAATTAAAATATAATATCCATATATGCAAAGTTTAATATAATAAAATAGATCAACACACCCTATTATAACAATAGCAACATCAAAGTCTTAACATCTAAAATTATCATTGCTATTACTGTCAATATAACAAAAATTATCAAATTATCCCAAGAGAAAATAACTCAAAAACATTAACAAAAGAGTAAGCAATAAAAACAACTAAAATTATTATTATTATTATTATTATTATTATTATTATTATTATTATTATTATCATTGTGTTAATAATGAAAACAAACAAAAATAAATGAAAGACTAAAAAAACGGTAAAAACTTTAACAAAAGATCAAACAAAACAAAAATTATTAGGTGAAGAATATTCATTTGACATGAAAATAAAAATAAAAATAAAAAAACTAAAAGAAAGAACAAAGGGAGAAAAAAAACAGAAATATCAATTTTCAAATAATCATAGACACAAAATAAAATTTAAGAGCTAATATTTTATTTTTAAAAAAATACCACCTCAACAAATAAGAAAATAACAAAAATTAAAAACCAAAACCAAGAGCACACTTATAAATACATGGACAAAAATAGGGACTATTCCAGAAATATAAAACAAAATAAAGGGATTAAAATAAAAAAATAAAAATTATAAGAGCCAAAATGAAAAAAATATATATATTATCAATTTCAATCCAAGGACAAAATTGAAAAAATCAAAACTTCTGTACCGAATATATTAAAGCATTTAAACCCAATCCGGAAATTAAAAGAAGGATGACCGAACTGAAATCTTAATATATAATTGATTTCAATCGAATGACTCATTTGAACTAAATTAAAACTTATATAACAGAAATGATGACCATATAAAAAATTAAAAGTATAGGGACAAAAGTGAAAGGCTCACAAAACTGGGGGCCTCTCCTGCACTTTAGCATGCAGGAGAGAGAGAAACGGGAATCAGAGCTTTAACCGGTCACCATCGCGTATATTGCCACCATTGGCCAAAATAAGCCGCACCGTGAGGAAGAAAACATGGCGGCGCATCGATTGATATGCCGGAAGCCCATTTCCGTCGACCTGAACAGTCCTCATGCGTCGCCCGAACAGGGCGTGAGGCTGAATACAGTATGCGCATGTGTCACACGCTCCGTCAGAATTCCTAAAAAAATAATAAACAATTAAGGTCAATTACTGGTATGCTCCTGTGACTAAGTCATCTATTTTATCTTATTAGGGGCTATATATGTATTTAGCCATTTTTAAAAAATATGAAATTCTCGTGGCACCTCTCCCGCCCAGAGCTGATTTTTGTCCTTTTCGAGGGGTATAATCGTTATTATACTATGCAAGGAAATAAAAAAATAAAAAAGTACGGCGGACCGGACAGAAAGCGTGCAATTACCACGGAGCCCCTCCACCCAGATGTCGTTTTTTTGTCTTTTTCGAGGGACAAAACTGTTATTTTACTGTGAAAAAAAAACCCCACTAAACTAGCGACCCAAACAACCTGAACCGGACCGAAAATTGAGCATTATTATTGCAATCCACAGTGATTTACCTCACAATGCACAGTAACTCACCCATGACGTCAGATCCTCTTTTAATATATTTGATAATTTATTGTGTTGGATTAATGTATATATAAAAGTTTTTTAAGCATAAGGGGAAATATCGATCATTCCAACAATCCATTCTTTTATTTTTGGTCCTTAGGATTTTAGACATTCCAATCCCTTAACTTTTGTATTTTAATTTTATCTTTTTAAATTGTTTTGATTAGCCATTGATTTTGGTGATTTGTTTTCCATCCATGCATATGAGGATCTCAAAATGGTAAGGAAGTATTTGCACTTCGTTAATTCTTGGTTTAGCAAAAAAAAAAATCAATTTCATTGAATTAAAATAATTAAATTATCCGGCCACTTTTTGTTAACCTTACTCATGGTGTAATATGTACCACTAATCTAGTTTATAATAAATTGTTATATAAATTCTATGTAAGATTATAAAAAATTAGAAAATATCTAAAACACAAGATTATAATCCATAATCAATAATCAAATACTCCAAATCCTTTCTCTTCATATAAGTTAATGGGAATGCGAAAGAAAATAGAGAGAAAGAGATGTGAAAGGATATAAAGATGATGAATAAGAATGAGAACAAGATGAAGGGTTTAAAAAAAAAGACCATAGTACAAGGATTCCCACAAGTAGAAGGTGAGGTGGAGGACGACATAAAAAGATGATGTAATATGATAAATGTGGAAATACTAATCCATGGAAAATTAGCATTAAGGACATAAAGACAAGGGATGTGATGACAAAAAGGAAACCAATAAAATGGGTTTAGCATAAGAAAAAAAGATTTTAGGACATGCTTAATATTATTTGGAAGCATTTGCAAAATAGGTCATATGGTCTGTTGCACCTAAGTCAATGACCCAGGTGTTGGAATGGTTTTGGTTTGAGGCACTAAAGACATGAAAAATTGGAATTTTACCATTTTGAGCAAGAGAGCATGACCCATATGGTTTCTCCATAGAAAAAGAGCAAGGATCTTAGACATTCAATCTCCTCTTTATTGAATCCTCTTACCTCTAGGGTGTTGGACTCAGAGGTTGGTTCGTATGAATTTGCTAAGTGTGCATGTTCTCTTGACTGGTTCCATTTGTATCCTCCATTATGCCCTATCCTTGGTGTTTTTTTCATGAAGTGTCTAGCATGCCTCCTTTGTATGACCTGTTTTCTTAGAGTAGTTACAAAATTGATTATTTTGAGAATTTTTCCTTCAGTATTCACTATCTCTACATCATTCATGGCATCACTATTGTTTTTACTAGCATCACTATAATTTATGTTGGCATCACTTGGGTTTCTACTATTAGTTATCATCAAAGTAGATCCTTCTGTATTTGTGGCTTCAATCATCATAGTTATTCCTTCATTTGCCTTTATCAATGCAAAAACCTCATTGAGTAAGGGCATAAATTCCTTTTTGAGTATTTGGACTTGCACTTGATCAAATTCTATGTTGAGTCAAGCAAGTGATGCGAACCTCATGATCACGTAGTCACGCAACTCACAACCAAGAATGAGATTTGATCCCGAAAAACCGAAATAGGTCTAATAGGAGTGTGACACAATGGAGACCTGTCCCAAGGCACCAGCACTATTGGAATGAGTAAAATGATGCCACGAAGCCAGTTAATCTTCGATAAGTTGGATTCAGTTCGTTTAAGAACTAAAAAATGCAAGACTCACTCTCACACATAAAATTGAAAAGTTCAGAATTAATATTCATCAATGGCTGCTAAAATTTAGGTTACATGAGTTTAAATAGTTCTTAAAAAAGTAACCCTAATGAACCTCTTATGTGGACTTAAAAGAGGTCCACTCAAAACTGACCTAAAATCCTAAGTTGGAAAGCCCGTTACTTAATCCAAAAAAGCCTTGAATCCTAGCTGCAAACAAAGTATTAATTAATAACAAGCCTTGGACTGTAGCTAACAAAATTAAATAAAACTCATAAGTCTTATTTATAACCTTCCATCTAGCCCCTTAATCCTAGAAAAAAAAGGAAAAGGTAGTCATTCATGTTGTTTTCAAGTTGTAGTAGGATTCATTTGTCTCATTTGTTGTCTTCATCTCATGGCCCAAATAGGTTGTATTGGACCCCTCCTGCACATGGATAAGATGTACTAGGGTCTCCTCTTGATACTCCAACGGTCCTTGTAATTCTGACTTGGTTAAAACCTTCAAAACCACGAATCAAGCCCCTGAACATGTAATGAGTCATTGTTAGTGTTTCTGGGCCGGTTCGCATCAGCAAGGAATTCAAAGATCCTTTTCCCTACCCCATAATTCTTTAAAATTACAGCATCATCACTACTCTTCATCTTAAAATCCTGATAGTAATCTAATCTCAACCAAAAGCTTTTCATAGTATTGTAATATTCAATAACCATCATATTGCCTTGTTTGGTCATTGAAAGCTTAGTCTTAATCTCATAGATTAAGGCAACATCCTTTACTTAGAGTAGGTCTATCTCACTGCATCCTATATTTATTTATTTTGTATTTAGAAACATGTAAGGCCTATAGACTTCTGGCATTATAGAGTTCCATAGTCATGATATAATCATGGAGTCTTCATCCCACAATGTAAACTTTGGGTCTTCTTGACTTGGAGGGTTGTTAATCAAATGATTGATCTTTCCTTTTCCTTTGAGAAAGGTCTTTACTATTTGTGACCATTTCAGATAGTTTCTTCCATTCAATCTATAGGAGGATTGTAAATTTTGGAGTTCTCT
This sequence comes from Salix arbutifolia, assembly GCA_025169955.1. Lineage (NCBI taxonomy): Eukaryota > Viridiplantae > Streptophyta > Magnoliopsida > Malpighiales > Salicaceae > Salix > Salix arbutifolia. Next base: position 14,281,785 of record CM045909.1, on the reverse strand, counting down.
TGTTGTTTGAGTTTCTTTTGTAGTGTTTTCAGACATGTTTATTTAGTTCCGGACAAATTTTGCTTGATCAAGGTAGATGGGAAGATGAGAGACAAGTTTAGGGGGGGAAATAATTTCAGATCTCGATTTATGTGGAGACAGACTCTGATATCATGTGGAAAATTCTTGAATTCTAACTTCTCACTTTAATTCTGAATGAATTCTAGAATATGCAACATCTACAATCTAAATTAGGATAGTTATTAACTACACATAAATAGGTATTATCACTAGATTCTAGTTTGTAAAAAAAATATTTGACTTTCTGTTTATACTCCCTACAAATCTGCTTCAAATTTGCCTTCAGAATCTTCAACATTCAACGGTTTTAGGTCCTAGATGCCCTCTTTTTGTCTTGTCTTCCTATATAAAAGATGTGAATATTTTTAAGAAAAAATCGAAGACAACTTTCTTTTTTCTTCTTCCATGTTGCTTTAGGAGTTTTTTAATTTAATATTCCAGAATCTGACAATGATCAATTAAGTTCCACCCTCTTTTGAATTTGTTATGTGATGTTCAAGCCAAAATCAATACTCCAGGCATCTCATGGAAGCATCAATTTCTCTTCCTTGCTCAACTGTATGGCCTAGTTGGTGATTCATGTCTTCTGCTCTTGCACGCCTTTTAATGGAGTTTGACTACTTTTATGGGTCTTTGAACTCATTATAAGCATGCAGTTCATTTCAATGTGTGGCATTGCTTGAACTGTCAGGCTGCCATTCATTTGTGCAACCTAGTAACATCATTTCCTTGAATGCTTTGATCAATTGGTCAGGAAGTCTCTCTGTTTATTTAGTCAGGAAGTTTCTCTGTTTGCATAGTGTGATGATGAAATGTATGAACCTATCGTTGGGAATTTGAACAACAAGTGCTTCTCGTTCATTCCATAATCCCAAAGTCTTGTTTTTTGAAACCTGATGATTTCAAATATAAGTTATTTTCTTGTTTTTATTGTTTATTGCTTCATGGTTGCTAATTGGCGAGCATTTCACCATGCTGTTTTAGGTTTGCAAGTTTTTGGAGGTCTCTAAGATCTCATTTTCACCAGAATATGGCCCTAAGCTGAAAGAAGAATATGTTATGGTGAAACATCTACCAGTAATAGTGAAGGATGATGATTCCGTGAAATGTTGTGCTTGCAGTTGGTTTAGGTAAGGTAGTTGTAAAGATGCTTGAGGTTCAAGATTTATTAGCCCGATGCTTAGTAGTTTTTGATACATATAATTTAAGGGCAACCTTGGTGTTTGCGGATTGATCCACATCAGAGTTGCATGATTTTGACTTGTTTTTAGGATGGATTAACTAGGTACTTATAAGGCTAAAATGGATTGTGGTGCTAAAATTATGACCTTCCAAGGATTAAATGGTAAGAAGATTATTAAGGGAGAAAGAATTGTCTTATCGACTAGTATAATTGCGTCTATATTAGCCAGAAATGTGTTGAAGAAATGGTGTATGACATATTTACTTTTGTAATGGATTCTAAAACAACTAGTGTAGAATTGAATAGCCTTTCTATAATGAGAGTTTATAGATGTATTCCTTTAAGAGTTACCGAGATTGCCTCCAAAGAAAGAGGTTGAAGTTTTTATCGATATACAACTTGGTACTTCTCTTGTACCTCAATACTTACAGGATGTACCTATAGAGATTGATGAGATAAAATCCAATTACAAGATTTACTAGACAAAAGGTTTATATGCTCACATAATTTTCCATAGGGAGCTCCAGTGTTATTTAAAAAAAAATGGGACTTTCAAACTCAATATTGATTATAAACAACTAAATAAAGTGGTAGTGAGAAATAAATATTTGTTTTCACAAATATATGATTTGTTTGATCAGCTTAAGAGAGCTAAAGTATTTTACTAATTAAGAATTAAGGATCATGATGTGTTAAAGATTGCAGTCAAGGCTCAATATGAATAATATGAGTTCCAATTGGATTAAAAAAATATGTCAATGATGTTTATAGACTTAATGGATCAAGTCTTTCGATCTTAGATTAATTTGTGTTGGTGTTTATAAATGATATTTTGATCTATTATTCTAGTTCATATATAGAACATGAACAATATCTAAAACTTATATCACAGGCTTTGAGGGATCAAAAATTGTATACCAAGTTGAATATATATTAGTTTTGGCTAAAAGAAATAGTAATCTTTGGCCATGTATGTCTTTAGAAGGGATATTTTTATATCCTAGAAAGGTTAAAGTAATGTTGAAATGAGAAAGGCTTATAAATGTAACAAAAATTCATAGTTTTCTTGGGTTAACAGATACTATATAAGATTCATTAAAGAATTTTCGACCATAGCAACACCTTTGACTAAACTAACCCAAAAAAAGATGAAGTGAGGTTTATTTAAAAGAGTGTGAGCACATATTTCAAGAATTGAAAAGAGATTTACTATTACTCTGATATTGATATTATATGCAAGATTTGAAGGATTTATGGTCTACAATAATGCCTAAAAGAAGGGGTTAGGTTATGTTTTGATGCAATATGGAAAGGTCATTGCATATGCGTCAACATAATTGAAGTATTATGAAATTAATTATATGGTTCATTATTTAAAGCTAACAACAATGGTATTTGTTATCGTGTCTTGCACAAAGTCAAATGACGAGTTTTCCTCTTGAATTGAAGGGCTTTGTGATTAATCATGAAATTATAATTTTGAAGGAGTTGACACCTAGAATTATAGTCACTAGAAAACCTAATAGACTATAAGAGTCTAACTAAGGGACTAGTTGTGCAATAGAAGACATATCACTCCAAACGCACCATATATATGGTAAGTTGCATTGTTAATTGATTATTTTTATCATGTTTCTATTTATTGTTTTTATCTAACGTTTAAGACATCTCTCTCTTTATGATGAAATCTGTTTTATCGGGCTAAATTATAATCGTTCTAGGGCTTAAATTTTAGCATCACCTTTATTCTCTATTTTGCATCTATAATATCTAATGATATACTTTACTAGGGGTGAGCAAATCCGGTTCGGTCCGGTTTTTAACAAAAAAATAACCAAACCGAATTTTTTTATAAAACAAACCGAAACCGAACCGAACCAATGAAAAACCGACCACTTTCAGTTCGGTTCGGTTCGGTTTTTATGTTTAAAAAATTGATTATAACCGAATGTTGTTTTTGGGCCATCTGATGGGCTTTTTGATGGGCTTTATGATGAATTTTCTGATGGGCTTACAATTAATATAAACAAAAACTGATTTTCTCATAAAATCCCAAAGTATTTTTAATTTTCTACAACTAATACAAATATTAATGTATTAAATTGTTAATATAGTGTTTATAAGTTTTTTTTACCTTTCTAATACTTTTGTTTTGTTTAATTTAGCATGAGACAAAATAATTAAAACTACACAAGTAGACAAATTTAAATTACAGAAAATGCCTTCAAAGGGCTTCAACATAAACAACAAGCAACATTAACATCAAAACCTTCAAGAAATACATCAGTTTTGAACTAATTATCATTCATTGCTAGATTTAAATTTCCACCAAATTCTACAAAAAAATAATAATAGAAATGTTAGATTGAAAATAATTTAATTAATAAATAATAAAATAAAAATACAAGTGTATAAGAAATAACCTGATTCAAGATTTTCATATTTTTCATAATCATTCATCAAGGTTGCAATGTCGATCGGGATTGATCCATGATGCAACCAATTTTGACAACAAATAAGTGCTTGAACAATTGCTGGAGATAAAAAACTTCAAAAGTGGTCGAGTATACGACTGCCTGTGCTAAAAACTGATTCAGAAGCCACTGTAGATACAGGAATAGCTAAAACATGTTGTGCAACCTTTGAAAGTATTTTATATTTCGAAGCATTACCCTTCCACCAACCTAAAATATGTAATTTATCATCAACGAGATCCTCACAACCATCATTCAAATACCTCTCAACTTCATTTTTATTTTCTACACTATCTTCCTCTTGTAAATGCCTTTTAAATCGAGCAAAAGTATTAACACCTACCTCAAATTCATTGCAATCCATATCATTAACATCATGAATATGATTAGTATCATCCTCCACTTCATTAGCTCTTAAATAAAACTCATATAGGCTTACCAAATGCTCTTTCACCTTGTTTGTTAAAAAATGTGCTTTGTGAAAATCATATAACTCACCAAAACAAAATTTAACATATCTCAACTTAAAACGTGGATCTAGAACATTAGCAACATACAATAAATTTTTTTGATTTACATCATAACCCCAATACTTCTCAAACTTCAACATCATTTTCATCGTCATTCCACTTAAAACATTATCTCTACTTTTACACAATTGCAACAAGTTTGTATGCATGTAAATCAATTCATTGAAGAAAGAATTTGATGTCACATGTAATGAGTCAGAAAACTTCAATGTAACCGTGTAAAACATTTTTAAAAACTTCACCAAAATTCTACCATTTTCCCAATCCTCCAAACCAGGTGGCCCTATATTTTTTGTATTCCCTTTTTGATCAACCTCTAAAAAATAACCCATATACCTAGGTTCACTCTCACCTAACCTCACAAACACCTTTTCAAATTTCTTAGCAATATTGTAAAATCACAAACATGACAAAACCGATAAAACCGAACCAAAAAAAAAACCCGATTAAACCGATTGTAAAATTTTGAAAAAAAAACAAATTGATTACAATATTTATATTTGTATTTAAAAATAAACATGATAAAAATGCATTTTTCAATTTTTTTATAAAAATATGCATGAAAAACTTTTGGAATTTAGTTGTATGCACACAAATAAAAACATAAATTCTTCAAATTTTTTGAAAAGTTTTTGAATTTTTTAATATCTCAAAGAAAAACTATATATTTGTAATAAAAGATTTTAGTTTTATCAAAAATAAGATTTTAGGTATATTAAATTTGAAAAACATAATTTTAAAAAAGGTATTAAATATCTACATTTTAACTTAACTTGTTTTTTATTACAACCAACACAATATTAATCAAGCATTAATCCATGAGTTTGTAAACCTATCCCAAACCATGTAGAGTTCCAAGAGCCTTCTTGGTATTATAATAACAATTATTTTTTAATTAAAAATAAATCAAAATATTTTTTTAATTTTAACAATAGCATATCAAAACAATCAAAAAAATAAAAAAAATAATTCAAAGAAAATAATAATAGTAATAATAATATGTTTTAAAAGTGTTTAAAACGCAAAAACAAACCGCTCTAAAAAAAACTTGGATTCTAAGCTTTGAAATCCTTGCTCATCTCATAGGGCAAGTCACCTTTGTAACAGTGTAATAATAATTGTTTTTTTAAATAATTTTTTTACTTGAAATACATTAACACAATATTTTTTAAATTTATTTTTGACATCAAAATAATATAATAATTTAAAAGCACTAAAAAATTATTTTAAAAGAAAAAAATTAATAAAAAAGAAGTTTAACTTCAATTTCAAACCCCCAATAAAATAAATATGACTCTAGCTATCTTCGTGGCTGTTTGTTTTTGTGGTTCTAACCATGTTTGGAAAAAAGCCAATGATTTTGATGTTTGGTTATCTATTAAACCAGCTGCACAATGTATGGGCCCACCAACATTATTTCTGAAACCTCTGTTTCATGAAAAACATCTTTTCACTGCTTTTCTTGCTTGTATACCATCTGATTCTAGGGGGTGGGGGGTGGGGTCGAGAGAGGAGAGGAGAGGGGAGGGGCGGGGCGAGGCAAAGGGGTTGGTTCCAGGGAGAGAGAGGGGAGCTGATAATATTAAAATAATATAAAAATGTAAAAAACAATTATATATATATATATATATATAAATGTGTGTATGTATGTATGTCTATGCCATTTAAAAATTCATTTTATAAGTCGAAAATAATATGAAAAACTTTATAACCAAACATATAAAATTGTTTTTCATTAACCTCAAACTCTACCACAATTTTAATCAAACACTTTAAAAATTATTTGAAATCATAAATAAAAATATTTTTCATAGAAACTATTTTCTTAAAATCTCAACCACAAAAATAAAAACAATTTCAAACAAACTCCTGATGTTATTAGCCTGTCCCAGCGACTTGTGATGTCTCTAGAATCAATGTATAAAATAAATATGGCTCTAGCTATTTTCATGATATTAGCCTGTCCTGTCAGATGCGACTTGTCAATGATCGTTTGGAGATGACAGGTCATGCCGACACCTAGTGCAAAGAACACCACCTTCTAGTAAAATCTTTTTCGAGTTCACATCATATTGCTCGGGAATTTGTACTGAAAATCCGTAAGCTTACTGATGTCAACCGATTTAAGGAACATATAAATATGGATGTTGGATAACTTTCATTAGAAACGTGTTTTCTATTATATATTTAATCTTGCAACACAACACAACTACAGTCTTCATCGTTTTCCAGCTCCTGGATTACTAATTCCATCATCTTCTTATACATAGGCATGTAATGATCATTGATCATCGTTCTTGAAAGTCGTATCTTACTGTACAGTTCTCTAGGAGTCTCATATAAACCTAGGTGTTCTTCCGCTGGTCCATCGAGTTCTAAGTTTGTTGTATCTGAGGAAGATAACGAAACGACATGCATGATTCTGCCAGGAGGATATAATAGTTGGCTCTCTGACAGGTCCTCTAAAGTGATGGGATCTTTTGCTTCAGCTGCATTGGCGAGAACGTTCCCCTCTTCAATAATTTCTATTGCTGCGGCAGCTTCCTCCTCCTGTGCTTGGATATCAGCTTCGCTATCTTGCCTTTGAAGCTCCCTCTCCAGTTCATACCACAATTGACCTTCAGTAACCTCTTCTATGACTGATGCAGCCATGGCTCTATTGTCGGATAAAAGTGGCTCATCTTCGTCGGTATCTTCATGACCTGAACCACTCCTTGCATTACTCTCATGTTTGATCTGCACTGAGTCTTTTGTCTGGAATTCAGTCGCAAGAACTTCAGAGTTTACAGATACTAGAGTCCCTTCAGGCAAATCCTCTGAATTAGAATTTATTGAGGGACCCACAGAACGTCGACGTGGCCCTATACATGACCATGATGTCAGGGATGAGCGTGTTCTGACGACAGCTTGGGCAACGTCTTGTGCTCGCTTCATCACAACCTACATTATACACTTCTAAAATTTAGAAAACCCCATTTTATTGCTCAATCAATTAGAAGACATGATGTGAGGTACCTAGGTGGAGAAAGATTTCACCCAAAAGCTCAGTGTTTTTACTACAAAATTAAAAGAACTGACGGGGGGCTTGACTACAAGTCTCTAGACCATCAATTCACAAACACATGTATGTTACCTGAGTGCTGCTGGAGACGGGTAGCAGAAGTGCACCTGCACCAGCAACCCTGGCTTTTGCACTAGCTATGGATGGGAGACGAGATCCCAGTGCAGTGGCAGAGCGATAAACAACATTTAGGACTCTGGTATGCTCAACCTGATCCCTCAAATCATTTAGCCATGAAGATGCTGTGACCTGGTTGACAACCATTTAAAATTAAGGAGATTGACTGTGGATGGTAGAGAATGAACATGATAGTCGAGAGCAAATTTCAGAACCTCAGAGCGAAGATCATCAACTGAGGCAGCAGAAAATGTAGGCACCAGATCAGATCCATTGATGACAGTAGTAATGAAATGCTTGCCTGATTCAGCTAAATCCCATGTCATACATGCAGCTGCAAATAAAGTAATGAAAGGCATTTAGAGGAGCATATCAATATAACCCCGAGTTATACACTTCATCAACCAAATAAGACATTCCATAAGAGCCACAATTTAAAAGAGTATTTTACAAGTAACAAAAACAAAATCCAATCGCATAGAATCTCATTTTTCAGAATTTAATACTGGTATGCAGATGCAAAAGGCATTAAAAGTATACAATCCAGTACAAAGTAAATTTCAAAACAAAATGAAAGATCACGGGGAGTCAGAATTACATGCCTGGGGCAAATGTGACACATGTGCTAGAAGAGAACTCCTTTTGTTCTCGAAGAATGTATGTTAATAATGCTGCAGTACCACCACCAAGTGAATGCCCAATAATCTGTAAATGATAACCAAACAATTAGAGCAGGGTTCAATGACAAGTACACTTTACCAAATGATGTTACCACATGTTTAGCATCTTAAACTAATACCATGTTAATGTATTCTTGGGACAGAAATATGAGTAAGATGAATTCATACCAAAGGTATATTCAATTACCTTGATTTTGTGGTCAGGGTGTTCACCAAGTGCCTTAAGCAGGCAAGGGGATATCAGTTTGGCAATCCAACGAGCAGCAGCAACCATTCCACAGTGTGCATATCCTAAAACTAAATTACTTATCCCACCATCATGTAAAACAGAATGGTGAAAAGGGACCACTGCACCAGTTGCTGCTGTTAGTGTATCTTTGATGCTATGAGTACCACGAATCAGTAGAAGGAAATATTTTGAGGTTCTATCATGTATAATTGTGAAAGTAGGCTTTAGAAGCTGCATCCAAACTTGTGGAAATTAGAGGAATACTCATTTAACATTTCAAACAAAAATAAAGCAGAATGTAGGATCCTAAAGAGATTGCAGTACAAGGGAAGGCCATTATCTAAACAAGTCCTTCCAGGATATGCTGTGACTGGGAAGCAGTTGCAAGCACATGCTGATGCTTAAAATTGAGTTGAACATGGAAAAAGAATCTTCGATAAATTTAGTGCCATGCCCTCTCAGGAACAGGTAAGCCTATAAGAAGTGTACAGGTAAAAGGTAGATGTCTTGCATTTTCAGCTATATCTAGTTCTGGCTGTTATCCAGCTTGTCTCCTAATTGGTGCAAACCAAATACTAGTGTACCTTTCTATTTCTTTCCATTCCACAGGTAATTGCTAAAGACCAATGTAAAACATGGTGCTTAAAGTCAGCTATTTGTTTCCTCACTCTGAATTTATTTCCACAAGGAGCATCATGAAAGGAATCTTTTTCATGGTCAAAAAGCTAGATCTTTCACATGTAAAGGAATCGTCTTCATGGTGAAAAATGAAGATCTTTCACATGCAAAAGAAACTGCTGCATATGCACACCTTTTTAGAAAGAACAGCCAGGACTTGAAATGCAGCAAAAGCTACTTAAAATTGATAACCACCCAAAATACATGCTAAACTATATCTAAAGAAAGGAAAAGAAGACAAGATGTAAAACCCTAAGTAAAGAAGTTCACAGCTTTACTTGACAATTAAAGAAAGAAATCAAAGCTAACCACAACAAATTTACAAATGGTCACTAACCCCTGCTTTCGGCTTCTGAATAAGAACATCCTCTTGAGAGAATCCAGCCAGCTCCAAAAAGACTGGGAATGGCTTCTTTGAAAAATACATGCAAAGGGTCAACAATCTCAATAGATCATACAGCTCTGCTATGATATCAGGGCCTTTCAACAGTACAGAATTACTACCAGCATATACACTTGCAACTTGTAAATTACCCTGCACAAAAGATCGTCAATTAAACACTAACCAAACCTCAAGGCATCAAACAAGATTAAGGGTGTGTTTGGCATTGCGGTTGTTTTTGTAGTTGAGGTTTTAGAAAAACAGTTTCATGAAAAACACTTTTAGATGCGGTTCATAACTAAAATTTGTTTGGTTAAAACTGTGGTTGAGTTTGAGGTTAGCGAAAGCAATTTCATATGTTTGGTTACCAAACTTTTCATATTGCTGTCAACTTGTGAAATTACTTTAAAGGACATAGATACACACACACACACATATATATATATTGTAGATTTAATAATCATAATATCATAATGTAATTAATAATTCAAGTAAATTGGGCACTTTTTTTCATTCTCCCAACAAACTATTTGCAATGCCATCACGAACAAGATCCATACGTGAAGGCCTCTGCAATCCCAGACTATTTTCACGAGCTACAATATCTGGTAAAATCATCTGGGATATAATTGAGATTACGATCATATTCAACAAAAACATCATCTTGTGATCTCCTAATATAGTTCCTGTCATAAATTTCAACGATAATAGCTGACTAGTGATGGGTCTAGTTGAGAGGTATTTTTGTCTAGGGACCTATTTGTAGTTGGGTGACAAATAAGTTCTTTGTAAAAACAAAAAGGAGACAATCTCTCTTTCTATCCAAATTGTTACTCTCTCTCTCTCTCTCTCTCTCTCTCTCTCTCTCTTAGGACTCATCCTAAGACAAAAGGAGGAGTATATTATATTATTGTTATATGCACTAATTTTCTCTTCATCTCTCTCTTTATTGGCGAAAGGAAACAAAAGTCTGAGTTAACTTACAGAGAGATGAAAGACAGAAGGCTCCTGTTAATGGCAGTTACCTTTCCTTAAAACGGTAATGTATTTTGTCCTCGTATTCTTTCTTTTTTCTGCTTGAGTAAATAGATCTCTCTGTGTCTAAGATCGAAATGCAATGCTCTGAGTTTTTTTTTCTTGGTTCAGATCTTACCTAGAATTTTTAGTTTTGCATGCTAAAATGCTAAGGTTTGATTTGGAATTAAAATTCCAACGACAATTTCTGTGGTGGCTATAAATTTATTGTGGATGAAAAGCAGCTACTTTTTATGAACCAGCGATGTGAGAGGTTTTAGTGGTTGGTCCCATACAAATGTGTTGATGCTTTTATAGATAACCAAACAACAATTCAGTAGCTTTTTTTTCAAACGCGGTTAAAACCACAATACCAAATAGCCACTAAAACAAATCATGGTTTCACATTAAGGTATATCATCTGCATCCAGTACTGCTGCATTATTTCCCTCAATATACAAATTTCAGCAAATAAATAACTAATCAAACTTGAACCAATGTATAAATAACTAATTACAGCAAAGTATCAGCCTTCAGTCCAACCAAAACACTGATTAGCTCCTTTTCTCTTCACTAACCACCAGCTACACAACGAGTTCACTCTAAATTCTTACCCAAAAAAGAAAAATATAACTCACACCGAAAATCCTAGAAACTAACACAGTATGAAAAGACAACTTTTCGTTCTCCTAAGCAATCACTAAATCTGAAATTGAGTCAAAATTCTTAAATTGAAAAGCAAAAATTAACTGTAAAGGACCGCACATTTTCAACAAAATAATTACGAATTAGCAATGATCTCTTTTCTCTCTTCACCAACCAAAGACTACACAACTAAATTACCTGAAAGCATACAAAAATCTTAAGCTTCGCACACTAAATCAAAAAGACTCAAACTATATAAAAAACAAATCCTAAATATAACACAACTCAATATTAATCGAAACAACATAGATAGATAGATAGATAGATAGATAGATAGATACCTGTCTTCTTAAGAGATAATTGATGCCAAAAGCCAAGTCACCAATGGGCCATTTTCCTATAGTCTCAGAGTAAGTGAACCTAAGCGTCTCTGATAATGTTGATATTGTTTCCAGCCAAGTGGCAGGCGCTTGTACCGGTCTTTTGGGGATCCTTCTCCCTGATCTCGATTTCGATAAATCACCTCCCTTCGCCGTCGCTAGTCTCCGGATTATAATGTAATACAGCAGCACCACTGCTCCCGCCGCCGTCGCCATTGTCGCAGCCGCCATGAGTTAAAGAATCTCAAGTCTTGGAGATCATAAAGGTGGGTTTTCTTTTTTGAGGGGCAACAGAATTCCAGGATCAGGTAAAATAGGATTTAGAAGCAAGATTGATAGTTTTGAAGTCAGACAAGTTTGTGAAGAAAGAAAACTAAGGCATCGAATGTGATTTTTATTTTTTTAAAATTATTTTTTTTTTAGTTATGTTAAATAATTTGAATATCATGATATTCAAAATAAATTTTTTAAAAAAAATCAAACAAAAAAATAATTTGTAAATCAAATGCTGCTACAATTTTAAACATTATCTAAAAAGATATTGTTTGAATTTGTGATAACAATTGTTTTTTAAAGTAATTTTTGTTTTAAAATATATTAAAATAATATTATTATTTTTTAAAATCAATACATCAAATTGATTCAATATTATAAAAAAAAATTAAATATAAAAAAATAAAAAATATTTAAAACTATTATTTACATACAAAAAGAAATATACTTTAAATGTATGTTAGATGTTGAAACAAAAAAATAAAGATTGTAAAGTTTCATAAAGATTAGGTGTTAAATTACTATTATCAAGTGAGAAATGGGTTTTGCTTTTGCATGTAATTATTTCTTTTTTATTTTCTATTTTTTAAGTTTTATTAAACCTTATTTAATGAGTTTATACAATTTTAATATTGGTTTAAAAAAGTAAATGGGACTTAACCTATTCAAATTCAAATTATTAGATCAAATAGTAAAAACTCAATATATTTAAAAAAAATTATAATAATATTGATTCAATATTAGTTCATTACTAATTTAGCCAATTAACTTGCAATCCAAAAAGGGTTCATTAGGGTTAATTAAATGAAATTATATTATTTTTTTGAACTATAAATTTCAGTAATAAGTTGAAGAATAAATATGAATTTTATTTTTTGTGGCAAAACACCATTTCTTTGCATGGACAAAGATCATTTTATCGAAGATTAATTAGTTTTGTGATATGATTGGTATACTTAGAGTTTTTAAATACAATGAGCCATTACCCCGTGCTTCGTTGCTGGAATTTTTTTTTTGACTCGTTTCAATACATATAATTTCTTATTTTGTATTTTGGTTGATATTCTTTTATTTTTTTGTTTAGTTTCGATCCCTTTATTTCTTTTTTAGATAGTTTTTTAATTTTTTATTTGTATTTATACACGCATGTTTTTAGTTTAGACTGTTAATTTTTATTGCTATTTTTACATGTATTAAATGCAGTTTGCTTTAAACAACACAGTACATAGGAATACAAAACAACTCAAAAACTCTACGGAAGCAAGAAAAATAAAAATAAAACTAAAACCATCATCATCATTGTGTAAATAATGGAAAACACAAAATTACATAAACACAAAACCATACAAATTTTAACAAAAGAGCAAATAAAAAAAGTAAACTAAAATATTAAACAAAAATAAGAATTATTAGATGAAAGAAACTATTTCACTTGAAGATTAAAAAAAAAAAATTATTAACAATATAAGCACTATAACTACCACAATAAATTACATTTGTATCACTATAATCAATAATGTCACTATTATTATCATGATTATAACACATAAAATTATTGTAACTACTATTGTTAAAAGAATCAAAATAATTAAATTACCTCACGGAATAAAAAAAAAAACCAAACCTTTATAACAAAATGAAGCAAGAAAAAAAAAGCTAAAATTATTACTATTATTGTGTAAATAATGGAAAAAACAAAATTATATCAAAGAATAAAAAGGCCTCAAACTCTAACAAAGAGAAAAAAATAAAATAAAATAAATTATAAAAATAAATTCATACTATTAGTTTTAAAAAAACAACTTTAGTTTTCCATGCATAAAAATAATTAAAAAACCAATAGAAAGGACAAAGGAAAAAAATAAGAATTATTAATTTTCCAATGATTAAAAAAAAAATCAAAAACAATTTTTAAAAAAAATATTACCTCAAAGAAAGAGGAAATAATAAAAATTAAAAACCAAAACTAAAAATAGAGACTATTCTAGAAATTTTAAAAACAATAAAAGACTTAAATTGAAAATTTAAAGTATAAGGGTTGAAATTAAAACAAAATATATAACCAATTTTAATAAAAGGACAAAATTGAACAAATAAAAACATCTGTACCGAAAATATTAAGAGATTTCAAACCAATCCTAACAAGTAAAAGAATAAGGACTCAAATATAAATGAATTGTATAATTAATTTCACCTGAAAGACACAATTGAACCAAATCAAAATTTATATTACAACAATAAGGACCAAAACACGTAATTCAAAGAACAGGGACTAATGTGAAATAATCGTAAACAAAAGGGACATAGATGTAATTTACTATGCAGGAGAGAGAAATGCACACAACCAATTTCAACTGCCTGCCGTCACTTATTGGGCCATCGGGGTATGACACGCTCACCACCTTGAGATAAAAGCATGATGGTGCTTTTGGAGAGACGATGGACGGATATTTTCTATGACCTAGAGACACAAGAGTGTCAAACAAGAGTGTCCGTTGAAAACGTTCCAGTGTATCAGGGGACGTGTCAACAGTAACCTTGAGATTAAATATTAAAATAAAAGGTCAATTACCGAACCACCTTTGCCTCTATTTCTTCTATTTTGTCTTTACCGGGGCTATATGAGTAGTTACTCATTTTTTTAAAATGTGAAAGACAAGAAATGGCGCTCCAAGCATACCCTCGGTTTTGTCTCATTAGGGGCTAAAATCGTTATTGCACTGTGCACTTAAATTCGTTATTGCACTGTGCAATGACCGAGACACCACTGCCGGTTTATCTTGTATTTTATCTTATTAGGTGGTATTGCGGTTATTGCACTGAACACATTAATAGAAAAATCGAAAATACCCCTTACTCCAGGGCTTAAATGAAGGCACACCTAAAAATAAAATAGTAATTTCACTGTTCCAATCCACAGTGAAATGTGAGTATTGCTACATTGGAAACACGGCACGGTTTAGTTTTTAGATACATTATTATATTTGGATCCAAGTTTTTTATAAATACATTTAGTTCTTAGGTTTAAGGTTATTTCTAGATTTATTGGTTTTATCAGATTTAATTTTCAATTTTCCAAGTAATCGATTTTTTTTAAAGGATGCTTGACCACATGATGATCAAGAACTAATATTGAAACCTTAAAATTTCTCATTCCGGGAATGAAATTCGTCCACTCGCAATACGATGGAAAAAATCAAACCGAAATGCAAATGTTGAATCAATGTCTCAACAGGATTATTAATAATATACACAAGCAGCAGATTCCTTGAGTATTCCTCTCTCTGATCTTTTCTCAAAGACTGGGAAGTCATGGCATGACCTTCCTGCAACTGTTCCTTGGCCTCGGTAATTGTTCAATGTATCTTCTCTTCGCAAGTCCCAAAAGTTGTCAGGTTTCCTGTAAATCCGAGTCCTGATGTGAGGATAGCCTTTGAAAAGATAGTTCGATGGGTCAAAAACTGGGGACTCCTTTGTTGTCGCGGAACGAGTGCTGCCATGAAAATGGCAACTGACTGACGGTTTGAAAATTGGTGTTTCTTTCCCAGATGCGCTATTAGCCTTCAAACAGTTCTCCATCACTTTGATTTCCTCTTTGAATCTCTGTTTCATTTCTTTCACGCGATTCCGAATCCATTTCGAGCGATTTGCAGTATTCGATTCCCCGACTACTTTCGGTGCATGTGATTTGCTCAAACTGATGCTAAGTGTATATGGAATTCTGTTGCACTTTATGCAGAAGTTTTTGCTTCTCTCCAAGTTGAAGGCTCTTCTCTTTACACTATCTGTGAGATACGAATAGGCCTGCAAGAGATTGTGTATCCTTTTTCTGAGGAGGCTTAAGGAAACTCACACACACACATCATCTGTGAGATATTACACTATCTGTGAGATACGAATAGGCCTGCAAGAGATTGCGTATCCTTTTTCTGAGGAGGCTTAAGGAAACTCACACACACATCATCGTGCAATATCGCAAATTATTGACCTTTTTCCAAAGGAAAAAAATGGAAAAAAATTGGGTTTTAAACCTAAACTGTCTAGGGAGTTCCATCCAAGACTTTTTTTTATGTTGCAAACTCTCAAGTAAGGTTGCAATTTAAGGTTATGTTTAATATGTGTTCGGTGTTTTGTCATAATCACAAGTTTAAAATATATATCATAATTTAAATCTATCACAATATAGCTCTTAGTAAAACTCTATTTTAAAATCTTAGCTAAGAAAATACTACAATTTATGAAATCTTAGTAATAAAAAACTATAATATATATATATATCATAATTCAAATATTGCAATTCATTCTCGTGAGTATAATTTTTACAGGCTTCTTTGCTGTAATCACTGGCTTCTAAAGTAGAACCTAAATATTAGTTTTCTAAATTAGTTTGAAATAAAATAACCCAAAATACATTAAAAAAAAAATGAAGCATGTGGAAATTGAATTTTGCGTCATCTATCATATCCTATGGCCAAGTTATATATATAAAAGAGATTCTAATGATTTTCTCCATCATTACACCATTTATATATATGATTAATTAAAAACAAATTTAAGAAATCTCCAAGGAAATAACTATCCAGATTCCACCTCCATCTATTATCCACACATTAAAAGAGGAGGATAGCATATCTAACCTCCAACACGAGCTTGAAGGCAAGCTCAGCTTTTGGATGCTTGTTCTTATCTGGGTGAAGTTGCAGAGCTGCCACAAGAAATTAAACAGTCCTCACAGCAAAAGGAAGGAAAGCACATCTATATTGCCAAAAACAGCATCAACAAAAGGTACGTACCAAGTTTACGATACCTCTTCTTTATAACTTCTACGTCTGCATTTTCTTCTACCTGATAGCAAGCCGAAGAACACATTCATTTTTTTAAGAAAAAATCTAGATAAGTTAAAAACACCGTAAAAAACATGGAGGAGCCTTGACAAATTAATCAAGATCAAGAAAGATTAACACACGTACTCCAAGAATCCGATACCAGTCAATAAAATGTGATTCTACAGGACCATAGCTGCTACCATGATGCCTGTGAACACAGGCAACCGATAGGGTTGATAACGAGAAAATCTCCAACACTAACTGGGATTTCTTGGTTTCTGATTCTAATCCCATTTTAGAGAGAGCAGGGAAAGAACTGACGAGTAAATATCAATTGAAGGACAACATATACATTTATTGTTATTAAATGCAGATGTACGTTTTGTTGGTGTTTAAGGAGAGGAAGTGATTGCAACGGTGGAGCGGTTGAGAAAAAAGAGCAGAGCTTGCGGGAGAGATTTTTTTAAAGTCGATGATTTGGTGGGAAGGGAAGGGGAGATGGAGAGGTTAACGTTAATGTTGCCACGTGGTTGTTTATGTTTGACAGGGTTAATTGATATTTGGCTCCAATATTCTCTCCTAATCCCTAATACTTGGGTTAATTTATGTTTCGATTCCAAATCTAATGATTCAATTTTGATAGCCATATTGATTTGGTCGATCATGCTGATATAATATATAAAATAATCCTCATTCTTCCAGGTTTTATCAAATATTTCCAGTTTTGGGATCAAATGGTTTTGTAACAGCTTGGCAATCAAATGAGACCTTTTGATATTGAGGGAATGCTTTTCAACTTGGAGATCTCTATAGTGATTTTAATTGCTCATTAGACTTTGAATTTTATGCAATTAAGCCCCTAATCTCACCAATTTAACTTTTTCAAGTCTAATTTTGGTCCCTAAACTTTAATTCCGTTCAATTAACACCGAAAGTCTCCAAAATCCATCTTCTCTTACAATCAGATCTTCAATTGATGCTTCAACAAACAAACAATTAAAAAAAAGGTGCCAGATTTAGCTGCTTGCATAGCATTAAACAGAATGATTCTCGTTATTTTTTTTTCAACTTTTTTTTATATTTTAAACTCTCAATTCCTAACTATTTATGAAATTCAATTTTATTTTTTTTATTTTTTTTTAATCTGAGAAGAGAGAATGTGAATGAGTTAGATTAAATAGTAATTTTCTAAATAGAGAACCTGATCATTATAATTTTTTTTTATAAATACTCGCTTGCTTAATAGGATTAGATGCGGCTCTTTCGATTAATGATCAAGCCAACTCATGGATCACATTTCTAATTCATTCTTCCAGCTCTCTCTCTCTCTCTCTCTCTCTCTTTTCTCTTTTCTTTTTTCCTTTTTCCTTTTTCCTTTTTCCGAATCTCAAGTGGCAACGCATCAATGCATCCGCACTCGATCACAATGCATTCGCACTCGATTGCAGTCACTTATTACTGTTATTGTAGTATATAAAAATAATTTAAAATTTTTAAAAAAATTAATTTGAAATAAAATATAAAAGTAAATTCTTTTAAATTTTTTTCAAAAACATGAAGTGTTAAACTCCCGACATGTTCATTCCAACACCCGAAAGTTTTACCACTCACTTGTCTTTCCCCAAACCCTATACCTGCCCCTGGCTTTGGCCTTCCCCCGGGGCAACTTTGAAGTTCGAACACTACTTATAGTATATTTGTTTTTGTATTTTATAAATATATCATTTTATTTTTTTCATTTTTTTTAATATTTTAAAATCATTTGATTATTTGATTTGATAGGCTAATGGTAAAAATAATATTTTAAAATAAAAAATAATTTTTAACATATTTCTAACATAAATCATTTTGAAATGCAACAAAACAATCTCTAGTCATGCATTGACTGATATTGTTTATAAGAGAATAGCCTGTCCTCATATTTTTGGGAGTTCAATTAATAACATTACATTATTAAAGCATTCTCGGGAGGAGAAAATTATGCAACATGAATTTTGAAGGCGATAAGGAAGAGGAAGGAGTACATATATGTTCCTGTGCTGAGGACAATTATGGGAAACATGTTAACTAAACAAACATAGAATGTTCAATAAACCTGGCACTATGCCGATGGTGTAAGGGGGATCTTCAGGAGCAAAGACTGAAATATTTTGAACAACCACATTACTGCATCAGTGACAATTCCACACAAAGATACGTCACTCCATCAATTTATAAGCTCTTTATTCAATTAGCAATCACCATGGTCTTAAGAGAAATACCTGCAATACACTGGATGAATGCTATATGCAGGAGCATTCAAGAAGGTAATATTTGAAACTACGACATAATCAGAGGATGTAAATTCCACAAGATGAGGGCGGCTGTAGTTCAAGGAATGGGACTCGAACCAATCCCACTAAACTGAACCCTGACCATCAATGGTTCCATTATCACCTAGACCAGCAAGCAAATAAAAGTCATGTGATCAGCAATCGAGACCAAGCAGTCAGTAATTGAATCAGAGAAATGAAAACGGCACACTGCATTTACCAGTTACTGCCACATCATATAGCATATCTCCATTTTTTAAACTTTGATATTTTTTTCCAGGAAGTTCAATCCCACGACCATATGGGGGTAAGGGATCAACAAGATCCCAATGGGATGGATCCTAATAAGCAAGGAAAGCATCTGTCAGAAATCCAAGGGTTGATTTTTTTTTTTTTTGATGCGAGGAAACCCATCCCCGGAAAGTGTATTTTGTGGGCCTAGGTGAGCGAGTAAAACCCCGGTTGTCCCAGGCTTTTACAGGGGATGCACGTCCTGACTCGAATTCAAGACCTGCTGTGCAGATCACAATACCTGCTGTCATCATGTCATGCCCATTGGGACATGATAACGAACCAAACTAATTTTGCTTTGTTAGATCTATCTTCTCTGGACACAGAAACAAAACAAGAGAAGGGAAAGGAATAAGAGCAAGCAAGCCGTGAAAAAATACCTGAGATCCAAGAATGACAGCACCTTTTTCCAGGAATAGTGTAAGATGGCTGGTAAGGCTGAAAACTCCCAGTAACCCATTTTCCAGGTGGGACATAAAGCTGTGCGCCACCCTTGTCTGTAAATGACTTGAGATAGAAAATGGCATTCTGAAAAGCAAGAGTATTCAATGTTTTCCCATCTCCAACCGCACCAAACTCCAAGATGGAGACACTATGTGGTCTTGGTTTTAAACTTGGTTTGAAATCACACACTCCGCTGCTCTCTTCTGCATCAATTCTAATGGCAATGTTCAGTGCCAGTAGCAAGAGTACTGCCACCTGAAAAATGCAAAAGTGCAATCTCAAAACAGATTCCTAAAACAAAGATTCATTTTTTTGCAACAGTCAGCATTAAGCAAGAGATAAATGATATTCAAAACAATCTTAAATTCCATAGAAAATACATCAAGACAATAAGAAACAGACTCTAACCTCCTCCATTAGATTCTTACAATCAAGTGAATTGTACAACGCTCAAAAATCCAACAAAGAATAAGAACCAAGCTGTCAATTTTATCACAAAAGATGCCACATGGAGATCGAGAGAATTCCTATATAATGTAAACACTTCTCAAACACTAAGGACATGATGTAAAGCACAAAAAATATTGGAAAATTACATGATGATGAAGCTTAGCAGGCAATTATTCGGTTTTATTTGACAACTGAAGCAATGAAACATATGGGATCATAATTATTCAAAAAAAAAAAGGAGCAATTTTAAAGCAGAATAACATAAAAATAAGGATAATGTATTTGCTAGTAAAACAAATTAGACTCCTTGTAATGTGGAAGTTGAAGTATGGTTTGGTGATTCCAAGAGAAAGGAAAGCAATGCAGTAAACAAATCAACCAAATAAAAGATGAAAGCAATGCAGTAAACAAATCAACCAAATAAAAGATGAAAGCAATGCAGTAAACAAATCAACCAAATAAAAGATGAAAGCAATGCAGTAAACAAATCAACCAAATAAAAGATGAAAGCAAAAAAAAAAAAAAAAAACAGAGAGAGTCAAGAATCCAATGAAAACAACACTGTTCAAAAGAACAATAACACGGAAAAAACAGCAATTAAAGAAACAAATTTTGCAGCCATGACTCACAAACTGAAAGAGTAGAAAAAGAAAAAAAGAAAAAAGAAAGTCCATCCTGCAAATAATATTCAAAATCAAAAGCATCAGTTCAAGAAACTTCATCATCACAGTTTTAGGAAAGAGAGAAGCACAGCATGTCAATAAATCAAAATATAGTAAAAATGAACTGAATTGACTGCCATAACCACTGCCGTGATAGACTAGTATATATTATATGAAAACCCCACAAGGCAATCAAATATATACTTCAATAGATCATAAATATAAAACCAAAACCAATCAAAATTCCAGACTTTCCAGATTTGGAGGAGGAGAAAAGGAATCCAAAAAAAAAAAAACAGAAGTATAAAAGAAACGTACTTACTGGCATCTTCATGGAGAGCTCACAACTTGTTCTTCTTCTTCAACAGTATTAAGCAAAAGGAAAGACAAGAAAACAAAGTATGGCTAGCTAATGCCCCATTGACAACAAACTGCAGAGCAAACAAAGAGAAGAAAGAAAGAGCAAGAGAGGGAGTGCGTGAAGAAGCACCACAAAGTATGGCTAGCTAATTAATTATAAGCATTAATTATATATAAATGACAGAGAGCGCATTTTCTTTATTTATTATCCGTCACTGCATTACATTACAAAAAAAACTAAAATAAATATCCTGGTAATATGTAATAAATTAATAATACAGTGTAACTTCATAAATTAACAATTTTAATTAAATGAAATTTTTGTTTGATATTGATTTGAATTTGGAATTTAAATAATATGTTAATTAATAAATAAATCTTTATGCTAAAAAAATATTAATTTATACAAGCTTAACTGTTTTTGGTAAGTAAAGAAATGACAACTTAATTTCATGCAAAAAGATTAAAAAAATAATAAAAGGAAATCTAATGGTAATTAATAATTAATAGCCCTAATAGCGTCATTAACCTGAATTGAGAATATGATTAATAACGTCTCTCGCCGACAAATATGTTTGAAACGGGCTTTTTTTATTTGGAGAGAGAGAGAGGGAAAGGAAGAGATATGTTAATTGATCATGTGCTAAAATTATAACAGTTGTGTTTGATGCAGTGTTGTTAAAATCATGAGTTGATTTATTAAATCATGTCAACTCGAAAAGAAAAATCAAACTCGGTCAAACTCGTACGGAATCATAAAATCGGACTGGATCGGTCCGATTTTACGATCCTAAGTGATTCTGAATTTTGGACTTCGGGGGGGTTGAATTAACTCTTCTCAGAATCTCATTTTCATTTCCATTTGCCCTAAATCTTCTCTTCTCTTCTTTTCTCAGTTCTCATCACTCATCCCCAAATCATTTCTACTCTTCTCAGTTCATCAACGGTACACTTCGGCCGATCTCATCCCCAGCTGTTCTCATCCTTCTCTTCCCCAAATTGTCCTCTCTTCTCATCTCTCGAATCGTCTTCTCTAGTAAGAGGCTAAGAGCTGTCGGACTTCAATTCGTCAGAGGTGATTCTATCTTTGTTGTCATCGTCGTTGTCTCCATTCAAGGTTAATCCAAGCTTGATTTTACACGAGTCTGTGACTAGGTATTGATGCTGTGAGTCTGTGACTGGGTATTGATTTTAGATCAAACCCTTTTGTATCCTCTTCTTAGAACGATCTGTGTATTTCAATCATTGAATTGTTCTATTGGGTTTTAAAAACTGTGATTTGAATTGGGCTATAAACATTATCGTAAATTGTCTCAGAATTCTCCCTTTTGTGTGGGACTATCATAGATTATGCCCTTTATTGCTGCTCCTTTTGTTTTTAAAGCTCATGCTTGTGTGATTAGAAACAGATCTGTGTAGAAACAGCTGTGGGAATTTTTATTTTGGTTAAGGAATTTATTGAATTGTGCCTAATTCACCATTCTGTCATTTTATTAAGAGATTAGGAAATGATGCTAATTATGGATTTAATTTCAATCGTGTGGAAGTCTTTCAGGCGTTGCATCCTCAACAGTCAAGTGATCTATAACCTGTTAAACGAAGAGTCTTTCAAAATCTATAGCTATTTTTTGGGTTAAAACCCAACTTTATTATTAATTATGATGCATGGTTATAGTATTCTCTCCTGCGCTGTAATTACAGATATTCCTCATCTAGTTGCCCTTTTAGTTGTGTATAATCTTTGATTAGTTAGCAGTTAGCACTTTGGTAAAAATTGTGCTTCATATGTTACCATAAGACACGGGAATAGGTGTTGTTCAGGTCACCCCATCACTTTCACTTCTCCCAGAACTTTCCTGACCAAACAAATTTTAATTAGCAGATAAGCTGTGTTGAATGAAGAATTTGGTTGAACTGCTCACCTTTTTTGGAATCTAGTCAAAGAAGTTAATGTGTGCAGCTGTTTACTATGATATTGATGCAGCTGTTTTATATCTTGCATTTGAGAATTTTAGTAAGGAAGTCAATAAAATAATCTTTTTTCACCATTCATCTAACTTAATTTTCTACGTGAGAATCTTTCTTGCATTAACCTAATCCCTCCAACAATTCACCATAAAATTAATAAGAGAGATGCTTATGGGTTTAGTTTATAACCAATCTGCTAGTTCATTTAAATGAAATGATGCACTTCCAGAAAGCAATCTGGCCTAGAAGAGATGTTCATTGAGTGTGTGATTATGGGTTCGCTCATAATTTGAAGTGGATTAGAGGAATTGAATCAAGATTCTTTGAGGCATGAATGTAGTTGACCCATTAGAAAACACAATCCTTTTGATAGAGATGCTATTGATGCAAGTCTTGGACATAGTGAGGGGGATGAAACTGAGGCTGGTTTTAGTTTACATTGCACGCCAACTGAAGATTTGTTTTAAATTTATTAGTTTTTATTTTATGAAATTTTATGGACATAGTTATTTTGTAATGTATTTTGAAGTTATTTTAAATCATGAATGAACTTTAACTAATGAAGTTTTATGTCCATAATTATGATGTATTGTATTCAGAAATATTATACTTACAATTTTATGATTTTTCTGCTTACACGATTTAGTTGTAACTTTATGATTTTTGTATGGACAAATTCATGTATGATCTTACGATTATACGATCCGATCTTATGATCCGAGTTTCAGAAACCCTTTCCATGTCGTGTCAAAATCACGATTTTGACAACCTTAGTTTGTTGTAACAGTGAGTAATAGATTTGTGTACAGAAGCGAGCTGGTCTTTTTTTTTTCTTCCAGAAAACAATATTTAAAAAATTAAGATTAAAATCATTGATTCAATTAGTAATTTAAATAGTATAAATAAAAAATATAGAAACAAAAAAAAATATCTGATTTTTTATAAAAAATATGCATGAGCTCGTCCTGGGTTTTAAAAAACCAATGCTTGAAATCAAAATTGAAAAAAAACCTAAGTTAGGATACAAATTTTGTAATAATGAACATAAGATTGGAATAACATTAAAAAAAGTAATAAAAATAACCACTTGAAACTAAAAGAAAAAAAACACAAAAAATAATTTTCAATACATAAATATTGAATAATTAAATTAAAGGAAAAAAAATCAAAGTCAACCTGATGTGAACCGGCCCAGAAACACCAGCAAAGACCCGTTACATGTTCAAGGGCTTGATTCGTGGTTTTGAAGGTTTCAAGCAAGTCAGAATTGCAAGGATCGTTGGAGTATTAAGAGGAGACCCTGATACATCTTATCCATGTATAGGAGGGGTCCAATACGATCTTATTTGGGTCATGAAGTGAGGACAACAAAGGAGACAAATGAATCCTACTACAACTTGGAAACAACATGGGTGATTACCTTTTTCCTTTTGTTTCTAGGATTTAAGTGCTGAATGGAAGGCTATAAATAAGACTTGTGGGCTTTATTAATTTTATTACCTGCAGCCCAAAGCTTGTTTAAGCTTAATTAATACTTTGTTTTCAGCTACTATCCAAGACTTCTTTGGATTAAGTCATGGGCTTTCCAGGATAGTGATGTGGATGAGTTAGCATTACCGGTTGCGGAGTTCTTGGTTATAAGGCGCACACTTCAGGTTCAGGTCAAGGAATATGAATCTAATCAACAAAGAGAGAATATCTTTCATACGCGTTGTTACGTACAAAGCAAGGTGTGTGGTTTAATTATTGATTGTGGAACCTGTGTTAATGTTTGCAGTACCACTCTTGTTATTAAACTGAATTTGAGTGCTATTAAGCATGTGAAACCATATAGATTGCAATGGCTGAATGATAGTAGTGAAGTGAAAGTGACTAAACAGGTTGGGGTTCCATTTTCGATTGGAAAATATGTTGATGAAGTTCTGTGTGACGTGGTGTTTTTAGGTTTATTAAAAATATAAAAAAATAGAGTCTCACCCGAGTCACCCAGGTTCTTGGTTGGCTTAGCAGGTTGCTCAAGTTTGATCGAGCCAATTCATAGCCTGATTTTTTCCTATTTAAAACATGTCCAAGGCCCTAATTCTTGGCCCCAAGTCACCTAGGCTCTGGGTCAACCACCGTGTTAGGTTTCATAACATTAATTTTACCTTGAGCATTCATAAGTTCTGTTGCATACCTAAAATTGGTACAACTAGCAACTCAATCTAATAGTCCACTAATAGACTTTGCTGATGAATGAAGTATGTATGGCAAAAACTAAGGGTGAGCAAAAAAACCGACCAACTGATTAAATCGAGAAAACCAAAACAAAAATAACCGAGAAAACCGAATCGATAAAAAAAACCGATTAAACCGATTATAAAATTCTAAAAAAAGTTTGGTTCGGTATTGGTTTTGTAAGGAAAAAAACAATTAACCCAAACAAACCAAACCGGTTCGGTTAAAAAAACTTAATATAAATACAAACTTAAATACCCTAGTAGCTAGCACTTCAGCAACAACCGCGTCTCGGCCTCTCCCTCCCTCTGCAACAAACCCTCCCACTCTCTCTCTCCCCCTCCCTCCCGCTCGCCTCTCGCCCTCTCCCTCCCTCTACAACAAACCATTACTCTCTCCCTCTACAATCTGATCTACATCCGTTACCCCAGTTCGACAATTTCTCTTTATTATCGTCCCCATCCGGCACGATTGCAGTTTACAAAAGATAAGTAAATTGAACCTCTGTTTTATTTTTTGTTATCTCTTATAGATCATCTATGTGAACTCCATCAACAATTGTGATGAAACCCAATAACAATGATGGTTTAGAACTCCAAGATCATGTGGACAAGATTGGTTGAGCCTTAACCTGACACCTAACAAGATGAAAACCAAGACCATGAAAGATTGAAACGCCACACCCATAAAAATTGAGAATCTCTCAACAATCAAGGTGATAAGTTTGGTTGTTTGAACACCACAAGATTAACTTGATAAGTTCTAGGAGTTCTTTTAAGAACGAAGAGGAACACAACACCTCACAATAATGATAATTTTATGAAAAAATAATTTGTTTATTCATTTTGAAATACCCATTTATATAATTGGAACAACCCTCCAAGAATAGGTAAAGTCATAACTAAAGCTTTTAAAACAGTAACATAAATAAGTTCCCATGTCTTTTAGGTCTCTTGGATTTCTAGAGGCTACCATAAATAGATATATGACTAAATTCAATGTATTTAACATAATCATTCAAGACTAAATTCATTCATCTATTTAATATCCTTGGAACTCATCAAATTCATGCCCTTTGATTGTCAGACTATGCTGAAACATTTTTGCATAATTATTAGCCTCTTTAATTGCTTTGATGATGTGGACTAAGTCTTGATTATTATTTGAGTCCATCTTGGTCTTTTTTAGAATCAGCCCACATATCTTGGATTAACCCATTTAGTGCTTCCTTGAAACGTTTGGCTCTAAGTCTTGTAATTGGACCACTTGGAAGTGACAAAGAGTCTTGTGCAAATTCAGCCTCATTCTCGAGTGTATGATCAACATGTCCAGCTCCTTGGTTTGCATCAATCTATGCTTTCTTTTCTAATTGAATTGAATCATATCTAAAATTAACATTATTGAAACCCCACCCACCACCTAGCTACATATATGCTTTACGGGATGCTGTTGAAATTGACCATGGTTAATTCATGGTTACTTGAGCTCTATGGAAATCAAAGCCTTGAACATAAGATACATATGTTTTGAAATCTCAGTATTGTAGTGAGCAAAATCCATTGCTAACTGATTTTAATCGTTAACTAAAATCAATTATTAATGTTCATGTCTTTTGCTTTCGATGCATTGTTAGAGGAATCATACACACCCACTACCTAGCTGCATATATGATCACAATATATTTTTACTTTTTTTTTGCTTGATATGTTAACGATATATTGAAGCAGTTGATAACAAACTATAGGGTTCTCAAGGATAATGGAGTGTATATTCTGGTTAAAGCATTCTACTTGCTTGATCAATCTAGCAATAAACCAATAACAATATGATGTTTTTGCTTTTTCACTTTATGCCTTTAACTCAGCTAGTGAGATAAATGATTGTAGGTCACATATGGAGCTCTAGTGTATCGCTTACAATTACTAAGAGACTCATGTTCGTGGAGGATAAATCTCCATGTTATAGGTTTATTAACCCATATTTTATGTTTCAGATGTTTTTGCCTAGTATTCCTCTTATCACACTATTGCATGAAACAATGAATTTGATAATGACTTTTCCTATTTTAGTTTTTGTATCTTTGAATTCCTGGGCGATAATATTGAAAATATTCTTCTCTTCATTGATCAGGTAGTGTATGGGTATGCAAATTGGAAAGGTTGCACGGAAGGAAAGAATGGGGGAGTGGAAGAAAAAGCAGAGTGATAAACTTCGCGTGGTCAAGCACCAAACTTAAAGTAGAGTGATAAGCCTTAAACATTTTGTAATTTAAATTTTAAATTGTTCAAGTGTGTAATTTAAATTATTATGACTCATGCTCAATTAAAAAAAAAATTATTAGAAAGGCAAAAAAACTAAATAAAAAACAATATTAACATTAACAATTTAATACAACTAAATACTTAGTAGATTGTTTTTTATTAGGTTCGGTTTGATTCGGTTATTTTTTTAAAAATATATATTTTTTGATTTGGTTATTTTTTTTAATAAAAACCGAGCCGAAAATCCTCACTCCTAGCAAAAACTATCCTCAAGTAAACTAAAGAAATGGATGCATGAATATTTACCAATTAATTGTGTCCTCAAAACTGTATAAATCAACTAATCTATCTAATTCCTCATTGTCATATCTAATTCCTCAATTTACATTTAATTTTTTAGCTGTTTTGTTTCACTTAAAAACACATGGTTTCTCGTACCCTTTTTACTACCAAAAAGGTAGAAAATACTGAAAAAACATATCTTAAAAATTAAAAGCAACGAAGATTTAAGACCTACAAGAACCACTTCATGAAAATATGAATTAGACAGACATGAGTTTTGACGATTGAAAAATTCAAGTACCAAAATCATATAAATAATGAGATAAGTAGGATTCCATACACAATGAATAGAAAGCGTAAAATTCTTCTCGTCATTTGCACGAAAGACAAAATCTTCTAATCTAATGAAACTAAAAATAATATGAAACAAATAAGACCAGGGCATAACTGGTTCATCACCATTGACTCGAAATATCCAAAACCCTAGATGGAAATTGAGCTTCACATAAATGCTTGGATTTTATGAAAGAAAAAACCTAAAATAATATAAATTTAATAAACCATATGATCAGCAAGATTCAAGTAACTCATTTTTTGTATTATGATAAACATATAAAAGCTTAATTAGTCTCAAAACTTAAAACACCATATCGGTCATCAATTATACCATCTAAACTTACATTACACATTAGCAAATATAAACAACAAAACCATCATACAAATTCTAAACTAACCCATCAAAGCAATCCATAAATAGTGGAAAACTAAAAATAAATAATTATACCCATAATTTAGAGAAATACACAAACACATAATAAAGGAAATGGAAAAACAAATTACCAAAATTAAAACTACTTATAAAATAAATGATGAAATAAGTTAAATCCTAAAATTTCTTATCATGTTTAATTCTTTTCATTAAATCCTTATAAATCACCACTAAATAGAGTAAAACCCTAATATACCATACTCAATTTAACTTTGTCAAACCTTAAGGTTATTGAACAAAAAATCAAATATGAGACGGGGAGGGGAGGGGAGGGGAGGGGAGGGGTACTCTCGACATCAATTTTATGAGGGGGAAGGGCTACTAGTGAGTATTATAAAATAAAGAATAATAATAAATAGGTAGATGAAAGGAATTGTCAGGTTTTAATTTATTTTAAAATCACTAATAGAAAATGATCAGCAATTTAACATGTCACAATATCAATAAAATTATCGATATTTTTTTTTGTTTATTTCATTCCATCACTGTTTCATTAAAAAATAATAATGAAGATTTTTAATCGCAAATTTCATGGTAAATCGTGTGGAATATTTTCCATCAATATTTTAGTTATTTTTCTCATTTTTTTATACTGTTTAAAGATTGCACCTTTCGGTACCAATAAATAGGCTAGCCACCATCATTCTATGATGGCTCCAAAACTTCTGCATGGGATCTTGCATCAATATACTTCAAGGAAATAATACTAGGGTTGGTATCATCAGGAAATTTAACTTCATAAATTATTTGTGCTTACATCTTATTGTTTATTAATGGCAACCAACTACGCACACATTATGGTTGCTTCTTCTTTTTTTACAATAAGATTCATTTTATGCAAAAATAAACTAGGAAACTCAAATTAATTACAAAAATGATTTTGAAAAAAAAGTTAAAAAAAAAACCATGTTGATCCGTGTTTACCAAATAAGTCTTATAATAATCTTTAACACTTTTAGCTTTGTCAAACACCATCTTAAACCTCAAAAGCTAAGCTCAGTCGTATCGTATGGACTGGGCTTCTTAGCCAAGACTTTAGCCTAGAATGAGGGCAGTTTTAAATATAAAAAAGTATGGGCTAAAAAAAAACACAGCGACTATCAAGGAAAAGGAAATGGCCCATCATGCTAAAAAATGGTTTTAGAAAGCCTGTCCCGCAAACAAAGTTACACCCAGACCCAACGTTGCTCAAGACTTGGCAACAGCTACACAACTTGTTTAAACCGATTAAAATGTGGAATGATGTTGTGGTTCACTTTGGTTGGTTCCTTAATTATAGAATGCAGTTAAAGTTGTGGTTAAAATTCTGGATGTGGAAGTACCTCCTGGATTCATGTTTTGCAAGGTGGTAGAATATATAGAATTCTCGCTTGTTATTTACATGATTTTTGAATTTATCAAAACCTTGCTCTTATTTGCACTTCTTTGACTATCCCCTTGACGTCCCTACAAAACAATCTATTTTTTCCTACCATTTTTCTTCCTCCAATCTTCTTGTGTAACTCCTTTGTAGAATTATGTCATGCTTAGTATGCTTTCCACTTTATTTTCTGGCATTATTATTGCAGGCAGGGTATGATGGTGTTTATTACTGAGCTTATCAATGACAAGGTCATGGGAGTTTTTGGGATATTAAATTAGAATCGAGGATACAAACTTATTCTATTCCATAGCTTAAAAAAAAGAATAAAGATTATTGATATGAGACAAATTGCAATTATTGTTAGTATCATTATAGATGAAATTCTGATTTAAAATGAAGTATAAATATCACGATAAGGTGGCACAAGATTCGTGTAGAATGGATAAAAGTTTATCCTGATCTGCAACTGATGAATGGAATGGAGGACTAAGACTATTTTGGAGGCTGGATAGTGTTTTTTAAAGATAATATGCAATAATCTTTGGCTTAATGAAGTACAAATTCCAAGGCATAAGTTGACATAATATTTGTATGGTATGGTGATGTGATGTGGTGAGGGAGAAATAAGAGCTGAAAGGTAGGTATGAGACATCTTTTTTTCTTCTTGTTTTCATGGGAAGATGATGATGAATACTAAAATTATAATACTTTTCAATTTGGTCCCTAAATCTTGACACTGTATAATGGAACCTTTAATCAAAGTACTATGAGTTTTACAAAGTGATCGTTGGTCTTAAAGCTCTTTAATTGGATCTCTAATTGACCTCAAACTTCTAATTTCTTGCAATTTTATTCATGATTTCACCCAATTGACTTTATAAAAAATATATTTGGTTCTCTAAAATTTCAACCTTCTTAATTAAACTCAAATTTGAAAAATTATTATTTTATCACTTAAGTCCTTAACCAAATTAATTTGACTTAATTAAAGTATAATTAAGTCCTTGCGCCTCATTAAATCTTTTAATTTGACCAAAGTTAATTCTTAAATATAATTAAACCCTTCAAAATTTAATTAAATCAAATTAACCTCTTAAAAATTTAATTAAATCATTGAACTTAAACCTATTTTTTATGCAA
Source organism: Salix arbutifolia (assembly GCA_025169955.1). NCBI lineage: Eukaryota > Viridiplantae > Streptophyta > Magnoliopsida > Malpighiales > Salicaceae > Salix > Salix arbutifolia. Next base: position 14,250,734 of record CM045909.1, on the reverse strand, counting down.
ATTCATCCAAAAATTATTTGGTTTAACCCTAAATTTGTGTCGCTTTTTAGTTTTGGGTACAATGAGGTATGATTAGGCTCCCAATATTATCCAAAATTCTAGCTTGGTTCCTCCATGCTTTGAAAACCTTCTCTGCATGCTCTTGTTGAGTTGCCAATCTTTTTAATTTTCATCATTATTATTTTACTATTTATTTTATTTTATTTTAAAAGAAAATGGTGGTTTTATAAGGAACCTGAAATTGAATTATGACACCCATAATAAAAAAAATTGGAACACTTATTCAAGAAAGATAAAAACGATTATAAATCTCCTAACATGTTAAAGAATAAAAAGTTTATGGTTAGAAAGCCATAAATATGATCTCCTTGATAACTTCTGAAAAGTTGAATGAAGAATCAAAAGTAAGAGTGCTCACATATTTTTTATTCAAAAACCAATATGTTTTTTCACTTCCCAGCTATAATTAACCATGAGATGAAAATTAAACCCAAATAACAAGCTAACTTAAAAGTATGGGTAAAACAAATACAAAACTCAAATATGGTATAAATAAAAGCATAAGGCACATATTCTCAAATAATAACTTATAGGTCATATAATAAGACTTTTTTGATGTTTGATTTCTATGAAATGTTAACCTTATAGGAAATAAAACCTTTCTAATTCTATACCAAAATTTTAGCATGTTCCAATGATTAAATTGAATTTTATGATCATTAACATAAAATTGTATAGTCAAACTCAAGTACATGTTAATTAACTATCTTATTTCTTACTTAGATCAAGCTAAAAATTGAATAGGAACCAATCGGGGACAATTTACTATCCAAGGATTTTTTAGCTATAAAAGCCTTGTTGATAAATGTTTGGCATAAAGGAGAAGATAGTTTAAAGGAGCGTGACGTGCCGTTAAAGGATTGGAGATCTGTCTTGCAGATCTCGGGTTCAAGTCAGAGTGTGCTCGTCTTATAAGACAATTAGAGTTCTACTTGTTTAACTTGGGCCTACAAAGAGTACCCAAGAGGAGGTGGGGTTTCCTTGAATAAAAAAAAAAGATGGTATCATTCTCCTTAGTAATTATATGGAATCTATTTATTCTGCAATTTTTGGCCAATGCCAAACAGCTTGTATACGTGGTTTTTTGCACTTTATGTTGTCCATTACAAATCTTAAGGCATACAAGCTATATATATATAATAGCCACTTACCTGCATCTCATCGTGCCCAAAACTATATTTTTTTCAACGCAAAAAAATATTAATTGTGTGAGATTTTTTTTATTATCATATAAATTTGAGCAAAATAATAAATTTGTGCATAATTCATGTGAAGTGCAAGTTTCATATAAAATATATGAATTTTAAATCAATATAAATTTATTTGTTTAGTAGGTTTTAACGAAATCACCAGCATAAAATTATCATTATCATTAAAACACAAGAAGATTCGGATACCTGAATTATCGAATTCACAGTATTAGAATTAGTTCATTTTATAATCCAATTTAAATTAAACATAACAAATAAAATATAAATTGTGAAAACACTTCCAATAATAAGTAGTTAATGTTCTATATACAAAAAGAAGAAAACATCATTAAAATTCATCTCTAAGTTATCGTCATTATCATGACTATAACAGCTAAAAAGAAAAGCAAAAGTTTTTACAAAAAAATAATCACTAAAATTATCTTTATTATTGCACGAACAATGAAACCATAAAATCATTTGATCCAAAAAACGGATAAAAATAACAAAAAATACAAAAAAAAGAACAAAGGGAAAAGGGGGAAATATTAATTTTAAAATGATCACTAACATAAATTAAAATTTTAGGATTTAACCAAATAAAAATAAAACCCAAATAAAAAATAAAATGACAAAATAAAAACAAAAAATAAAAGCATAGATGCATAAATATAGGTAAAAATTAAACATTGACCAAGAAGGACGGAAAAAACCTAAGGAATTAATACCAATTTTTTTTCAAATAATAAGGGTTATAATGAAAAATAAAATATATAATTAATTCCAATCGAATGAAAAAATTGAAACAAATAAAACCTTGAGACCGAATAAAGGCATGTAAAAAAAATACATTGTAATTTTGTTAAAAAGTTAAAAAAATAAGGACCGAAATGAAAAGTACAATATATTATCAATTTCAATTGGAGGAAAAATTAAAACAATCTTGCATACCAAAAAAATTAAAGGAACCAAAGCAAACCAAAAAACAAAAGAACAAGGCCTGAAATGAAAATCAACATATACAATCAATTTCAATTGATGGACACAATTGAAAACAATCAAAATTTTCATTGAAGAAATCAGGAATAAAAATGAAACAAAAAGAAAAGGAGTGAACTAAAACAATCACAAACATGAAGAAATGTCATGTACTTTCTGGCGGCAGGAAAGAGAAAAGGGAGAAAAATCTAAAAACCATCTACTAGCGATTCCTTGACCACCTTACCACGAAACATGCCGCACTGGGAGGCATAAGACATGGCTGCACACCCAGTGACACGACTACTAGACAGTTTATATGAGCAAATGATGCATAACATGCCGCCTGAGCGGCGCATGTGCGTGAAACACTGTCGGTGTGTGTGTACTATGCGTCTCCATTTTTTCCAAACAGAGATAATAAAAATTGGCAAATTACCTATACAACCTTGGATTTAGCGATAACAACGAAAAAAACAAGAATGAAAGTACCACAATGCCCCAAGTTTCTGGCCTTCATTTGTCTTTTCTGGGGGTATTTGTGTAGCTTCATTGTGCATGAATATGTGAAAACCCGAAAAGCCCCCCCACTGTTCCGTGTTTTTTTTTTAGCTCTCAGGGGTAAAGTGGTAGTTTCACTGTGTAATTTAAAACAAAAAATACTAAAAATCCCCAAACAATTTGAAAATACCATGTGTCCCAAGAAATGTCCAAAATGCCCTCGATTCTGTGCGTTAGATTTTTCGGCCCCAGGGTTAAAGGTAGTTTTACTATTAGAATCTACAATAATCCATGTCTATATACACAGTGAAACAACCGCGCCTTTTATTTGGTTTTTAATATATAAAAATGTATCGATGTTCTTGCTCATCTTGTCCTAATAAGCCGTGCTTGTATTTCATTCTTTTGGCGGTAAATACTCAAGGATAATAGGTTTTTTTTATTTACTTATGGATCTCTAAGACATAAGCAATTTGTTTCCATTGATTATTGGGTATTGGGTTGGGCTCGGTCCGCCCATGAGGGTGAGCTAGATATTTAGAGAAGTTACTAAAAAGTAATAGCATCTCTACTTCTATAAATATGGACATAACCCATTATGAAAAGTCATGTTTTTATAATTGAAAGAGTATAGTTCTCTCTCTTTCTTTCCATCTCAATCTCTGCATTAACTTGATAAAATCTACAAAAAAAAGTTTGTATTGTGGAATATCACCTTGATTTTGGTAATTAAAGTTGCACTGAAGTGATTGATCCACAAATTAAAAAACAAAATCTCACAAGTAAGTGATCCTAAAAGACCACCTCATGCTAATCTTTGTAATCGATCTTGCCCAAAGAAGAATTGCTCGTTTATGAACATTCCCTTGCTGGACAAGCAACTAAATTATCAAATATAACAAAAGATGAATAGAAGCATTACCAAATATAACAAAAGATGAATAGAAGCAAGTAATAGTGGACAGTTTCATTTGCGATATAACATCAAATACACACAAACATAGCAAATAGCAATACATACAAAATTATTCTTGAAATCTCACCCAAAACTTTAAACTATTAAAAAAGATACAAGAATAATTTTATTTACTCTCTCTCTAACAGTTACAGATGTGAAGTAAGGCATTAGCTGTATAAGACCATTATTCATGTTGATTAGCAGATCAGAATTCTGAAACAAAGTTCCCTGAATTACCCTGAATCCAACATTTATCTCAGCTGCCGAATGCCTGAAAGCAACTTTCTCATGAAGTTACATAATTAAGCTTTGTTACACAATATTTAGTATAATGGTTATATCTTTGCCCTGGAGTACTTATGGCGTAAAATAGCACATCAATCGTTACTCGTTATACAACAGAACCAACATAAAAGATTACCTCTAAAAAACCAAATTAAAACAAGAATTTATTAAGAAAGAAAAAAAAGGATTAACAACATGGTAATTAAAATAGCATTTGGTGCATTACATGAAAACGAGAGCAGCGAACAGGAAGAATAATTTGGATAATCCATGTTCTGCAGCTTGAGATTTCTTGATCAGAGAACCAGTGCCGCAGACACTAACTCCACTGCCAATCTTGACATTATTATATGCTTCAGATGTACTCAAACAAAGACCTGGGTTGCCACTTAGGTCCAAATTCCTTCCTAATCTCTTCATGAAGCTTGCATTGAAAGGGACAACACCTCCCAACAAGTTTCCACTAAGATTCAAGTGGTATATACGAGAGAGGCTGCTGAATCCTTCTGGAATTTTACCGGTTAATCTGTTGTTTTGCAGAGACAATGTGCTTAAATTGACAAGCAGTGAAAAGCTTGGTGGTATCATGCCAGAGTAGCATGAGTTGGCAAGCCTCAGCTCTTGCAGTTTCGCCAGTTTACCAAACTCTGCTGGCAAAGGTATATACATTGGATTATCATCCATGATGAAGTACTGCAAGCTTTGCAACTTCAGAATTCCTTTTGGAACATTTCCCCTCAATTTGTTGTTACTCAAAGCCATGAAAGTCAATAAAGTGAGCTTTTCAATGCTGTAAGGAATGGTACCAACGAATGAATTTGAACTCAAATCAAGTTTTTGAAGCATACCCAAGCGGCCAATGGTGCCAGGAATTGGTCCAGTAAGTGAATTATAGCTCAAATCAAGGTCTTGAAGGTTTTTGAGATTCCCCAGCTGGATCGGAACAGGACCCGTAAGCATGTTGTAGCTCAGATCAAGGTGAAGTAACGAGTTCAAGCTAAAAATCCCAGCTGGAATATGCCCAGAAAGGTGATTTTGTGACAATGTAAGAATCTTTAAAGACTTTAGCAAGGAAATTTGGGGTGGAATTGGACCAACAAGTGCAGGGTTTGATCTAAGACTGAGTTGTTGAAGTGAAGAATCGAAGAAGGCTCCCCCTCTATTTGCTGGAGCAGATAGCGTGGTTTTAGTGTGAGTGAAGCACCGAAAGAAAAAAACAGATTCAAGATGAGGAAGATCAAAGATTTGGTATGGAAATGTAGCCGTGTTCCTGCACGTTGGGTTTCGATGAGTACCAAAATCAAGCCTAGAGACATGAAGGTGATTATCTTGTCCTAGTTTGCATTCAACTCCAAGCCAGGTTGAGCCAGGATTACAAGGGTTGGGGTAAGAGATTCTCCATTTTTCGTCCGAGGAAATGGAGTCCATGATCTTGAAAAGGGTCTCAACCTCAGAGGGAAGCATATTTTTGGCATTGGAGGAGCAGACAGAGAGAATAGAAGCAAGAGAGAGGAGAAGCAGAGTGTAGGAGCTGTAGCGCATTGTGGAGGGGTGTTGAAGCAGCAGCTTGGATGGTTTTACAAGTAACAAGTTTCATTGATGTGTATGAGTTTTTTTTAGTAGACAGACATGTGCGAGTCGTTTAAACTGTACTTGCTGGACATAAATGAAGTTTTGAAATTGTATTATTGTTTTCGACTGTGCGACTTCAGAAAAAAATCTGCAAATTAATTCATACGATTCAAACGAGAGAGAGAAAGTTGGGGAGGGATGTGATTGATATGATGGGTGTGGCAGTGACTATCAGTGGAGGTAATGACATTTGAGTGAGTGAGAATTTGACGCCCAAGGAAGATAATTTTAAAAATATATAACAATATATCAATTCAATATATTTTCTGTTTAGAAATATATTAAAATAATATATATATATATATATATATTTAATTATTTATAATATTAACACAAAAATATTTAAATTAAAATAAAATAAAAAATAATTTTTTTTCAAAAATAATTTTAAAACACTAACTTACAAAAATTACGACATGTTTCACTTTGTCAGACATTACTGTCATGATAGAATTTGTCGAAAATTCAAAGATGTCTGTCTTCTTCCATCATCTGTAAATTTCCTCGAACACCATAAATAATGCAAGGGCACGGGCGAAGTGGAGGAGGGTCTGAACTTCTAGCCCGCCCGCCCCCACACTTATTAGAGTTATTTATGGGTCTGTGTTACATTACGGGCGAGAACTCTTTTTTTACAGTTAAATAAAATGTCAGGGCAATTTTTTTTTAAAAAAAGCAACTTGAGGCCTATACTCAACTCATCAAAGAAATACATGTATAATTTAAAATCATGGATAATAATAAAAAATAATTATACTAAATAGACCAATTTAAACAAAATCATGATAGCCTTAAAAAAGAGTAAAAATACTAATGAAGCTAAAATCCAAGTCATCAAATGTGGAATGACAAAAAAATTTTTGATGTAAGCCAATTTGAGCAAGTATGTCTAAGATGTAAAATACACCATGAGATAAGCCAATAAAGAGTAAAATAAAAAATTAAAGTCAATTCCATACAAATTAAATGTAGAATGATGAAGCCTAAACGAAGATCAACATAAAAAAATACCTAGTAAACTAAACAAGCTAATCAAACGTTGTATTTGGATCATTCAAATGTGATAACCTAATGTGAGACAAATTGAGAAATATTATGAAACTTAATTCTAAGACAATCTAATGTAGGAGGACGAAACACAAATAATATTAAATTTTTTAAAAAAAAAACCCTAAAAATAATCTAATCCAATTTAGGCTAACTCACCAAGCTCGCGTTCTAAATGATGGGATCAAGATACACAAATAGAAAGAAAATAATAAGGCCCAATATAAAAAAATACCTTAACCTTAAAAGATGAAAAAAAGTCTCAAATGATATAGTGTTAAAGGATGAAGTAACCCAAGGGGGTTGGCCTGGCGGTAGGAGGCCTGGGACGAGGGAGTGTGCTCCTTCCACGTCTCAGGTTCGAATCCCACCAGGTGCAAACTACTCCTTTGGGCCAGCGGACTTGGACGAAGCCCATGAATTAAATGGTTTCTCTGGCTTGTCGCGGTGCAGTTGGGCCATGGGATTAGTCAGGCCCCAGCGGGTCTGGATTACCCATTCCTAAAAAAAAGTTAAAGGATGAAGTTAGAGAAAAAAAAACAAATTAAAACATTTTTCAAATTAAATACAACAAAAAAAAAATGAGATAACCTTTATCAATTTGAGATTTCATTAAAAAAAAACAGTATGGAAAGCAAAGCAAAGAAATAGTATATCCTAATCATAAAAAAATATAAATAGCGAATGATGAAAAAACATAAGCTTTAAAAAACAAAAAACATGTAAACCTAGACGAACCTTCTAGACTCAGGTTAATGTCTCAAGCTCATAAATAATGAAATTTTATACTCAAACTGAACCAAAAAGCTCAATTCATGACCACTTTAATATTGGAGGATAAAATTAGAAAACAAATCAGTTTGAAAAATCAGCAAATAAAAATTACACAAAGAACAACAAATAAAACAAATGAAGTTCAATCTATAGTTAAATAAATGCATAAGGACAAAACTAAAACAATATGAGCTTAAAGAAAGAAAAGAAAAGGCAATTTCGGCCAAACCTCATAATCTTAGTTAATGTCTAAAACTCACAACTTGTGAAATACTAGACTCGGAATCAAACAAGAAGATCAATTCTAAAATAATTTAAAGTTGAAAGATGAAATAAAAAAACAGCAATTTAAAATTTATCAAAGTAAAACATATATCAATAAAATGAATAATGATGTGAACCGACTTAGAAACACCAGCAAGGACCCATTACATGTTTAGGGGCTTAATTCGTTGTTTTGAAGGTTTCAAGCCAGTCAGAATTGCATGGACCATTGGAGTATCAAGAGACCCTAATACATCTTATATATGTGCAGAAGGAGCCCAATACATCCTTTTGTTTCTAGGATTAAGGGGCTGGATGAAAGACTATAAATAAGACTTATGGGCTTTATTTAATTTTGTTAGATACAACCAAAAGCTTGTTTGGGCTTAATTAAGACTTTGTTTTTTGCTAGGATTCAAGACTTCTTTGGATTAAGTCATGGGCTTTCCAACTTGGGGTTTTGGGTCAGTTTTGAGTGGATCTCTTTTAGGTCCACATAAGAGGTCCATTAGGGCTACTTTGTCAAGAACTATTTAAATTCATGTAACCTATCATGGGCTTTCCAACTTGGGGTTTTGGGTCAGTTTTGAGTGGACCTCTTTTAGGTCCACATAAGAGGTCCATTAGGGCTACTTTTTCAAGAATTATTTAAACTCATGTAACCTAAATTTCGGCAACCATTGATGAATTTTAATTCTGAACTTTTCAGTTTATGTGTGAGAGTGATTCTTGCATTCTTTAGTTCTTGAATGAACTGAAACCGGCTTATCAAAGATTAACGGGCTTCGTGACGTCATTCTACTCATTCCAAAGATTAACGGTGCGTTGGGGCAGGTTTCCAATGTGTCACACTCTTATCAGACCTATTTCAGCTTTCTGAGATCAGATCTCATTCTTGGATGTGGGTTGTATAATCACGAGGTTTGCATCATGTGATATCAAAGCTAGGCTCTGAAACAAGATCATATCATTCTGTTATTTTTGTTTTTTGTTTTAGTATTCCTTAAAGTTTTTCAGTGTTTATGTCCATCTCCTTATTCTTCGTGTCTGCGTCATCTAATAAAAAAAGGTTATATTTTATCTTTTTCTGTCTCGTCATTTCAGTATATTAAGAAAAAAAACAGAGAGATATAGTCATAGTTGAAATTTGAAGACTCATTGAATTTTTGCCGTAGAAAAAACATAACTCTTGGGAAGCATAAGAAAAACACATCGAAATTAATTGAAAATTGATATTCTGTCTATTGGAGATTAGATAGCATCCTATTTCAAATTGGGGCTTATAATGATATAGTTTACTTGAGGTTTTATTTCGAGATTCATTTCTGCCGCAGAAACACCACCTTAGTGAACCCTAAGCAAAACACCATAGAATCAATTGAAACTCAAATTTTAGTGTATTTGCATTGATATTGTACAATATATTAAATTTCAGCTTTATTTGATATCATATACTAAAATTTTCAATCGGAGGTTCATTTCTGCCGCAAATGGATCACACAAGGGCTTGGGTACCTAGAAGTACGATAACGAGCTATAATTTGAGTGTTGTTTTTAATTTAGTATTAAAATACTAAATATTGAATTTGAGGTCATTTCAAGGTCTTGTGGTCTGGATTTCAATTTTGTTATGTAAAAATTGCGTAAAAGGTTAGATTTTGCTCAAGTCTCAAAAAGTGATCGTACTGTTTAGTTTTGTCCAATTCTCTGTTTTTATTCTATTTTGGTTTATCTAGGAGTCAAGTAATTGTTTTCACTAGTATTTGCTTCTGTTTTATTTCATGTCTTCGTATCGTCCACAATTCGTACGACTTTGCACTGTTACTCGCGAAATCGTAATTGTAGTTTTGTTTTGCTTTTTTTCCAGTAATTTTATTGCTTCTTGAGTCTGAAAATCATAATTAGAGTGCGCTATGAAAGAACCAAAAGAAAGCAAGTTGTGAGGTAAAAGGTGTAGTGAACTTATTAGAGTGAAAAACCTTGATTTTTTGTGTGATACACAAGAGGTGTGAAGATATATTTTTTGCTACTAACCAAATTTTATGGATTCAAAGGATGTCTGAAAACAACAAATTAGCGACACAAAACATTGACATAGTGTTCCAATTACGAGCCATGGGTCAACAACTTGATTTGTTGTCTAGGACATACAAGGATCTGAAAGATGAGGTGAATTTGATAAAGCAACAGAAGAGTGGGGCTGATCGCCGAGGAAATACAGTCTGTATGGCCATATGAAATAACAAATCTAATTTTGAAGAGTATGTTGACGAAAACACAGATGTGGGCGAAGATGATTATGATTTTACATCTGTTAGGCAAGGAATCAGGGTTGGACCGAACAGAACTAGGAGGAATGTGAATTTCCGTGGCATGGGTAATTATGAAGATATGGATGGGGACACCATCAAACTGAAAATTCCTAACTTTCAAGGTAAAAATAATCCCAAGGCTTATATGGAGTGGGAGAAAAAGGTAGATTGAATTTTTTTTATTGTTATAGCTATTCTGAACAAAAAAAAGTGAAATTGGTGATGATTGAGTTTGCAGAGTATGCAATGATTTGGTGGGATTAGATTGTAATGAGTAGCAGGAATGGGGACCGACCCGTTCAGACTTGAAGGGAGATGACAGTCTTAATGAGGAGAGGATTTGTGCCTAACCACTATTATAGAGACTTATACCTACAACTCCAAGGTCTGAATCAAGGCTATAAGACAATAGATGAATATCACAAAGAGATGGAGATAGCAATGATTCGGGCCAATGTTGTTGAGGAGGAATGGGTTTTGGGTCAGTTTTGAGTGGATCTCTTTTACGTCCACATAAGAGGTTCATTAGGGCTACTTTACAAAGAACTATCAAAAAATGTTCTCCCTTTATTGCTCCAGACCATCCTTATGGGCTATATTTAATTTTGTTAGCTACAACCCAAGGATTGTTTGGGCTTAATTAAGACTTTGTTTTCTGCTAGAATCTAAAGCTTGTTTGGATCAAGTCATGGGCTTTTCATTTTAGGATTTTGGGTAAGTTTTGAGTGGACCTCTTTTAAGTCCACATAAGAGGTCCATTAGGGTTACTTTTCGAAGAACTATTTAGACTCATGTACCCTAAATTTTGGCAGGCATTGATTAAATTTAATTTTGAACTTTTCACTTTATTTAAGAGAGTGATTCTTGCATTTTTTTTTATTCTTGAACGAACTGAATCCGACTTATCGAAGATTAACTGGCTTCTTGGGGTCATTCTACTCATTCTAATGGTGCTGGTGCCTTGGGGCAGGTTTCCACTGTGTCACACTCCTATCAGATCTAATTCAGCTTTCCGGGATCAGATCTCAATCTTGGTTGTGGGTTGCGTGATCACGAGGTCGCATCATTTTTACCATCTTTTATAATGGTATATCTATTTTTAACCCCATCATGAATTGTGTTCCTGTCATATTGCCATGGTCACATCACACAGAACTTCATCAACATATTTCCCTATCGAAAATGGGACCACAACCTACTTAGTCACTTTCACTTCAAGATTATCATTTAGCCATTGCAATCTATATGGTTTCGCATGTTTAACAGTACTCCAATTCATTTTACTAACAAGGGTGGTACTGCAAACATTAACACAGCTTCCACTATCAATAATTAAACCACACACCTTGCTTTGTACATAACAGCGCGTATGGAAGATATTCTCTCTTTGTTGATTAGATTCATTTTCCTTGACCTGAACCTGAAGTGTGCGCCTTATAACCAAGGACTCCGCAACTGGTCATGCTAACTCATCCCCATCACTATCCTCCAATGGTGGCATGCCTTTGCAATCAGATTTGTAACTTTCAGATTTTATATGACCATGATCTCTAATCATCATTATTCTCTGCGTTTTCATCAACATACTCTTCAAAATCAGATCTGTTATTCTATACGGCCATATGGACCGAATTTTCTCGGCAATCAGCCCCATTATTTTATTGCTTTATCGAATTCACCTATCTTTCAAATCTTTGTATGTCCTAGACAACAACTCAAGTTGCTGACCCATGCGTTTTGTGTCGCTGATTCGTTGTTTTCAGACATTTTTTGAATCTGTAAAATTTGGTTAGTAGCAAAAAAAAATATCCTCACAACTCTCATATACCAATAAAAAAAAATCAAGGCTTTTCACTCTAATAAGCTCACTATGCCTTTTACCTCACAACTTGCTCTCTTTTGGTTCTTTTGGAACTAAAATCAACAAATCAAAGTCAGTAGCGTTTGCAACACACTCAATAAAAATACTAAAAACAAAACTACGATTACGATTTCACGAGTAGCAATGCAAAGTCGTACAAATTGTGGACGAAAAGAAGAAACGAAATAAAACAGAAGCATATACTAGCGAAAATAATTACTTGACTCCTAGATAACTGAAAATAGAATAAAAACAAAGAATTGGACAAAACTAAACAGTAAGGATCACGTTTTGAGACTTTAGCAGAATTTAACCTCTTACGCAATTCTTACGTAACATAATTGAAACCCATACCAAACGACCTTGAAATGACCTCAAATTCAATATTTAGTATTTTAATACTAAAATAAAAACAAAACTCAAATTATACATCGTTCTCATACTTTTAGGTACTCAACCCCTTGTATGATCAATTAAAATAAGCCCAAATTTAAAATATCATGCGATATCAACCCCAAGGCACATAATGTAAAGTTTCAATTGATTCTAAAGTGTGTCTAAGGGTTCACTAAGGTAGTGTTTTTTGTGGTAAAATTTCAATGATTTTTCAAATCTCAACTATTGCCTCTATCTCTCTTTCTTTTCTTTTCTTTTCTGTTTTCTCTTTTTTTTCTTAATATACTGAATTGACGAGACAAAAAAGATTAAATATAAGCTCTTTTTTTATTAGATGACGTTGACACGAAGAACAAGGAGATTAACACAAACACTAGAAAACTTTAAGGAATACTAAAAACAAACATGAAAATAACATAATGAACGTCCTGAATCCGACTTATCAAAGATTAACTGGCTTCGTGGCGTCATTCTACTCATTCCAATAGTGTTGGTGCCTTGGGGCAGGTTTCCATTATGTCACATTCCTATCAGACCTATTTCGACTTTCCGGGTGTAGATCTCATTCTTGGTTGTGGGTTGCGTGACCATGATGTTCGCATACTATTATAAGACAGTTTTTTTATATAAAAAATGCATTAAAATCATTAGAAAATAAAAAAATAACACCTTATACACTTGTGTTTCACACAGATTTATAGTCTTTTCACTCTAGTATGCTCCCTACGCCTTTTTCCACTTAAATTGCCTTTTTTTAGTTATTTAAATCACTTAACAACAATTCAGAAAAAAATTAACAACCAGCTGAAGAGTCACCTTCTTTCCTATAAATACATGCGATGTATTGGGAGAGAGAAAAAGAAGAGAACAAGAGAAAGAACATAGAACATGGAACGAGTTTAATCACATATCATCTTTTTTATCCCACCGTAAACAAGCTATAGCAACAACTCCATCTCCTCCAATGATAGCAGCAGTTGCACTTTTCCAGTGACAACTTCTCCTCCAACGATAGACAACAATTTCTTCTCCTCTAGTAATAGCAGCAACAAATGCACTTCTTCTCCTCCAACGACAGCAGCAACAACTCTTTCTTTCCCTTTGGCGACAGCAGCACCATCATTTCTTCTCTTCACTACAACAAACTTCACCTCCCTCTATCAAGCGACTCCGCCCACCACTCTCTCCTTCCCCCAATCTATGTTTCTCTACACGGCGATAGCAATAGGTGAGCCCCCTCCATATTCTCCTTTCATCCTCCTTCTCCCCGCTAGTGTTCACATGGTGAATAGTGGGTAGTGATTAGGCTGGACACAACGTCCACCCAACCCCTAAAAGATATTGGGCCATTTAGTAGGGCATCCCAGCCTATAAAATATATATATATATATATATATATAAATACACATTTAAAAAAAATACAAAAAAATACTTTATTTTCATGCAAATGACCAAATCCTAAATTATTTGAGCATATTTTCAAAAAACAGAAACAATTGCATCTTTTCGCATGTTTTAAAATGAAAAATGGGATATCGTAACCAATTTATGATTATCCGTTAGAGCTTTCGGCCAAAATATCAAAAAATCTTTCAACAATCATTTTCTATATTTTTTGTTGTAAACTTTAATTATTGAAATGTAAAATTACATTGTAAAGTACATCCTTAGAAATTATAAAAATATATATATAGTGCTAAAATTTGGACATTAGTACGATTAGGTTTTTGACCCAATAATGTAGAGACTCCATCACGAAAAGAGATCTACTTTGAAATTTAGAAAAGACCGGAAAATAAAAATCCAACCTAGAAAAACAATCAAACAACAATGCAATTTAGCTTATGTAGGGTGCACTAGGGGTGATGCGTCTTCCCCTTGCACAACAAGTCCCCTCTTGCAGATCATTAGGTTTCTTAGTGACTTTAATATTAGATGGTGACTCCTAAAAATTATAATCATAATTTTATGATTATAAAAAAACTTCTTCCATATGCCGCCTGTCTCTAGGGATGGCTACGTGAAAAAAAAAAAAGAAAAAACCCCATTACAACAGGGGTCTCTGAGTCGTGATTCTATTTAGCAAAATTATGTTGTTTGTGATTGTTATAGCTGTTGTTTATATCAAAGTCAAACTTATTGTATACTTTTATATACATAAAAAACTATATAATGTTTTGAAAAAAAAAGTACTTATGTTTTTTTGATAATATTTATATGTTTTCAAAGAAATTTCTCATTTATTAAGCAATTTATTTAGTTTATTAAATAACTTGTTTATTTTTCTAATATAATATTTAATTTAAGTTGTGTAATTAGTTTTGGCTCCAACAGTACAATAATAGATTACGACACATGCGATTTCATTCACTATGGAATAATTCAGATATCTAATCTCAAAATATATAACACAACAGGAATTGCACAGCAAAGGAGAGGTAAATCAGTCGTCCAATAAACCAGGGCTCCTGCAAGGAATCTTTAATTCTAATTTGTTGCGGCAGCTTCTACAATACTAAGAAAAGTTGATTTGTCTTAATCTACTGTTTAGTCCCTTGAATTGCTTGATATTTGGACTTGTCCCTAAACAATACGATTCTCTATTTGGCCCAATTACTCTTAATTAATTGGACAATATTTGTTTTAGATGTAAGAGAACATTCAAGATTGATAGAAATGGATGTTGCCATAATATGTTGCGGTCTTTATGGTGCATATAAAATGGTTTATGCTGAATTTGGAAAATAAGCATCAATTTGTGACCAAGTAGGACTCTTTTTCCAAATTTACTCAATGGACATCCATTAAAGCTGCAGCAGTGTGGAGGGTGTATTGATCCCCAAATTCATCTGCCTTTAGAGTTTAGTTGTTTGGATGATCTTGAGATTGATTCTTGGCGATTCCAAAAGGATAGAAAGAAAGAAATAGATAAAAAAAAAAAAAAAAAAGATTTATTATTGTCACAAACCTGTGAAGCTTATGACATGGGAAGCATCTTTCCTTGCTGTAAGTTTTGAACCTTAGTAGTGCATACTGGCATTTCTCCTAGAAAACTAATCTAGCAGCAATAGCATGCTCCACATTCCACTCGTCCTACTTAGTGCAATACTATAACAAGATTATTTTAATTTCTATGAAGATCAAGTCAGAGCTCAGTGTGAATAATACCCTCAGTACTGGTTTCAGAAAACTCTGAAATTTTTGTCTGGCCAATGACACTGGACTCTTTGGTAATTGCTGACTGACTAATGTCATTATAGTTTTTGTTATGGGAACTTAGGCAGTCGGCAGAGGGATGCACGACACCATACCCAAAGCCTTTGGCAGAGTTGCAATAGGTCGCCACTGTGCCATCCTTCTTCTCTAAGTTGATGTTGCTCAACACTATGCTGTTGCAAGGAACTGTGTCACTGCATGCAAATTGCATGGCCTTTGAACTTTTTGTAGTACCACTTATATTCCGGTACGTTATCTCACTTATTTCAACAGCTGATGTCTAAGAAGAAAGAACAAAAGAAAAATAATAATAACGGAGATTCTGGTCAGATGGTTGTCAGTTAGCCTAATGTAACTATTACTATAAGATATGGTAAAAATGGAAAATGGCAGATTTACCTGGTTTTTGCATGTTTTTGGAGAATCACAGTAAAACTGATCAATAATGATGGGGTTCGCAACATTGTCCATTGCAACATTCTCAAAGCGTACCCCACGAACATAACCATGACCACCCTGCAACAAAAAATTGGAATGATTATAGGGACATTTAAAAGCACAGCCTATATAATAAGATCCAGAACATGTTTAAGAAAAACAGCACTTAAAGCCTCTAGCGTCTGAACAGTATAGTTCATCATCATGCAAAGTATTACCTGCCAAGTTTTAATTCTGAGACCATTTGTTGTCTCCCGAAGGAATGCGGTATCCAAGACTACTTTTGTTACTATACTAGTGGAGTTGTTCTTCCCAAGACTTCCAATGCTGATTAGCAGAAACATTTGCGCAAAAGAATTGGTTCATAATAAAATAAGAAACTCATTCCTAGTTGCTCTAAACATTTAGTGGACATTAACAGTTCAATTGAACCTTGGGATGTAGGGCTTCACGGTAAATATACCTGATTCCATGTCCTGGTCCACAAAAAATTCTCTTCATCTTGATATTGGAGCTACCATTAACGATTGAGACACAATCATCACCTGTATATTTATGTAGAATCACCACAACGACCTGTTAGTAAGTGTGCCTATAACACCTGCGTGCTTACCACCACGAAACTTCTTTCACTTAGGAACTTAATCTTGAATTCTAAGTTTCTCCATGGATGCATCACGATTAATTTCTTTGATTTATTTTTGTTTTTATCATTTTCAAGACAAAAATGCTTAAAAAACAAACGAATATGAGCTCTCTGCCCTTCAAATCTCATTTTCATACTCAGAAAATGTAGGGGAAAGAAAAAAATGATAACACGGTTTTCAAACCTGTTCCAATTTTGCAGTCCTGGAGAACAACATTAGTTGATCCAGTAATATGAATTCCATCAGTGTTGGGACTATCTTCTGGAGCTGAGACTAGCACATCAGAAACCCGCACAGAATCAGACCGGGAAATCACAAAGTGCATCTGTTGGCTGTTTTGGATAGTAAGGCCTTCAATCTTTACAGCTGAGCTTGAATCAATAGTTAATGCCTGAAAAATCCTGGTGTTAGTTCTAACAGTGTATATTTGGTAGTTCCATTTGATGTTTTGGATATGTTTCTCAAATACGGGTGAATGTAATGAACAGATGCTTACTGTTGGTGCTCCTCTGCAAGGCTGTTAAGGAGTACAAAAAGAGAAATGTGTTACATTTTACTGTTTGAATAGCAACACAGTCGTAGGGGTAGATCTGTAAGGAGTTTAGAAGAATTACATTTGACTTGTTCTTTTTGCAGGATGATGCCCACCATTTGCTTCCTGAGCCATCAATTACTCCTTTCCCTTGGAAGAGAACTCCGTTCAATTTAGAGAAGTCAAGCCAGAGTCGAGGAAGATTTGGATCCCAATTCTTAGGCTCATCAGGTGCCACTATTGTTCCATCTATCTGCAATTCATAATGAAGATGGAATGTCTGATGATGAGGATATATGTATGTTACTATCACATTAGAGAAGTGCCAACAATAAAATAATTCATAGCAATAAATGATAACGTTAATCTCTGTTGAAGTATATGGTCCTGTTAACCTCAATTTGAAACAGTCTTCCAAATTACCTGGATGACCAACCTATCAGCACATGGCCCCTTAAATCTCGTTGCATTAACCAAATAATGCCGTACTGGAGGAACCAGGAAAACTGATTTTGGTGTAGTACAGGCTGTGTTCCAAGCATTTTCAAAGGCCTGGTGATATACCAACACAGCTTATCAAAAAATAAAGTTGATAATCAGCATCAAGACTACTTAGAACATAGAAAGAGTCAAACTTGACAGAAAGAGAAATATTGTATGCTTCAAATGATATTACATAAACTCCATGCTAGAAGGCTTTTTAAAGCTATCGGTGTTCAATTAACGAGTTGACTTGTGAAGCTTAACCACCAAGGAAAACCAAATACGAAGAAGTTTATGAAGTTATTGCAAGAAAACAGAACGCACCTGAGTGTCATCAGAAGCCCCATCTCCAACAGCACCATAGCTATCAACATTGACAAGAACCTTGCCCCCACGTTCACTTGTCCAAGATGGAACCATGGAAAGCTCTGTCTCATCTACTTCTTCTACGTCAAAGTTTTCAAGCTCCTCAAGCATGGCAATGCTGTCACATGCCATGTTTCCTGCAACTCCGTGAGCCACTATCAGCAAACCAAGAACGGAAATGAAGAATTTATCCATTATATTGTCAGTTCTTTCTGTTTTGCAACACTAATTGATTTATGCAAGTCCTTGTGAGCATTAGGTCATATGTGGAGATTAGATATTGAAATCTGGAGCTTAGTGGGCTCTATGGCTTGGCTTAAAAGCACACTAACAAGCAAGAATTTCTACACCCCCACACTTAAAGTACAAGGAATTTTTAAAAAAACTACTTTGCTTTACTCAACAAATACACAGAACATTCCAAGTGTTCATAGACCCTGCCTTTGCCTTTTGTTCTCTCTCTGAAGACGTAAATTAAACATTTACTGCAAAAGTATACAATGAAGCAGAGAAACAATGCTTACTATGAAGAAGTCCACTGTTTTGTTGGACAGCGCAGCCCAAAAAGCATATGGTGACTTCCCACTACATGCACATCAAACGCTTCAAGCAAAAGAAAACTTTACATAGATATTTTATGTAGATGTAGACTTGACAAGAAGGGCTTGATTTTGTGAAAAGAAAGTTCAATTGCTGTCTACTGTCTGGGGCTGTCTGATGTCTTCAGTTTTCTTATTTCATACAGAGCTCCGATCTATATGGGAATTGTTCACCTCAGTAAAACTGCAACCAAACTCCCTTGTCAAATCTCTTGCTATAGCGAGCTCTCTAATGTGCATTGAGGCTTCATATTCCCCAATGTCAGAATAGAAGTTTGATACTTGCAAATACACTGAAAAATCTTCTGGGACAAGCTCTAGCAATGCCTTTGCTGCTCTTCTTCCTACAATTTCATTCCCATATATCCTACAGCTTCGCAATAATGAGGTCCACATCACACAATCACCTCTTCCAGGTGCCTTTTGCGTTAACTCTTCAGCTTCATCAAGCAAACCGGCACGCCCCAAGATATCAACCATACAGGAAAAATGCTCCTTTTCTGGACAGATCCCATACTGGGCTTTCATTGAATAAAAAATCAATCTTCCTTCTTCAAACAACCCAGAATGACTGCATCCAGTTAAAATGCACAAGAATGTCACTTTATCCGGTTCCAAACCCTTACGGATCATTGCTTCAAATGTCTGAAGGCATTCTCCCCCCAACCCATTCCGTGCAAGCCCATTGATAATTGACGTAAAACAGATTACATTTGGTGAAGGAAGTTGGTCAAAAACCTTTTTTGAAAGTTGAACATGACCACACCTAGAATAAGCATCAATCAACGAACATGAAACTGCAATATCAGATCCAAAACCTAATTTCATTGCACAACAGTGCACCAACCCGCAGCCGTCCATACTTGCAAATTCAGAAACACATAATGCTTTCAGTGTTGTAGAAAATGTAACCTCATCAAGTCCAATTCCTTCATCAACCATCAAACCATACATCTCAACTACATCATAAACATTACCGCAGTGCAGCAAAGAGGTCATTAAAGAATTGCAAATCTGTGTAGTTTTCTTTGGAACAATTTCAAAAGCGGACACTGAACTCTCAATGTACCTGCATTTCCCATACATGTCAATCAGCGCAGATTGTACATGAAAACTTCCAATGTCAAAACCCAACTTCAAGACACTACAATGAATCTGCTTCCCAAACAAAATATTCCCATTCATACTTGACAAATGCAATAGCGCAACAAATGAGCGAATTGAAGGCTTTCCCCAAAACTGCATCAAATAAAACAACTCAACAGCTTCAAATAATAAGTCACAATCAGCATAAACTGACACTATTGAATTCCACGAAATGACATCCTGCAGCTTAATGGACTGAAATGATTTCCATGCATCATTCAAACTCTTACAAGCAGAATAAAAATCTACTAAAGCATTAGCAACAAAAATATTTGATCCCGCCCATCCAACTTTAATAATATGACCATGCACCTGCTTCCCTTCAAAAAAAAAACTTCTATTACAGCACCCTCGAATCATATAACAAAAACTAAGTCCATTCGGATGTACACCGTCCAATTTCATCTCATGATACACTCTTAATAACTCATGGAATCGACCCAGCTCACAGAAACCACGTAAAACCAAATTCCAAGTTGCCAAATTTCTCTCAGGCATTTCATCAAACAAACTAAACCCCAAATCAAAACATCCCATCTGCATATAAAAACCAATAAGTGAAGTTCTAATGAATAAATTGGATCCATGCCCAAGTTTAATAATCCTGCAATGAATTTGAATTCCTTGACTTAAAAACCCATCTTGGCTGCTGCATATACTTAAAACAGAAGAGAAACTTGATGGGCTTTCTTTTATTCCTAAGGAAACCATTTCATAATAATAGCAAAGAGATTGTTTGGGTATTCTGTATTTCCCAAGCCCAGAAATCATCAAGTTATATGTAACAACATCACACATGGACATTTCATCGAATAGTTTTAGAGCAAGGGTAACGTTCCCTGATTTTATGTAGCTGTCAAGTGTTCTGTTTTTGGCGTAAATGGTGTCGGTTAAGTGAGGTTGGAGGTATGATTCTAAGAGCAGTGATGATGATGAGGTCGTCGTCGTCGTCGATGACAGCATTGGGTGGCGTAGTTTTTCTATTAAGGCTGATACAGTACGGAGAAGAGGCAGTCTTAATTTGGAATTGGTGGATTTCATGAGCATGCTCGATCATATGCGTGCCTCTTTAGAAGTTAGATAGGACTTGCGATGCAAATGTATGGGAGGGGGGGAGAGGGGGTTGAAATAACTCTCGCAACCATAGCTATTAGATCCGGAAGCTGAATTGAGACCCGAATTATAGATTTATTTGTCAATTCATGTCTAAAAGAGGTCATGAGTCCGTTATTGTGTATTGTGAGACAAATCACCGTGGATTAAAATAGTTTTGCTTAGTTTTTGGGTCGGTTCATTCTGTTCACAGGTTTCCTGATTTTTTTTGCATAGTAAAATAACCATTATGTCCCTAATAAAAAAAATCTCATACCCCCGAGGGATGCCACAGTAATTGCACATTTTCGGTCCGGTTAGGATCACCGGTTGTTTTTTTTTAATTCTTTGCATAGTAAAATCACTATTTTGTCCTTCGAAAAACACAAAAACATGTGGCTATCGAGAGGGGTTCCACTGGAATTTCACTTTTTTTTTTAAATGGCTAAATAAGGATATACTCCCCCCAATAAGATAAAATTGAAGAGTTGACTGTAGGGGTGTTCTGATAATTGACCATATATTTTTATTATTATTCTCCGATTACTGTTGGCATGTGTGGCACACACGGCTGACAATATTTGGTCTCACACTCTTTTTGGGCTGCGCGTGTGGCGTCGTCCGGTGGCAGAAAAGTCCATCCAATGTCTCCATGGATGTGTTGTCGTACCCTCTTCCTCATGGTGTAGTGCGTGCCCCCATACGGTGGCCATAGAAGAGACAGTGAGCGATTGAACGTTTTCTCCCTTTTCTCTCTCCTTCACCCTAAACTACACAGTAGTCCCCTAGTTTTATTGCCTTTTCATTTCAGTCCCTTCTTTTTGAATTGTTCTTTATAGTCTTTATTCTTGTTATGTAAGTTTTGATTTATTTCAATTGTGTCATTCGATTGAAATTGATTATATCTTACATTTTCATTTGAGTCCTTATTTTTTTAATTTCCGAATTGCTTTTAAATCCCTTAATATTTTCGGTACATAAAATTTTAATGTTTCAAATTTGTCCTTTAATTAAAATTGATACTATATTTTGTTTTCATTTCGGACCTTATACTTTTACTTTTTTTATTTTAATTCCTTTATTTTTTATATTTGTTAAATAGTCTTTTTTTTTTCTAAGTTTATATGTGTGTGTTTTTAGCTTGAGTTTTTAATTTTTATTATTTTCTCTTTTGTTGAAGTAGCATTTTTTCGAAAAAAATTGTTCTTAAATTTTAGTTTGTGTTTGTGTTTGTGATCATTGTTCTTTCTTTTAGCTGTTTTTTATTAGTTTTTTTTTTTATTTTCATGTCAAATGATTTTTTTCAATTTTTGTTTGCTCTTTTTTTAAAGTTCTTGGGCATTTTTTTTGTTTGATTGAATTATTTTCCCATTATTAACACAATAATAATAATAGTTTTAGTTTTTTTTTCCTTGGAGTAATTTATTAATTTTTACTATTTTAGCAATAATAGTAATAATATTTTTAGATGTTAAGTTTTCGATGTTGTTGTTGTTATGATATGGTATGTTGATGTATTTCATTATATCAAACCTACCATGTGTAGATGCTATATTTTATGTTTAAACTAACAAAACCTATTAATTGTTTCAATCCCAACAATTATAAAAATTATTTGCTCGACCCGCAATGTAGTGCGGGCAATTAACAAGAATTAACTAAAATATAAAATGCGTTTCATTTTCTGTTGTGAATTTTACTTTGTACATAGATATATATTATTATAGATTGCATAAATCAAATTATCATTTTATCCTAGGGCCAAAATTTAACCCCTGGCACCGAGGGTATTTTGGATATTTCCAGGGAACATGTATGATATTTCTGAATTCTATGCACAATAAAACTATTATTTCACCCTTAGGCGTTGAAAAAAGGACATGAAACAGTGGGGGATGTGTACGATTTTCATATATTTATGCACAATAAAAATACAAACAGATTCCTAGAAAAGACAAAAAATGAAGCATGAAGTTGGGGGTATTGTGGTACTTTCACCCCTTTTTTCTCATGATTTATCACCGGTCTAGGGGTGTATACATAATTTACCATTTTTTATTATATCTTTTCAGAAACACTGGAGGCGCGCTGATGCGAACCGGCCCAGAAACACCAGTAAGGACCCATTACATGTTTAGGGGCTTGATTCGTGGTTTTGAAGGTTTCACCCAAGTAAGAATTGCAAGGACCATTGAAGTATCTATGTGTAGAAGGGGTCTAGCCTGACTTTATTGGGGCCATGAAGAGAGAACAATAAAGGAGCCAAAAGAATCTTACTACAACTTAGAAACATGGGATTGATGGGCTGGATGGAAGACAATAAATAAACCTTATGGGCTTTATTTAAGTTTGTTAACTACAATAAAAATCCAACCTACCTTTTTCTCCCACTTCAAGTAAGCCTCTGGATCATTTTTACCTTGGAAGTTAAGAATTTTCAATTTAATGGTGCCCCTATCCATATCTTCATAATTCCCCATGCCATGAATATTCACATTCCTCCTGGCTCTGTTTGGTCAAGACTTGATTCTTTGGCCAACAGATGCAAAATCATAGTCATCTTCCCCACATCTGCGTTTTCATCAACATACTCTTCAAAATCAAATCTGTTATTCCGTACGGCCATATGGACCGAATTTCCTCGGCAATCAGCCCCTCTGTTCTATTGCTTTATCGAATTCACCTCATCTTTCAGATCCTTGTATGTCCTAGACAACAACTCGAGTTGCTTCCCTAAGGCTCGCAATTGGAAAGCAACGTCAGCGTTTTGTGTCGCTAATTCGTTGTTTTCTGACTTCCTTTGAATCTGCAAAATTCGGTTGGTAGAACAAAATATATCCTCACACCTCTCGTGTATCACACACAAAAAAAAAATCAAGGTTTTCCACTCTAATATGCTCACTACGCCTTTTACCTCACAACTTGCTTTCTTTTGGTTTTTTAGGAACTAAAATCAACAAATCAAAGTCAGTAGCCTTCGCAACTCTAAGTATGATTTACAGACTCCAGAAGCAATAAATATATTGAAAACAAAACTACGATTACGATTTCGCGAGTAGCAATGCAAAGTCGTACGAATTGTGGACGATACGAAGACACGAAATAAAACATAAGCAAATAGTATTTTGTTTGATCTTATTTTTCAATTTCATTTATATCATTTTGTTTGATTTGATTTTAATGTTAGATTTGATTCTCATTCTCTTAATTTTGTTTTTACCTTTTTATTAATGATATTTTGTTTTTGATTTCATCCATGAGCATTTGATTTTAATTTATTTTTATATTGAATTTGACTCATTCCTTTTATAGTTGTTTTTTTTGCATTTATTTTACAATTTAATACCTTGGTATTTTTTTAGTTCAAAGTGTTTTTTCATTGGTTTTTTCTTTTATGAGGTTAGTTTTAGCCTCATGGTTAGAGTCATAGGTTTTGAAGGTTAACATGTTAGTTGACTTTGATATTTTTTAGGTTATTTTATAAAATTTGCATATTTTTAATGTTTTCCTTAGCATTTGTTTTTAGAATTGGTCATCATGTTTTTTCCCTTTATACGAGGTTATCTCAATTCAAGGTTGACTTTTTTTTTTCATTTCTTATTATTATTATCATTATTTTGTTTCCATGCATTTTTTAATTGAAAATTTTGCTTTTCTGTTTTACCTTCTATTGGTCAGTCCCAACCTAACTACCATAGTAAAGGGTTTTTAATGTTAAAATTGATTTTTTCTCTCTACATTTATCTCACAATATTTAGTTTTCTAGGAACTAATTTGTGTTTCTTTCTCACTTTTCTATAGGTCTATCCTAATCCTATGTCCATGGTTGTGGGGTTAACAAGTTAACCTAGGTTCACTATTCAATATTGAATTGTTTGATAGTTTAGCTATTTTTTTATTGGCACAATAATCATTTAATTAAACAAAAAAATTATCCTAATAAATAAAATTATTAGGCATAATTGAATACATGATTCAAGTTGCAAGATCAAAATCTTAATTTTAGTTATGTCTTGATCTAATATCAATTTATTTAAATGATGTGTATAAATATTTAGGTTTATGATTAAAAAAAACTTATATCTAAAAGCATATTGGAAAAGCATGTATACTCATTTTGTTTGACTGAATTTTTTTTATTCAACCCATGACATGCATGGCATAACTAGAATATTTACTCCATCAAGAATGGGAATTCGAAGGATGAGAAGAAATTTCAAATATCCATGAAAGTGAATTCCTAGAAATGAGATTGATTACAAATTTTAAGTCAGGATAAAAGACATTTTTCCTTCATCGCTAAGCTCAATTCAGCCATTTTACCAAAGTTTTATCCTTTTCATCTCTCCTTCCATCCTCCCCTTAAACAGTGTTTTTTATTGGTGCGCCACCACAAAACTATAACTCATCATAGCAAAGTGCAGATCAAAAGATAAGCCATTGATTTGAAATTTTCATTACAGGTCTTGAGCTGATAAAATCATGCAACTCAATGTAACGGTTTCTAGCCATTCAGACGAGTTGTGTACCGAGTTTTACATGTTACAGCCATAGAACGGCAGCCACAATCGGGTCACGACAGTAAAAAGGATTCTAGTGCCTTCTTTCCTTGGCACGTTTCCGGGATTGTCTACCCTTTATCTTCCATTTATCATTTCCACCTGGGCGATTCTTTTCCTCAATCTCACGAACCTTACGCTTCCTGTAACATGTTATCACAACAAACAGCAATATACAAGCAAGATTAGCAGAATGCAGCATTTAAAAATTGGCAAAAATCAATCTATCAAAAAACCTTTGCTTATCAATAATCTTAAAATATATATAGCAGCAATATCAGTTTGTTAAAGCTATGACCGCAATAAAGATACTAAGCAACAAAAACATTCACATAGTTATTTTTTGGGTCACCAACATGTAAGATTACATGCTTGAACCATTCTTTCACACTGTGATCTAAAACAATCAATCTACAAGATGCCCAATGTACTATTTAATCACATAGCATGCTCTTTCAAAGACATTGATGGTTATAGATTACCCCTAAGTGTTAATGTTATAAATTGATGATCTTGCATCTTCAACTACTTTGTGATTATTCTACCCCTTGACAGTATATCTTCAAGAAAAAGATCGCGAGGCAGCATTGGAATTTGATGTAGTCATCATCTTTCACTAATAATTAAATCAGGTTTCTTAAGAAAAAGGTTATCAAGTCTCTGTCAATCTAACCTGTAAGCCCCAAAAGTTTGATCAGAAAGTAGTTCATCTGCAATGGTCGCTTTCCTCTCCTTCTTAGTTAGCCTACCGGAGTAGAAATCTGTTGCAGACTCCACAACTGTACCCACCTGATCATTTGTCAAAACCACAAAATGATTAAACAATTAACCCGGAGAAAATAAAAGAAATAAAAACATCGATGAAAAACAAAAACCCTACATATATATATTCCCAAAATGCTATGTGCTACACTACACTCTCAGTTTTATCCATACATCAAGGATTTACCTGGAAATATTTAGGGAGATCTTTTGACTTTGGATCGCCCCTCTTGTAGTGTCTCTTTGGATCAATAGCACTTCTTAACTATATCATCAACACAAGCAAAATGGCAGCATAACAAGTAAATATTCATTCCTTAAATCTTATGAAATGCCTGTTTGAAGGAAGCACACCACATCATAATTATTAAATTTCCACAAAACAACAAAATACATAAGCATAGAGAATGGAACCTTAAGTAGCTGGAGATCCCTTTTCAACTCTGGAGTTATAGTTGGGGCAGGCATATCAAACCTATTTCAACAGTTGACATGAAAAAAAGAAGAAAGAAAAAGAAAAAAGAAGAAGGAAGTTTAGCATTGAAAATATACCAATCCTTGCCCAGTGTATCTTTGCATTGACTTTTACGGAGCTTGTTTAACTTAATAGGATCGTTGGGTGGCACAAATAAGCCATCAACAAGCTGTGAATTGGGCTTCCATAGTGCACTACTGCTTTCAGCCTCATCCGGGGTCTTGATATTTTTGTTTGTAAATGAGGATGAAGTCGGCAACGTTGGATGCCATGAGAGACCAATCACAGGCCCTTTATCTTTCTCGGCCATTCTGATTTGTTGAACCAAAACAAGTGAGAAACAAACAAAAAAAAACAGAGATATATAGGAGGAGAGAGCTAAAAGAAGAGAAAAAAACTAACGTGGTGAAGCCGCAGATGATGATGGCCGCAGGTGATGAGAGAAAGAAGCGAAAGAGAGGGTCAGAGAATTGCGGTACCGAAAACCCTATCGATAAAGTGCCGTGAGGAACAGAATGGATTCTTAATGGGCTCTTATTGAAGCTCTTAATGGGCTCTTAATGGGTTAAAGGCAAACAATATGTCTTTCTGTAAGTTCCGATGATAACACAAATACAGATAGTCGGTCAAATTGAAGCTCTTCAATCACAGGGCAACCACCCTGCGCCAAGCATAATCCACTATCGTTTTGCTACACCAGCCTAATAAAAACTATGCCAGCAACTGCAGAAATCCAGGCTCAACTTTCCAAATCGGTAACTCACAGGTGCTCTTTTTGAAGAATGAAAGAGATTCTTGGAATAAATGTTTTTTACTTCCGGGCAAAAATAATTAGATGCAATTAAGCTAGCATCGAAAGCAGACGATGAATTAGAGACACTAGAACTAAGGACCAAACAATTAGATCCATTTCGAACTTCAAGTGCTTAAAAGCATAAGTCCAGCTCTGTTGCCATGAAAGGAGTTGCGAGAGAGGGAGAGATATGGGCTCGTTTTTCTTGTTTTTTTTTTTTTTTTTTTGCAAAAACAAGAAACAATGGTAATTTTGTTATTTTGGATCACTAGGACACTTTAGTTATTACATTAAATAAAATGATAAATATGTAAATAATACAAGTTTTTTATTGTTTTTTTTTCATGACGTAAAGTGCTATAAATTATTAAAGTTGAGGAGAGAGAATGTAATTTTTATTTGGAGAAAAAAATTGACCAAACTTTAAGAGAGTCAATGTAATTATTTATTTTTAATTTTATTATTTAATGTTGTGTGTTTTGAAAATTAGATTTGAGTATTTGTTTTGTTTTTATTCACTATTTTGCAAAGAAAAAATCAATTTTGTTGCTTGCAAAAATTGAAAATACAAGGATCAAAATTGACAAATAATAAAATATACAAGATTTTTTATATTGTTTATTTTACTTTTTTTAAATAAAAAATAGCATGTGGAATTT
This sequence comes from Salix arbutifolia, assembly GCA_025169955.1. Taxonomy (NCBI): domain Eukaryota; kingdom Viridiplantae; phylum Streptophyta; class Magnoliopsida; order Malpighiales; family Salicaceae; genus Salix; species Salix arbutifolia. The sequence continues at coordinate 14,222,709 of CM045909.1, read as the reverse complement.
TTACTTTTTGATCCTTTGTTTTAATACCCTTACATTTAAGTTTAAAACTTTATTTTCCTCACATTTCGTCATTAAGTTGTAAGAATAAGAGAGGATCACTAAAAAATGGTAGAAAAAATAAGAATAACATTGGCTAGATTCTATAAATAATAAAATAAAATTTGATGTTAATATGTTTCTCTTGGCGAGACGTGTGTCATGAAGTTGTGTTTTAAACTTATGTTTCGCTAGAAAAAATAGATAAGGGTTAGAGAGTTTTTTTTATCTTAAATATAAATTTGTGTTTTGAACCAATTTGAGCGTATTTTGAGTAAATAAATTATTTTATTGAGATTCTAAGAATATTTATTAGGTTAAGATATATTGAAAAATAAAACTTTTAAGAAAAACCTTAGCCTAATTTTTTAGTCACCTTTTTGGTGATCAAAATCAAGGCAAACAAACCACGCATTGTTTATCTTTAAAAAAAAAAAAGTAAACTATATGTCTAGCTTGCCCATACACCCGGCCCATTTTTATAGATTAGGCACACAAACTCTATATCTTTGGCCACATTCTTGACCCCTTTCTATGTACCCTTTTAGATTTCAAGGAAATACACTATAAAAAGAAGCATAGCATGACATTTAAACCTTGCTCACTTTTTTATGATTCTTAAATAATATTATATATTTTCATAGGAATGTTAACATTTATTATTATTATTATTATTAATAATACCAAAATGTAAAGATAAGAAATGATGTGAATATTTTATGCAAACAATATTATTTTCTTTACATCATATTTTTTTCCTTGGATCACATACAAGATATTAAGATATTATCTTAATATATTTTAAAAAACCTTATTGAGAATAGTTAAGTAACACCACAAGATTCATTACATGTGTCAATTAGGTCTATTATAAGGTTAAGATCTAAGAAGATTAAAAAGACATTCAATGGGTTAATTTAAGATTCTTAAGACTTGAAAATTCAATTTTTTTCTATTTACACATGGATTGGACTTATTGTTCTAATGTACGGTTTTACATTAATGGGCATAATTTTTTATTTGACCTTGGATTAGACAAAATATTTTCCAAAATATTTTCAAGGCTTTATTTCTTATAGAAGTGAAATCTTATTAGGATCAAACATCAAGAAAACCTTGTAATAAAATTCAGAAGTTACCATTCAGGATTTTTAATATTTTCCTAGTTGATTAAATATTTTTTTCTATTTTAATTATTACTTTTTTGTTATTTTTTGAACTCTTTTTAGAATATTTTACCTAGCATAAATAAATCTATTTGATTTTATATTAGAGATTTTTTTATTATTTAGAAATAATATTTTTGTGTGTGGAAAGATTACTTATACTTCTGGTTCTTCATCAAACTCTTCGTAACTTATAATAGATAATTGTTTTTATAGTGTCCATTCTTATACTTCCAGTGCCTAATATTTTATAATCAATGGATTGAGATTATTCATCCAGGAACTACGATTCTTTAGTTTAGGTAATCAGTAGGTCAAGTTTTTTCAACTAATTTAGCTTTTTTAGTTTTTCTTTTCTTTTCTTTTTTAATCTTGATCATAATTTTAGGGTTCTTACCCTTTAGGTTCATATCAAGACTTGACTTTAAGATCATCATAAGTTATTAATTGTACTTATTTTTAAAAATAGTGCTTAAAATATATATATAAAAAAAACATGCTTTCACTCAAACAATTAAGAGAAGCATTACTAAGGAAATAAAGTTTAGGTTAATGAAATACATTTCTCCTTAATAATTTTATTCATTGTCTTTCTATAAATGTCTATTTTTATATAAAAAAAAACTAGTAATTTAATAAATAGGATGCCCAAGTAATGACAATTTTTTAATGAAACAAGAAAATTAGGATTTGGTTAGTTTATTTAATGGGTTCAGTAAACTCAATTAATTTAATAATATGATTATAAGAAAACCATCGACAATAAAAAAACACAATAAATAAATAAATTCTTGTCAATATTATGAAAAGATACCTTTTAAATATTCTTAAGAAAAATGAAAAGAATATGAAACTCAATTATCAACAAATCAAACACTTAAGAAAAAAATGAAAAGAAATCAATTTTAAAAGAGGATAAAAAAAACTTTAACTCTATGATGCGGACCAGCCCAGAAACACCAGCAGAGACCCATTATATGTTCCAAATGGTCTAATGACCCAATCTAAGCCAAAGACATTGAAAGAGGCATTGAATGTATTGGTTTTGAAAGTTTCAAACAAGTCAGAATTGCAAGGACCATTGGAGTATCAAGAGGAGACCCTCATACATCTTATCCATGTGCAGGAGGGGTTCAATACAACCTTATTTGGTTCATGAAGTGAGGACAACAAAGGAGACAAAAGAATCTCACTATAACTTGGAAACAACATGAGTGACTACATTTACTTTTGTTTATAGGATTGAGTGGCTGAATGGAAGGCTATAAATAAGTCTTGAATGAGCTCTATAATACTTCTTTTCTTCTCATAACAGTTAATGAATTTAATATTATGGGTTTTATTTAATTTTGTTAACTACAATCCAAGGCTTATTTGGAATTAATTAATACTATATTTTCAGCTAGGATACAAGGCTTGTTTGGATTAAGTCATGGGCTTTCCAATTTAGAATTTTGGGTCAGTTTTGAGTGAACCTCATTAAAGTCTACAAAAGAGGTCCATTAGGGTTTATTTTCAAGAACTATATAAACTCATGTGAGCTAAATTTCAGCAGCATTGATGAATATTAATTCTGAATTTTTCAGTTTTATGTGTGAGAGTGATTCTTGTATTTTTAGTTCTTAAATTAACTGAATCCGACTTATCGAAGATTAGCTGGCTTCATGACGTCATTCTACTAATTCCAATAGTGTTTGTGCATTGGGGTAGGTTTCCATTGTGTCACATCCCTATCAGACTTATTTCGTCTTTCCGGGATCATATCTCATTTTTTGTTGTGAGTTGCGTGATCACGTGATTACGAGGTTCGCATCACTCTAGTTATCATTCCAAATTTGTTGCCTGGTTGTGAGGTTGAGATAACCTTGTACAAATGAAATAAAATAAATCAATGAAAGTAAAAAATATGAAAAAAATCAATAAAAATATGCAAAAAAATAAAAATTAGTCAATCCAGGTTGACTCAAAAAACTTGTAGAAAGCGATAAAAATCACAAAGTCAAAGGCCCATACCTTAATATTGAAGCACAAAATTAAACAAAAATTAAAAGAGAACTTAAGAAAATCAAAATCAAATTAGGTTAATCTTTGAAATTTATAGCCCGGGTCATGAGACTAGATTACCCTATAGCAAGCAAACCCAAAAAAAATCACAAAGCAAAATTCTAAATAATCCAAAATTAAAAAAAAATAGATAACAATAAAAAATGGATTGAATTTGGTATAAGAAATAAATGAAATAAAACAATGAGAGATGGATTGAAAAATAAAACAAATCGAGAAAATGATAAAAAAAAATAGCAATTGAAACAATGAGGATCAAATTAGATACAAAAATTAAATTAAATATTATGGGATAAAATTAAAAGAATAAAAAATTAAAAAAAAAATAAAATCAAAACAAATAGTAATCAAAAGAATAAGAATAAAATTTGATACAAATATAATCTTACATAACACATTTGATTTTTGGAAGGGTTGGTGCAAAATTCAAGGTAAGGAGACAAAAAAGGGAAGAAAAGAAAAGAAATCAACTAGAACCTAAAAGTTAGCCCTAAAAAAAATCAACATATTTATTTTAAATAATCACAAATTTAAAAAAAATTCCATTTATTTTTCCAACAGCTATAACTGTCAGAATTGCTTAATTTCTTAGCAACTATAATTTAAATTATTTTAACAACCATTTTAATTTCATAAGAAATTTAAACATGATTGTTACATCATGATTATTATAAATACCATGCAGTTTTTTAAAACAACCAAAAATATTTTTCCCTTTTAGTTCGCTGGTTTTCTTTCTTTCAAGTTGTTTATGTGTTGCCTCTTTTGTTGAGGAAGAACTTGTTGAATCCTGGAGAGTACCTTGTTGGGAAAATATCCTTAAGAACAGTGATCAAGCAAGCCTCAAGTTTTCTGTTTGCATTCCTTACCTTCATTTTTTACAACAGCGCATACCAACCATTTTTATTTTTAAATTATATTTGTATTTAAAAATTAAATTGCTACTCATTTGAATTGATTATAGCTAAAAACAACTTTATGAAAATACAAAAATACCCTTGAACATAAATTTTATTTTATTTTATTTCAAGGGCAATATAATCATAATATTTTGCAATAAAAGTGTAAAGGCCCCTAAGATTTTTATTTTATTTTTAAAGATAGTCATTTTATTATTGTTCATTAAAAATATTTCCTAGATAAAGAATAAACTAGGTAAAAAAAAACTATTTTATCCATTATGACTGGGCGCTTACAGTTTTTTATTCTAATATAGTAAAGTTTACTCTTTTTTTATTCATGTGTAAATTGGTCCGAAAAAGGGAAAACAATGAAGCTGTTTGGAACAGCTTCTCAAAGTGCGTTTCAATTTTTTTTATTTTTTTTCATTTTAAATAAATATATTTTGGTATTTTTAGATCATTTTGATGTGCTGATATTAAAAATGATTTTTAAAAAATAAAAAAACATCATTTTAATATATTTCGGCACGAAAAGCACTTTGAAAAGCTACAGCAACAGCTGTTCCAAACAGGCACATATGGTTATTCGAATTCATGTAGTCAAAAAGGAAGGACTTCTCCGTTCTGTTTTTGTGGTCATCAAAATCAAGTAACAATTATTAAGCTAGCTAACGAGACGTATATATTTTGTTCAATGTCTCCTAAATTATTGGCGGTGGAATCCCTAATATCATCCGCAAATATACAAGTTGAGACTAAAAAATGGGATAAATCAGTGATTATTCTACGTGGACTTGGGACTACGAGCATCAGATTAGCATCACTGATAGTTTCTTAGAACGCCATATTTAATAAAGAGGTTTTTCTCTGTAGATCTCAACATTGGCTCTGGAATAATCACAAAGCATTTCAGATAGTATTTTGCAAAATTAACTCTCTATAAGCCATCATTTCCTCTGAAAACCCCTCATCCTTCAGCAGATAATTTGGCTTGTAAACCAGAGCTACAGCACCTATAATGGAACATGTTCTATCCTGCTGAAAAATATAGTCTTCCTAATTCAAGACACCCATGTCTGTAGAAAATGAAGCATCATGTTATTTGGTTTTAGTCCCTCCTCATCTATCCTTTCCCCTCGATGAGAATTCACAAATCCATCAGAACAGGTAAAACTTGAGTTGAGGGAAAATAAAAAGAAACCAGGTAATGTTGTTGCGAGAGGATTCTTAATCATCCTTGTTGGTGTAATAGCCACTGTAACTGTAAGCCATAATACATCTCCGATAAAAATAATGATAATGTCCTCCTACTTCCAACTTTGAAGGCAATCTGTAATAACAAAACAGATTCCAGGTAGAAATATGTTGAGACAGATAATACCAGCAGATTTGCCATCAACCGAAGCAGCAGCACCCAACTTAAACTGATTTTAGCCAAAGATAAATTAAAAATAGCATAGCCAGCGTGTAAAGGTTTTTGTTAAGACTTCCAAGTTTCATTTGCCATTAATCTAAGAAATAATAATAAATAAATAAAAAACAGGTGAACTGAAACGCATAAATAAACCAGAAACGAATGAATCACAACGAAAACAAATCAAGGCAGGCAAGGCAGATAGAGAAGAAGCAGGCAGACAGATAGTTGCATTTCCGTTTTCAATCAAAACAAGATGGGAAGATGTGATAATTCACTCACTTATAGTCACAATAAATTGTTGCTTAGCTTCCGAGTGCCCCTCCCAAAACTCATTCAACTGCAAAAAGACTCAGCAGCTACGACTCCATCTCTTAACCAAATCCATAAAGACTCAGCAGCTCCAACTTACAATTTCATGACATACACACAATAAAAGTCCCAATCCCAGAATTGTCTGTGCTAATTACTTCTTTTAGTAGTAGTTAGTAGCTTGGGAGATAAAAATATTAATCAATTAATACTTTTTCAAGATGGATTAGAAAGAAGGGAAGAAATTTAACTTGCAAATTGATTGATAAGATGAAAGGATATATGTAGTCAGTGAGTTAAACATCAAAATATACAAGTAAAAAGTTATTGAACATGATTGAAACTCAGTGAAAAAGAGACAGAAATTTGTCCAAAAACTAAACAAAATGAAAATCATCTCTAACAACAATAGCAACATCATCCATCATAACCAAGAACCCAAAACCAAAAGAGAGAAGACAAGGAAAGCTGTAGTAGTTGCAGCCCTAGTTTACCCTATTTAGAAGTAAAATCATCATCATCATTTCTCCACTTTCCCGGTAATCTGAGGAGGAGACAGATAAAGCCCATTATAATTACTTCCTCCTTTTCCCTCTATAATCTCTTTCTCTTTAGCAGCCAAATAAGCAAGCCCTTCAAGCGCTTCTCTAGCTCTCTTCTTTGCAAAAGTAGCTTCCTTGACCCTTTTCTCAGCTTCAACCTTGGCCATCGCCGCCGCTTTCGTCATGGAAACGGCAGCGATCTTGGAGGCGGCAACAAGCGCTCTGGCGGAATCCCTATCGATGATCCTGCCGGAAGGAGAATCTCCGTTTGTATTAGGATTAAAGAAGGAGAAATTGGGGGAGGAGCAAGAGGGGCAAATGAAGGGAGTGTGGTGAGGGTAATTGGAAGGGATGCAAGGTTTGTGAGAGATGGAAGGGCATTTGTTACACATGGATCGATCATTTGGGAGTGGTTCTTCATACACACTAAAGCAGAAAGGGCAGAAGAGACCACGGTGGTCTTTTAAGAGACAGTTTGTGCAAAGGCGGCGGTAAGATGGGGTACGGTGGCGGACGTTGTGGAGGAGATACCGGTCTTCTGCTCCGCATATTCCGCATTCGAACTGATGATCTCGCTCTCGCTTCATTACATCGATTGATTGAGCCAAGCCACAGGGATGATGATATCTCAACGGTAACCCTAGACGAGAGAGAGAGAGCAAAGTGATCGAATATTATTATTTATGAATATTAGGGGTTTTAACCCTTTTTCTTTCTTATTTAAAAATTGATATTTCTTTCTTGGTAATTTCAAATTGGGACATTTTCTGAAATTTACTACTAGTTATCTAGCTAGACCATGATTGTAATTATTGATTCAAGTTATAATTGGAGTCAAAGTTGTCAATGTCATTTTGGTTGGTATTTTGTTTTGTAGTTGGAATAAAATATTTCAGTTTTACAACGTTTCTGCGTGTTGTTTCAGGATTATACTGTTTATATATATATATATATAAAAAATATTAGTTCAAATCCAAAAATAAAATTATTTTGAACTATGCAATTTAATCTAAAAAAAGACACAATAAAATAATTTTTATGAATAAAATTATAAACATGTATAATATTATGAGAATATCATCATCTATCTCACAAGGTCATAATATTCTCTTATTGTTTTGAAATGTTAACATAATATATATAAATATATCAAGAAACTCCTCGTAAAATTTCATTTTAATCTAACGGTCGGATTAACATATATGATTGATATTGTAAAATTATTCATTATTTGAACAAAACACTATTTGCCTGAAACGGAACGAAACTGGTACGTTTTGGCTGAAAATCCAGAACGGACCGGAATTTAAACCGAGATAAAAACGATGTTATTTTATCTTATTTTTTTAAGCAATACGAAATGTTTTGGCCGTATCGACCGTAACGGAACAAAATTAACAATTATGGATTGAACTTGTGAATATATGTAAATTCTAAACAATATCATTATAATTAAAAACAATTAGTGAAAACAATATAGTTTTGAGAGAATAAATTTTATAAATTTTATATTTTCTGGATAAATAAAATTATATATTAATTTATTGAGTCTTTAATGAAGTTAGTTTGATATGAAATTTAACTCTATTAAAACAAAATTATCTAATAGCTAAATTAATTTAACAAATCTACCTGGTTTTATTGTATATATACCAAAAAAACCTATTTTTAGTGTATAATGACACAAATATATTTTTTATTTATTTTATCACTCTAGCAATTACTATAGTAGAGATTTGCAAAAAAAAATAATATTAAATACAATTTTTTCTTATCTTTTTTTTCTTAGTATTTTTATTATTTTACACTTGGTCTATTTATCATCATTTTTATATCTTTCTTTTTATATTGTTTTTCCTTTACATATTTTTTAAAAATATATATTATTTTTTATTCTTTACACTTTGAGTATTTATGATTTTCACTTCATCTATTTATTATACTATATACTAAAACAGCTCATGGTTTAGTTACTGTAGCATGTGAGACAAATCACTGTGGATTATGATAGTGTTGCTAAGTTTTTGAGTCGGTTCAATTCGCTCGGTTCACTAGTTTACAAATATATTTTTTATTTATTTTATCACTCTAGCAATTACTATAGTAGAGATTTGCAAAAAAAAAAAATATTAAATACAATTTTTTCTTATCTTTTTTTTCTTAGTATTTTTATTATTTTACACTTGGTCTATTTATCATCATTTTTATATCTTTCTTTTTATATTGTTTTTCCTTTACATATTTCTTAAAAATATATATTATTTTTTATTCTTAACACTTTGAGTATTTATGATTTTCACTTCATCTATTTATTATACTATATACTAAAACAGCTCATGGTTCAGTTACTGTAGCATGTGAGACAAATCACTGTGGATTATGATAGTGTTGCTAAGTTTTTGAGTCGGTTCAATTCGCTCGGTTCACTAGTTTACTGATTTTTATTATTTTTGCACAGTAAAATAACCATTATGTTCCTTAAAAAAACAAAAAAATAGCCCATGCCTTGAGGGATGCCACGGTAATTGCATATTTTCAGTCTAGGTCATTGTATTTTTTTTATTTTTTTATAATTCTTTGCACAATAAAATAATCATTTTATCCCTCAAAAAAGACAAACATGTGGCTGTTGGGAGGGGTTCCACTGGAATTTCACATTTTTTTAAAATGGTTAAGTACAGATATACCCCAAAATACGACAAAATTGAAGAGTTGGTTGTAAGAGTGTTCCGGTAATTGACCATATACTTTTTTTATTCTCCAATTACTGTAGGTGCGTGTGGCACACGCGTTCGACAGTATTCGACCTCACATCCTCTTCGGGCGTTGTGTGCGGTGTCGTCAGGTAGTGGCAAATGTCTATTCGATGTCTCCGTGGATGCACCACCGTGTCCTCTATCTCATGGTGTGGCATGTGTCCTCATACGGTGGCCAAAGACGAGACGGTGGGCGGTTGAACGTTTCCCCCTTTTTTCTCTCTCCTGCACCCTAAACTACACAGCAGACCCTTGATTTTATTGCCTTTTCATTTCAGTCCCTTCTCTTTGAATTGTTCTGTATGGTCCTTATTCCTGTTATGTAAGTTTTGATGTGCTTCAATTGTGTCTTTCGATTGAAATTGATTATACATTACATTTTCATTTCAGTCCTTATTCTTTTAATTTTCGGATTGCTTTTAAATCCCTTAATATTTTCGTTGCAGAAGATTTTGATTTTTCAATGTTGTCCTTTAATTAAAATTGATAATATATTTGGTTTTCATTTCAGCCCTTATAATTTTAATTTTTTTATTTTAATTCCTTTATTTTTTATATTTCTTAAATACATGTGCTTTTAGCTTGGGTTTTTATTTTTTATTATTTTCTCTTTTGTTGAAGTAGCATTTTTTTGAACACATTTGTTCTTAAATTTTAGTTTGTGTTTGTGATCATTTGAAAATTCATATTTCTATTTGTTTTTCATTGTTCTTTCTTTTGGTTGTTTTTTTATTAGTTTTTATTTTTGTTTTCATGTCAAATGATTTTTTTAGCTAATATTTTTTTTTCAATTTTTGTTTGTTCTTTTGTTAAAGTTCTTGGGCTTTTTTTTCTTTGATTGAATTATTTTCCCATTATTAACACAATAATAATAGTAATTTTAGTTTTTTTTATTCGGGGTAATTTAATAATTTTTATTATTTTAGCAAAAATAATAATGATATTTTTAGATGTTAAGCATTCTATGTTGTTGTTATAATAGGGTGTACTAATATATTTTATTATATCAAACCTTGCATGTTTATATGTTATATTTTATTTTTAAACTAGCAAAATCTATTAATTATTTCAATCCCAACAATTATAAAAATTATTTGCTCGACCCGCAATGTAGTGCGGGCAATTAACTAGTATCATTCTATTTGTTGTTATCTTCATTCTTTTATAATTTATGTTTTGTTTTTTTTCTTTACACTTGTTTTTTTTGGAAAATTATTATACAAACACTAAGAAAATGGTGTTTCACTATATAGCAATGATAACATTATCCTATTTTTCTATTTTGTTAAGAATTAGTTTAGGATTTTATATATTTTTATTATTTGTAAATGTTGATTTTTTTTATTTTTGAATATACTTTTTACTCAATGTCAAAGAATATATTAATAATATCTATATATTAATTATTTTGTTTTAGAAAAAAATTATAACCAATGAGTATAATAAATATATTAACACTTGTTTATATATATATATATATATATATATATATATATATATATATATATATTAGTACAAAAGAAGCTACAACACAAACCACTAGATTAGACTATTATTATGCAATGGCTAAGTCAATTTAGGCTTATCTATATATGAAAAGACCACAGCCAGAGCAAAGCAAGTCCAACAACTAAACTAATCATCATTTCATTTGCATTCTTGAGAATAATAATTAATTGTTTTTATTTTTTTTACAATAATAATTATGGGTTGGAGTTCCATTCTTTAGGAGTGTTTGAAGCACTCTAAATATGTTTTTTTTTTTTAGAAAAAAATGATTATTTTTACTTTAAATGAAAAAAAAGTGTTTTTAGATCTGCTAATATCAAAAATAATTTGTAAAAAAAAAAACATATTATTTAATGAATTTCTAAGTGAAAATCATTTAAAAAAACCTGTTATCACACTCTTAAATACCCTCTTTAAAAGACTCGATAACATTTGATTGTTTGTTGGCAAAATCAATCTAGCATACCAATTTAATTTATTAATTTATTTTATTACAAAATTAGCCCCTCCATTACTTAATATTTTGAACAATCTAATCCAATTAAGAAAAAAGTTAAATCATGTCAATTGTTTACTTTAGCTCTAGTCATCACTCTAGATTATAACAGTTTAATTATCATTATGTCCTTCAATCCATAAAAATTAACTCTTTGATTTGGGGGTGTTTGGGTCTTTTTTATTTTATTTTAAACAATTAAACTACGGTTTTGCTCTAGATTCAATTAAAGAACCATTTACTGGTCAAGAGTATTCTAGATATTTTGTCTTTAATGAACTATCAAATAACTTTTTTGTCCTTGAATGAGACAAAAGATAAGAGTTTTTGGCAAGGGTATTGTTGGTCATTCCATTTATATGAACGGTGAAAGCACTAATTTGCCCTTAGAAAAGAAAAAAACAAAGAGTTCGCCTCGAGGTATTTTGGCATTTGCATATGTGTCTTTTTTGTTGGGGGGGGGGGGGGGGGCTGTTTTGGTGATTTCATATATTTAATCATTTTTTTGAAAAATAACTGTTGACACGTTTGCCTAACGCGCCGATAAGATTTTTCCCTTCGCGCCATACAGGTGGCGTATGGAGCATCATACAGTGGCTAAAAATGTCTAACTGTCATCTCACCGAGTGTGCCATCATGACCTCTTCACCATAATGGTACGTGTGTGTACTCATGGTGGTCGAAGACTTGTCAGTGATCATATAATTTATTTTTTTCATTTGGTCCCTTAATCTTTTAAATTTTGGTTTGATTTTAATTCCTTTAATTTTTTCAATCTTTCTGAAGGAGTCCATATATTTTGTTCATATTTATGTGTCTATACTCTTAGTTTTGGTTTTTATTTTTTTTTATCATTTTCTCTTTTGTTAAGGTTTTGTTTTTATTCAATTAGTCCTTTTAAAATTGATAATTCTTCATTTTCCCTTCTTTTTTTGGCTTTTTATTATTTTTATTTTTTCTTCAAATCAAATGATTTTTTTTATGTTGATAATATTTATTTGTTCTTTTGTTAAAGTTTTTGGGTGTTTTCTTTTATTCTTCAAAATAATTTTATGATTGTCATTGTTTAGACAATAATAATAATTTTAGTCATTGTTTTTTTCTTCCTTGCTCTTTTGTTAACTTTTTTGGGTTTTTTATTTTATTTTTCAGGTTAATTTAATAATTTTTATTGTTTAAAAAATAATAATAATTTTATTTTATATAATCATGATAATAATAGTGACAATACTAATAATAATTATAATAATAATAATAATTCATTGTGATGGTTAATGGTGCTTATAATATTAAGAATTATGGTTGCGATGATGATAATAATAATAACTGATAAAATAATATTAAGAATGCCAATAATAATAAAAATAATTATCATAATGATAATTTTAATGATATAAATAACAATAGTAGTACTGTAATCATAAATAGTGGTTGTAATCGTGATGATAATGGCGATGATATTTGTGATACTAATAATTAAATAATTGCACTAATAATAATGATAATAATAAAAAAAAAATAGTAGTGTTAGTTATAATTGTGATGATAATAACTATAACGATAGTTTAACCAATTATAGTTATTGTGATGATAATATCAACGATAATAATAATAATGATGGTGACAACAATAGTAATGACAATATTAACTAGGATATTAATTATTTACAGTAATGATAATAGTGGTGGCTATAATGATAGTGACAACTTAACAATCATAATAATAACAATGAGAGTAGTAATTGAAATAATTCATCATTCGATGTTGTATTTCTTGAGGATTAAGTTTTACACCTTCTCTATGTTATATTTTATTTGTCTTATTTTTAAAAAAAAAAAATTATATTGCTTAACATTAGATTTTTTAAAAAAAATTATTCAATTTTCATTGAAACTTTTAAACAAATAAATTCATATCGATTTAACATTTATATATTTTATTAGAAACGTCTGCCAACTCAAATTTATTGTTTTGTCCATATTTATAACATTATATAAAAATTCTCACTCTTAAAATCTTTTTTATATTTTAAAAAAATAATTCTAGTTGCGACGAAATCCATGGAAATTGATTCTTCCAATCTAAATTATAAATTTAATAATCAATTCTAAAAAAACTTATTACGGGAGGAATACTTTGACGTTTTGCCTTCGCAAAACTTTCCAAACAATCCACAAATTAAGTGGAACACTCCTCTTGTGCTAGTGCACATTTGAGCTCTATCATTCACATCGACCACTTGATAGCTGGTGTTTTTTACACTAGATCTACCACCTTAATATTAATAAGAAAAATAATCGCCATGAGTAACATCATCTAATCATATATCATCATCATCCAACACAGGGAAAATTAATGTGGAGATGGATGGTAAAATGAAGGCAATAAACATGAAAATAAGGCTACACCATCTTTTTTTCTTTTTGGTCAAAAACTCTACCCCCGTTATTCTATTTCAACCAGTACCAAAAATGATCACATTCAGCATATGCATGGTAATAACATAGATATCAACCGACAAGTTTAACATAACAGTCAATGCAATATCTTTAAACAGTGACTCTGCAACCATTTTACAACACCAGTAAAATCTCATACTGGGCATCCACAAGTTCCTGCATTTATTTGAGGAAACGTTCCTATGTTGGGACCAGAAGAGAAGAAAAGGTGTACAGCCGATTTCAAAATTCAATACGTCAAATGAACTCAATGACAAAATTACAATCCCTTCACCTCCAGTCCTTTGACCAAAAAAGAAAAAAAAGTGTTTAATAGCCTCAGTTGATTGCTAAGAGTGCAAGACCATCATCATAAGGTGGCTGCCAGGCAATAAAACCTACCTTTGTAACTATCAACTAATCTGCAACCATAAATGGATCTACTTCTCTAACATCAGCAGCTACAGGTTCCACATTATCACCATCTTCTGCACCAAAGTAAGTTGGAATGGAAGCATCTGAATATCAGGTTTCTTGTAAACAGAATCTTTTATGAACACAAAGTTCCCTTCAGCTCCAGGGACCTGAAAATAATTGAAGTCTCCGTTAAGATTGTTTCAGATGAGAGATATAAAGGATTGGAAATCTTGGCTTATTGCAGTGGAAGCATATGACTCAACTAAGATCCATCAAGAAAAAAAGAAAAGATAAAAGAGGGAGATATAAAGTCAAGGACCAAAACAATTGGATCCTTCTAATTTCAGTGTCGATGTTTCATAAATTTTCCTTTCTCCATTATAGAACATGTACTTGGTATTGCAGAACAAAAAAGCTGGGATGAGTGACAACTAATAAATGCAATTAAGCGTAGACCCAATTATCCCAGGCCCCATCTTAAACAATGAGAAAACTAAACCATGGCAGTGGACTCCATCCTTGTTTCATCAACCATGAACTTGCTTTTAGATGCTTTACAGAATGCTTCAATATTATTCACCACTACTTCGAAAAAACTAAAAACTGGCATCCTAGATAAAAGACACATGATCCAAAAAATAGTGCACTTAGACCACAAAAAAGCAAATATTTTCAGGAGGCATGGTATAACCTCCTTAACCTTCCATTCAAATTTCATATCTTTTTTAATGAAAAGATAAATTTCCTTCGAGAACCATGATCCAAAAAATAGTGCACTTAGACCACAAAAAAGCAAATATTTTCAGCAGGCATGGTATAACCTCCTTAACCTTCCATTCAATTTTCATATCTTTTTTAATGAAAAGATAAATTTCCTTCGAGAACCATACTTGGCCCTTTACCCACATCAGGTTCCTTGCTGGATCTATTTTGTAGACCCAGACATTTTTAACAGTTCTCTGAACTCCACCCATGCGCCCAGACATCTTTAAATACCTATCAAGAAGACACAAGAAATCATCACTACTACAGCCAAAGTGGAGCAACATACAGCAAAAATAAGTGGTGCTATACTCAACGAGACCTTATTAATGGGATATCCTTGAACAGATTGTGTAACTTTTATCATGGAAATAAGGAAGTGAGACTGACCAAGCCAATCTCAAAAGAACATGGCTTTAGGCAGGACAACATGTAGGATGAGGGTTCAGTAGCCAGCCTAGCTAGTTTAGAATTACCATTCAGTTGATTTGAGTCGTGTCACTGATCTTTATCTTCTCAAAGGAGTAAAAACCAAATGCTGAAAAAATATATTGTACAATAGTCATGGTCAGAATGAATGCATGATATTCCTCAGGCAGGAAAGTTCCAGCCACAACTCAAGGCAGAATTCATGTCTGTGTCACTTCCCAAGGACCTGGCAGAGGATCTTGGCCCATTACCTAGCTTTATGAGTATCAAATATTGGTGGGCCAGACAAATCACTCATTTGTTCACTCTAAGAAGAGATACACACCTTCCCAGGAGCATCCCTCTGACCAGTAGAACCAATGCTTCAATGCGATAAGGACGCACCGTGACTTGCTGGCCCTCCTTTTAAATCCATGCCTTTTCATACCACCCTGTGTAGAAAACAAAACAGTAAATATGCATGACAAATAAATCATGTACACAAGATTGGTTGAGCCTTGACCCGTCACCTAACCAGATGAAAACCAAGACTATGAAGGATTGAAACATCACACCAAGAAAACCTGAGAATCTCTCAACAATCAAGGTGATAAGTTTGGTTGTTTGAATGCCATAAGATTAACTTGATAAGTTCTAGGAGTTCTTTTAAGAACGAAGAAGAATACAAGACCTCACAATAATGATAATTTTCTGAAAACATTATCTACTTATTCTATTCGAAATACCAATCTATATACTTGGAACAACCCTCCAAGAATAGAAAAGGTCATAACTAAAGCTTTAAAGTAGCACAAACATCAACATAAACAAGTCCTCGTGTTTTTAGGTCTCTTGAACTTTTAGAGGCAACCATAAATAGCTAAATGACTAAATTCAATGTATTTAACATGACCATTCAAGACCAAGTTCATTCTTTTATTTAATATCCTTGGAACTCAACAAATTCCTGCCATTTGATGGCCAGACCATGCTAGTAACGTTTTGCATTCTAATTATTAGCCTCCTCAATTGCTTTGATGACGTGGACTAAGCCTTGATTATTATTTGAGCTCATCTTGGTCTTTTTAGAATCAACACAAATTTCTTGGATTAACCTATTTAGTGCTTCATTTAAACGTTTGGCTCTAAGTCTTATAATTGGACCACTTGGAAGTGACAAAGGGTCTTGTGCAAATTCAGCCCCATCCCCGAGTGTATGATCAACATGTCCAGCTCCTTGGTTTGCATTAGGAACAAGAATTGGCTTTTGTTCTTTTGAAAGAGGATTATGTTATGCTCATGTTTTGGCTTTACCTAACTTTACAAAAGTATTTGAAATAAAATGTGATGCGTCTGAAATGGGAAAGGTGTTGTTTTGATGCAGGATCGGAGACCTATTATGTAATTCAGTGAAAAGTTAAGTGGAGTGACCTTGAACTATCTCACTTACGACAAAGAACTTTATGCCTTGAATAGAGCACTTGAGACATGGCAACATTATTTGTGGCTAAAAGAGTTTGTAATGCATTCAAATCATGAATCCTTAAAACATCTGAAAGGACATGGTAAGCTGAATAGAAGTCATGCAAAATGGGTTGAATTCATAGAAATTTTTCCTTACGTAATGAAGTATAAGCAAGGCAAAAAGAACATCGTAGCTGATGTACTTTCACGCATGTATGTTCTTTTACACACCATGAATACTAGATTGCTAGACTTTAAATATGTGAAGGAATTGTATGATAATGATTCTGACTTTGTTGAGATTTAAAATGCATGTGGACATTCGGCTTGTGGTAAGTTTTATTTGATGGGTAATTTTTTGTTCAAAGAGAATAGATTATGTGTTCTTGCTAGTTCTTTACGTGAATTGCTTGTTCGTGAAGCATATTAGAGTGGTTTAATGGGTCACTTTGGGGCTGGTAAAACCTTGGATGTATTGCATGAGCATTTCTATTGGCCATAGATGAAAAGAGATATGCAATGAATTTGTGAATAGTGTATTGCTTGTCGAAAGGCAAAATCTAGAGTACAACCGCATGGACTATATACATCATTACCTGTGTCTATTGAATCTTGGGTAGATATCTCTATGGACTTTGTTTTAGGTTTACCGAGGTCAAAGATAGGTGGAGACTATTTTTGTTGTGGCTTATAGGTTTTCTAAAATGATGCATTTCATTACATGCCATAAAATAGATGATGCATCTCATATCGTAGACTTGTTCTTAAAGGAGATTGTACATTTGCATGGCATTCCTAAGAGTATAGTGTTAGATTGTGATGTTAAATTCCTTAGTTTTGGAAGACTTATGGGGAAAGTTGGGAACCAAACTCTTATTTTCGACAACATGTCATCCTCAAACAGATGAATTCTTTTGAAATTGTTTATGGTTTTAATCCACTAACTCCTATAAACTTAATTCCTTAACCTTTTGAAGAAAGGATATGTTTAGATGGTGAAAAGAAGGTAAAGATGGTGAGACAAATTCATGAGGGAGTTCGATTGTAAATAGCAAAAAAGAACAGACTTTACACTTCTAAACCAAATAAGGGATGTAAACTGATTGTTTTCCAACTTGTTGATTGAGTTTGGGTGCACATGCATAAGGAACGATTTCCTATCACAAGGAAATCAAAATTACAGCCTCATGGTGATGGTCCATTTCAGGTTTTAGAGAGAATCAATGACAACACATACAAAATTGACTTTCTAGGTAAATATAGTGTTAGTATTACCTTTAATGTTGCTGATCTTACGTTGTTTGATACAGATTTTGATTTGAGATCGAATCCTTTCGAGGAGAGAGGGGATGCTGTGGACCAGCCCAGAAACACCAGCAAGGACCCATTACATGTTTCAAATGGTCCAATGACCCGGTCTAAAACAAAAATATTGAAAGAGGCATTGAATGCACTGGTTTTGAAGGATTCAACCAAGTCATAATTGCAAGGACCATTGGAGTATCAAGAGGAGACCCTAATATATCTTATCCATTTATAGAAGGGGTCCAATACAACCTTATTTAGGCTATGAAGTGAGGACAACAAAGGAAACAAAAGAATTCTACTACAACATGGAAACAACATGGGTACTCTTTTTTTTTCTAGGATTAAGGGATTGCATGGAAAGCTATAAATAAGCCTTGTATTAGCTCTATAATATTTTACTTCCTTCTCTTCTCATGGTTGAATATGAATTTAATATTATAGGTTTTATTTTATTTTCTTAACTACAGTCGAAGGCTTGTTTGGACTTAATCAATACTTTTATTTTCAGCTAAGATCCAAGGCTTGTTTGGATTAAGTTATGAGCTTATCAGTTTAAGGTTTTGAGTTATTTTTTAGTAGACTTCATATAAGTCTACATAAGCGATCCATTAGTGTTAATTTTTCAAGAACTATATAAACTCATGTAAGCTAAATTTCAGCAGCTTTTGATAAATATTACTTCTGAATTTTTCAGTTTAAAGTGTGAGAGTGATTCTTGCATTCTTCAGTCTTTGAACAAATTGAATTTTACTTATGAAAGATTAGCTGGTTTCATGTCATCATTCTAATAATATTGGTGTCTTAGGACAGGTTTCCATTGTGTCACACTTCTATCAGATCTATTTTGACTTTTCAGGATCAGATCCCAGTATTGATTGAGGGTTGCATAACCGCGTGATCACGAGGTTCCCTTCAATTTTTGTCTTAAAACCTTTCTTTACTCTAGAATTATTAATATAATATTATATGAATATTAAAGATAAATTAAGTTTTTATTAATAATAAATATATATTTACATGAATATAATAATCAATAAAATATATGAAAACAAACAGTTAAGAACACTACAAATGCTTGTCCCTGGTACTTAATTATGATGGATATGCTTGAAGTAAGGAGCTGAAAGGACAAGAAAATAGCCAAAAGACGCTAAAAGTATTATCAGAACACAAGTATCAACCGACGAAGTGAGGAAAGGAATGGCTAGCCATATATTACTCCCATCGAAATGTGATTTGCATAGAAAATAACAAAGCTTCTGTAAGTTCCTACCTTTCATTTACATCCAATTAACATCAAGATACTAGAAGTAATACGACCAAATGGATATTTGACAATCATCATGGGGGAACCATATCGAAAAGCTTTTGGTTTGTATGTGCTGATTACTTTCTCCAGGTATAAAAAGACAGAAGAAGAAAAAGATGTCTCCTTGTCCAAGATATCAAAAGAAAAATATTCTAAAATTATTACTTAAACAAATTTATTTTGTATTTATATTTTGATATTTTGAACCAAATTCATTTCTATACCATTTAGATAGATAGATAGACAGATATATTGGACGGCACTACAAAATGCAGGGACATATAATCACAGTAACGATTAAAACATAAACCACACTTGAGATCTCTTCTTTTGTGGACTATCCATCCAATATACATTCACATGGACAAGAAGATTGAACAATTCAGTCATAATATATCTCGCATGATTCTGAGCGCCCAAAAATGGTGTAGCGATTATTTGCAACATTGTCATATACAAAATCCCTCAAGAACCTGCAACAAGCATCCAGAGGAGGAAAATTTTAATTGACATATCTCATCTCTCCGTGTCAGAATTGGTATCCTAACCAGTTCCAAACTGACCGACAAAACTATGAGTTATGGAAGGAGATGACTTACAGAGGCACAAACTGTAAGAAAAATGCTAGCTGGGGAAAAGGCAAGTCTATGTATTCCATTATCTTCAACACAGCTTCCGACTTCATATGTGATCTAAAAATTCACCTTAAAGTATCAGCTCTCCACACTCTATCTTTCTCTAAGCAAATCCACAAATCTATAACTCGTAATATATTTGTCAACCAAATGAATCAATGAAGAAACTTTCAAGCATGCAAACTCACCCTAGTCACCATGTTTTACATTAAAAAAAGAAAAGAGAATTTATCTTAAGAAAATACTTGGTAGTAATATATGTTGATTAATTACCTATCTCTTTCAACAAGTACAACACTTGAAATATCATCAGGAGCTCTGCCAGACCTCCTCAACAGTTTTCTCCCTGCCTTACTCTGGAGAGCCTCATACCTGATTCTCCTGTCCATGATGAATGAGCAAGAAGAGGAAAGATTCTGAGAGGAAAAATCAATCCTACATATAAAGATTAAACATATTTACGCTGACAAAGGAGGAAAACACCATGCTTGGTTGAATGAACATCTATTCCAGGAAAGAAATGTGAATGGCCAAGATCCTTCATTACAAGCTCAGAGCTTATCTTGTGCACAAATTCAAGAAGAGCAGTAGTTTCTTATGCCCATTGGTAAGATGAGACAATCAATTATATATTATGACAAAGAATGCAAATCTAACCAACTCCAGTCGCTAGCCTTATTAGAGAAACTAAAGAAATCCAAACTATAGTGTATCCCCCCCCCACCCCCCAAAAAAAAAAAAAAAAAAAAAAAAAAAAGCAGCCAAACTGTCCAAATTGATATAATCCTTCCATTTAACATATAACCCCCTAACACAAAACGTAGAATTTCAACATCCTATCCATCAATGAACCAGAGATCACAATCACATGCTAAAAGGGTTGTCATTATTATACATAACAAACTGACCTATTTCGGTCATTATCTCGCACAAACCTTACACCTCCATTACACAGGTTACACACACCTACAGCCATAAGAAATAAATATATGAAAACAAAGACAGATATATAATTGATTGACATGAAAAACAGCTATAATTTAGATGTACCATCAAATAACATGATTGGTCGTGAGTCTTTCTCGAAGAAGCCACTAGTTGCATCAACCCAGTTAACTGTACTGTCATTTCTGGGAGGAGATAGAGTCGCAAAAGTGGCAATTCCTCGTTTAACATGAATGCTTGGTGTCAGCATTAATAGTGTGCAGCTGCCTGAACCACGAATTGCCATTGGAGACAGACAGGCAAAGCAATGTTATCTGAGTCTGTCGATAACCGGGTTTCTTTTTCCCAGTAAGTAGTGACTCTTTTTCTCAATTACAGTAATACCCCTTTTTTCTCTTCTCTTTTTTTTATATCAACATCCTTCCTAAGAACTCTTTTGTATTAAACTCATTAAATATTATATATGAAATAGATGTATCATATAATAACCCTTTCTTTTTTCATTTGTTAAATTAAACCTCTTGTACCAAGGCTTATTATACATGTTATATTGTTATTTAAAAAATCAGCAATTTATAAGAGAAGGGGCAGGATCGTGATTTCAAGTCTTGGTGATGTGGCTCCATATATCTTGAGCACGTGATGTAATTGAGACCATTAATATAACAAGAAGAATCAAGCTTGTGGGTGTGTT
Organism: Salix arbutifolia; assembly: GCA_025169955.1. Classification (NCBI taxonomy): domain Eukaryota; kingdom Viridiplantae; phylum Streptophyta; class Magnoliopsida; order Malpighiales; family Salicaceae; genus Salix; species Salix arbutifolia. Next base: position 14,201,132 of record CM045909.1, on the reverse strand, counting down.
TTTGTAAACATCAGATTTAGTCCCTATAGATAGTAACAAGTTTTGTTTTTAATAAACTTATTCTCTTTTTAAATATTATTTATGAGTTTCGGGTTAAATTAATAAAATTCTGGTTATCCTTGAATCTTAAAAGATGATCACCTTTGATTCGAACCCAAAATTTATAAGACAAATCTCAAAATTTTTGTTACCACACCTCTTGATGACAATAGTAACAAGTTGTATATAATTAAATTCCAAACTAAAATATTAAATCATTATAAATAAATTAATGGAGGAACTAGCGGCATTAACAAACTTTATTAGTGTCAAATTAATATCGCGAGATTGGACATCCCTTTAAAATTAGTATAAGCTGCAAAACCTCGTCCTTGCTTGTAACAACCAGGTAATGAATATTAAATTGGGCTCTTAACTTTATTTTACTTTTTATTAAATAGACTTGTGCCCATCAATCACCATTAATAGACTTTTTAGAATGATCTAATCCAAGCCCAAATCAACTCATAAACAATATGATACGATGGGGAATATATTCTGAAACTAAAAAGAAAATCTAGCATGCGTTCTCACAAGGATGAAATAAATAAATAAGAAGAAAATAAAATAACAAGAGACACATCAACTTTTATATATATACTAGTTATGGCACCCGCGCCTCGTCGCAGCCGCAATCATATTTTTTATCACAAAAAAATATTAATTATGTGTTATTTTTTATTATAATATAAATTTGGATAAAATAATAAATCTGTGTAAAAATCTTGTGAAGTACAAATTTTCTATAAAATATATGAATTTTAAATGGATATAATTTTTTTCGTTTAATAGGTTTCAATGAAATAACCAGTATAAAATTATCATTATAAAAAAAAAGCAAGAAGATTCAGATATCTGAATTATTGAATATATTGTATTAAAATTAATTTATTCTATAATTCAATTTAAATTAAACACAATAAATAAAATATAAATTGTGAAAGAACCTGTATTAATGAAATAACAAAAATAAGTAGTTAATTTTCTATCTCTAAAAAGAAAAAACATATAAATTGAAAATTCATCCCCACATTACTGTTATTATCATTACTATAACAGTTAAAATTATTAAATTGACCCGAATAATTGAAAAAAATATTTTGTCAAAAAAATAAAAAAAAAAAAATCACTAAAACAATCACTATTATTGTGCAAACAATAAAATCATAAAATTATTTAATATGAAAATTAGATAAAATAATAGAAAACAAAAAAAAAGAAAAAATATAGCAATATTAATTTTAAAATGATCACGAACATAAATTAAAATTTCAGAATTGAAATGAATAAAAATAAAATTCCAATAAAAAATAAAATGACAAAAATTCAAAATAAAAACCAAAAGTTTAAATGAATGAATATGAACAAAAAATAAACATTGTCCAAGAAAGATAAAAAAAAATAGAAAAGAAAAGAATCAATACTAAATAAAAAATTAAAAGAATAAGTGTCAAAATAAAAAAAAAAACAATATATATAATTAATTTCAATTGAGTGACAAAACTGCAACAAATCAAAATCTTGGGACAGAAAAACAATAAAGGAAGTTTTAAAAATAAAATACAGTGTAACCAATATAAATTAAAATTTCAGAACGAAAAGTAATAAAAATAAAATCCTAACAAAAAATAAAATGATAAAAATTAAAACAAATCTAAACATATAGATATAGACAAAAAATAAATATTGTCCAAGAAAACCAAAAGAATTAATACAAAAAAAAAACAAGAATTATATATATATATATATATATATATAAAATGGCATAAATATATATATATATAGCATAACAGATATATATGAAGGAAATGATCATTTTCCTGTGTTATGCCTTTACGTATGTGTATGCATATATCATTTTCTTCCTTCCGTTATGGCTATATATATATATATATATACATATGTTTATCTTTTGTAATGGCGTGGGCAAAACACTATGGATTATTATAGTGTTTTGCCCACGCCTTTTATATTATAGGTAATATATATATATATATATATATATATATATATATATATATTCAGATTCACCTTTTAAAATAATATTATTTTATTTATTTTTAAATTTTAAAAATCTGACATGAGTAGAAAACAAACACACATGAATGCAAAATAAAAACTTATTTTTTTTACAAATATATTCATATCATTTGTTTATATATAATTGAATAACCAAATCAATGTAGAATTCGATCCATATCTGCCCTGTCTCTTTCCTTTTTTTTACTACACAAATCCATATATATATATATATATATATATATATATATATAAAATCCTTACTGCTTTTTTTTTTGTTCTTTTTATCCCCCACCTTGTGCCATTTGTTTTTTTATAATTGATATTATCATCTTCATTGTTTTTGTGTAATACATTATGATGTGGATCAACTTAGAAATACTAGCAAAAAGCTTATCACATGTTCTAAATGATCCAATGACCCGGTCTAAAACAAAGTCATTGAAACAAACATGGATGACTATCTTTTACTTTTTTTTCTAAGATTAAAAGTGTTGGATTGAAGGCTATAAATAAGATTTGAATCAACTTCATAATATTTTACTAGAATATATAATAGGTCATTAGACCATTTGGAACATGTAATGGATCTTTGTTGGTGTGTCTGAGTTGGTTCACATCAGTTGTCATTGAGCCTAACTCGTCAACCCTTTTTAGAACTTTAATAAGACCCTTCTTGGACTTGAATTAGAGGCTGCTTTTTAAGCTCCACATGTTTAATTTGGCTCTCAAGGTCTATCTCACTCTATGTGCTCTAAACTGGCTCTTTCAATGGCTCTTTATAAGTCTATTTGCGCTAAGCTCTTGTAACATGCCTACTTGATACTACTAATGAGTCATTTACATGATTACGTTTAGTGTTAGATTGATACTCATAAAAAATAGTTGCTTTTAGATTTTTGAAGATATAACAGGTTTATATATGTCTTTATGGCGTTTTCATAATGTTTTGGGTAAAATATGGTTGAAAAATAATTTTTTGAGTATAAAACACCTTTAATACGACAAACAACAAGTCATCTCCCTTAAAAAAAAAATCAAGGTGCATAAGCGTAAGATGACAAATTCGTATGTCTAAACTTTTCTTATTAAGGCCTAGATGCGTTTTACCACCCATACCCATGCATTTGGTATTTTTTTGGGTAATATTGTTTTTTTTAAATTACCATTCAATATTTAATTTATTCTATAATAATCTTTATAATTTGTTTTATTTTGCATGTTGTGAGGTGTTGTGATCTCTGATAAATATTTTGCCATTTTATTAACGCTTGATTTTGTGAGTGTATATATATATATATATATGTTTTAACTGTCTAAGTTTGTAAATTCATCAAATCAAACTTGTTATATTTTAAGTTAACTCCTCCACGATTTAGTTTTTTGCTACTACATAATACATTACCAACACCTACTTTTTTTTCACAATAAAATTGATTTCATATGTAGGCAACCATCTAGCAAATATATGTTATTTGAACATATGAATGCGAATTAAAAAATGATTAGTGTGAATCATAAAACTCAATTTTATTAACTCAAATCTGAACATATAAACGCAAATAGCAATGCACAAGATTCCTTTTGCAACCCCAACAGATTCTCACACGATCATGTAAAATATGAAATTTAAATAGTACAATTTGACAAACAATTAAGGGCACAAATAGAGTGTCATGAAGGGCGACACAAGCACAAGCACTTCGGGTAAGGCTCATAAAAGGTTTAGTAATTGACATAAATTCATGTCTCATAGCTTAAGTAATTTTTTTTTATATAATCATCATAGTGTGTGTATATTAAAAAATATATATTCATTGAATACTATAAAAAACATATTTATCAACCCATCACCTTTTATCATAGTTTTAAAGTTCAATATGGATTGATATAAGGCAAGGTTTGGATAATAGGTTGGGAAGATTAAACTTGTACCATCTAAATTAATCACTATTCTTTATAAATAAATAAAAGTATATTGTTTCGATAAGAAAGATTAAAAAAATATTAACATGTTGATAATTAAGTTTTTTTAAAGGTCAAACAGGTTTTTTATCTTCAACTCACCAGACTGATCTGGTTTTAAAACAATGCATTTTGGTTATTGAGTTGGGTGATGATTAAGATTTAACAGTGCTGGTTCTATGTTTATGTATCTAATTAATTAAAAGACTATTCAAAAAATTAATTTGGCATCAAGCATCTCTCCATGAGCATCTCCAGTAGGGAGTGCCATTTTGGAGAGGCAAATCTCCAAAATGGTACTTTGAATAGTGTAAAAATGATATTTTTGTTGATGTGTGTTTCAGTGGTAAAAATCATTTTGGAGAGCCATTTATTTTTATATTATTTTAAATATAATGCAATTATTTTGTATGTAGTTTAATCATGCAATTAATTATACAATTAATAAGAGTAAATTATATAATTAAATAATTACTTTTAAAAAACCCTCCAACAATATAATTATTAATTTTATATATTTCTTGTTAAGGTATTTGTAAATAAAAATGAATATTTTTGATATAATTATATTATTTTCTAATATATATATTATATTGATTATACGATTAATAGGAGTAAGTTATATAATTAAATAATTATTTTTAAAAAACTCTCCAACACTATAATTATTAATTTTATATATAAATTTTTACTCTCTTGTTAAGGTATTTATAAATAAAAATAAATATTTTTGATATAATTATATTATTTTCTAATATATATATTACATTTTATATATATATATATTATAATATATATAAAAGGTGGCCCCAAGGTGGGGCCACCTTTTTTAGCTCCATGTCCCGAGCTGCTACAAATAACAGCTCGGGAAGGGGGAGGTATTTTTACCTCCCCTTTTGGCACTCCCGCTGGAGTGCCAAAAAATACTTAAAATTATCAAAATAATATATTTTTTTTTTTGCCTCTTCAATTTGGCATGTATGCTGGAGATGCCCTTATTGGTTGCCGGATATTCCCTTCACTGGTTCTACTGAAACAAACAAATACATAAAAAAGGGCCAAAACAGGCTCCCACTTGGACCCAATACCTTATCCCATCTTCAACCATCCTCACCCTAAAGTCAAAATAATCCTAAACCTCAGCCTGATCCGCACTCCTCCTTTAAAAAGCTATGAACAATCAAATTTTTAGTTGGTTGTATTATAAATTTTGACTTTATTATATTTTTCAATGAAATTTATAAAATTTACATTGTTGGTCAAATAAATATATTTCATCCTTTTTTTTTAAATATTTATTAGAAGACTAACCTGAGAGATGCTCTTTATCTTATTTTTTCTCATATCTTTGAAACTTTTATATAATTAAATTATTTATTAGAAAATGAATGGTGCATACATAATAAAATAACTCTCTCAAAACTTCTTGGAAACTAAATAATAATAATAATAATAATAATAATAATAATAATAATAATAAGAAGAAGAAGAAGAAGAAGAAGCGAATACAATTATCTCATTTTAAATAATTTATAAAATTATATATATACATATATATTAATTTCATTTTCATTTAATTTTTTAATGTAAAAATTGCTTATCATTTTTTTCATATATATTTTTTTTACAAAATAAGAATAATTTTTTTTCAACTTTTTTTTGTGTATAGACAAATAATGAAAAATATTTTTTAATTTATTTTTCATAATACTATTAAATATTTTTTTTAAAAAAATACTTTTCATATATTTGTTTTTTAAAATACTTTTCATATTTTTTTAAAATTATTTTTACAAGCCTAAATAATAAATAATATCCAAATCAATCTTTGTGTAGATAAGAGATTAACATACACTCATTAAGGAAAAAGAAAAAGAAAAATTCTCTATCTTATAAGAGACTAAATTATTATTTTCTATCAATGAATAAATTATCTCGTTATTTTACTTTCACACAGAAAAAAGGGGAAAAAAAAAATCAGAAACAGAGATTTCCTTTTACCAAAAAAGAAAAAAACAATAAAACCTATAAAACTTTGTCTCCGAAACATTAAAAACTCTCAAAAGCTTCCAACTTTCGACATCGTTTTTTCTTTCTCGTAATCCATTACAATGTCAGGCTCCGGTGGTGTTTCAGTTGCCCGAACCCGAGGAGAGAATCGATTCTATGTTTCACCAGGGATCCGAAAACAACAACAATTACAACAGCAGCAGCTTAAGCCGTCGATTTCGAAGGATTCAACGGTTGAGATTGAGAAGAGAAAGGGATCCGATCAATGTGGGTCGAATTGTTCTGTGTCGGGTCGAGTTGGGTCTGACACTAATTCCACGAATTTGGATCGGTTCTTGGAGTATACTACTCCTGTCGTTCCTGCTCAGTTTCTTCCTAAGGTAATTGATTTAAAAAAACGGTGATTTTGTGGTTTTTTTTTTTGTTGATTTCTGTTTTTTTTTATTTTATTAAAGTTTAGATTTTGATGGCTTCTGTTCAGTGGTTTTTTTTTATCACGTGGCTTAATTTTTGTTTGTATTGATTAGAGGTCTTAAATTGTGAAGGACATGCTTAATTTAATTCATTAGATTAGGGTTTTGAGTTAGTTAATTGTATAGGGCAATTACTTGGGTTAATTAATCAAGCAAATAATTGTTGACAATGTTTAATTTTGAACGCAATAATCTGTAATTAATGAAGGTGTTGATTTTAAATGACTCCAATTGGACAATTAATTAGCTTTTTTCAGTTTGATTTACTTTGTTGTTTGTTGATTACGTGTTGTTTTAAAGGGGCTAGTATTAATTAAAGCTCTTCAATTCTAAAGGTTTAGGGTTTGGAATTTTATTAATTATTATAGAAACGACTTGTAGGAATTGTTAAACTTTGATTTCAACTTATTCTATGTTACAGCTTCGATTCTAAATGTATCTGTGGGAAAATTGATTTGACTGTTATCGAGTTTGCTTTAGATCGAAAATGAGTTGAACGACTTAGGTTTTAATGGTATGTATGCTCTTTTAATGGTGGCATTTGTGGGTCATGTAGACAAGCGTTGGGGGATGGAGAACACGTGGAGTGCAGCATCACCAGAACTTGTATTTTGTGCTTGGGGATTTATGGGAATCTTTTAAGGAGTGGAGCGCATATGGAGCAGGTGTCCCTCTTCTCTTGAATGGGAGCGAGACGGTTGTGCAGTATTATGTTCCCTATTTGTCTGGCATTCAGCTGTATATAGATCCATTGCGTTCCTCCCAGGGGCTTAGGTAAGCCATATTCTTGGCTTCTTATTTAGTCATATTTTTCATGTTTCTTAATTTTCCCAGTTCCAATTGATGTCCTGACATGGTTTTGATGGATTTATTAATGTGAACTCTGGATGTATGACCATTCTTCGACTTTGTAATCTTAAATTGTACACAATGAGTTTAGGTGATTGATTAATTTTCTGGCCAACTTTATTTTTATTTGCATATGATTTGGACACTCAAAGGAATTGAATCAACTATCTGATGGAAGTGAAAGGCTTTTAGTACTGTTGAGGAGTATTAGCACTTTAGATACTTTATAGTTACTAGCAACACCTACTTCTGTCAACAAGCTTTTATTGAATTCTCTGTTTGATGATGTTAGTTTGTCCTTTTAGTGTACAGGGTTTGACGGATATGCCATGTATTCCAATTAACAAACATTGCAAAATTCTACAAACTTAGTTTTATTTGAGAGACGTTACAGTTTTTTTCTGTTTTTATTTTTATTTTTAAAATACCCATTAGATGGATCATAGACTGGAATAGATAAAGAGCAATGGGAAGCTATATATTTGGATGAAATGAGTTCAATTTGATGGCATCAGAACTGTCATTGATGAGGGGGATTTTAAATATCATAGTTCATTTTTTTTTGTCTTTCACTAGGTGTATTTTCTTATTAACTTTCTGCGAAGCAAATGACATTTTTCTTAAACAGAAAATAGAAGCAAATTTTGCATCCTAGGGTTGTGTGCTGTACTCTCTAGTGTCCATAATCCACTTGTTGGATCCAAAGTCAAATTTGGCCACCCACCTATGTATTATCTTAAGGTTTACATGATTATTTTTTTGGCAGTCATGATTCCTTTAAAGAAGGATCTGGGAAGCCAAAACTACTCCCTTGTGGTGCAAGTGCAAGACTAGAAATACATAATACTGTTTGGAGAATTTGGAATTGCTCCTTTCATGGTAGTAATGATAATAATTTACAGTATAATACTTGGTGTACTTTTTGCTGGAAAATGCCAAAAATAACCTTTCAAGAGATAATTGGAATGGCTAAGACATGTACTGGTACTTAAAGTTGACATGAATGACTGAGCTCCTTGTACCACAGACATGTTATGCCAAACTATAAAGAGGGGCAAAGAAGATTCATCCATCTGAATTCCTAGGATTGTGAGTGTGATTCCGGACAGTTACATTTGTTGCCTCATGGAGCATTTACTGACATAACTGTATTGTAAATTTTGATGGAAAGACTCTCAGTGGTCCACATTGCAAGTATTGACTGAAAGTAACTGTGTATAATTCTATTTTCTTGAATATATTGTGATGCAGCAGAAAGGAATTTTCCAGCCTTTCCTGAAAGTAACATGCATTTTAAACTTGTACTAACTAGATGGGTGCTTTTGGTAATTGGATGTTGTGCAGTACAGCAAGTTTTGGTAGTCTTTCCGATGGAAGGAATGATAAATTCAAAGTGAACACTAATGTTTGAAACTATAGAGCTATAACTATCATGCTTGTTGCATCACATTGTTATTTCTTCCATCTTCTGACAGGAGGCCTGGTGAGGAGAGTGATACGGAGTCATCCAGGGAGACAAGTAGTGATGGTAGCAGTGACTATGGAGCTGAGAGAGTAGCAAGCAATGGTGTTTGGGAACCTTGGAACCAGCTTAATGTTACAGATGCAAATATTCAGAGTTTAAATAGACTCTCTCTTAGAAATAAACCCTTCAGGGGTTCATCAAGTGATGAATGCGAGATTTCCAATCCACCAGGTCGGCTTATTTTTGAATACATGGAGTATGCTTCACCATTCACACGCCAACCTTTGGCTGACCAGGCAAGTTCCTTGTCTTCAATTGACTTAAAATCTGAGCTTTCTGTTCTTTTTCTCTTTTTTTGTTTTCTGCATGTTCATGAATACTAACATCTACATCCTTGCATCCCTCCAGATTTCAGTTCTTGCATCTCATTTTCCAGGACTCAAGACATTGAACAGCTGTGACCTATCACCCTCAAGTTGGATTTCAGTGGCTTGGTATCCCATATATAGGATACCCATGGGTCCAACACTGCAGAATCTGGATGCCTGCTTTCTAACCTATCATTCTCTGTCAACACCCGTTCAAAGTACATATTTTTCCTTATGTATATGTCCTTGGTGAACATTTATATCTGTCTGCTGGCTTATGTGCTTGCTGCATTTCTTGTTGGGACAGGTCAAAACACTGAGGGGATGCAACGTCACAGTTCTCCTGCTAGGGAGTTTCACCATGCTGACATGTCCCTCAAGCTACCTTTGCCAACTTTTGGGCTTGCTTCCTATAAGTTTGAAGTTACATTCTGGAATCCAAATGGAGTCTATGAATGTCAAAAGGCCGGATCGTTAGTAAAAGCTGCTGACAACTGGCTTAGGCTTTTGCAAGTTAATCATCCTGACTATAGGTTCTTTGTTTCCCACAACACAAGCCCAAGGTGAAGCGTGTCCTTTATAAACGACTTTTTAAAGGAAACTGGTACCTTCAGTCCTGTAAGAGGAATTCCAATTTCAACTCATACTAAATATCCTCCATTTTTTATTAATGTTGTATGGAGTAGTGTGGAGTTGTATGTCTTCAGGATTCTTAGACTTATAGCATGTCCTGGCTCTGCTGCCAGCATATATCCTTAAAGAAGTAAAAAAATGGTCCGGCTTTTGTTACACAATGATTTTCTTGCGCTTGAAGGAGCTTTCTGATAGTATCTTAGTGCTTTGGCTCTTATTTGAGTAGCAGCAGATTTGAAGGAGCTTTCTGATCATAAATGGTGCTTAGATCTAATGGACAGTTTTCCAGGCCTGACCGCTTCAGTTGTTGCGCTTTTTTATAACCATGTCCTATAAAAGCTACTGACTTTTGTATATGGTTGTTTCCGAGGTAGAATGTTTAAATGTACTTTTTGTAGCAGCAGTTTCATAAAATATGATCGTACATATGCTGTGTTCTTTCAAGGAAGATCCGCTCAATGATCTGTAGATGATAACTCCCCCCATAGACATATCTGCAAATAGAAAATGCTTCAATGCTATTGTCACAATCGTCATTTTTTCAGACAGGAGGCAACATGGAACGTTGGAAGACATAGCGAGTCAAAATCTCCTCCACGGTTCATTCATATAAAAGTAAACCTACAGAAAAAAAACTTCATAGGAGTGGACAAATAGGAATTGAATATACAGGTGGACAAAGTAAATCTTTTTTAAAGAAATTTTATTTGAAGCCATTTGCTCTATTGGTTTCTCTGTTATGGTGATAAAAAGAAGTTTCCTCTTATGAAGATAAAAGATTGAAACTTTCTGCGGGGGGGGGGGGGTGTTGAAGCATAGACAAGATGAGGACAGGAAAGGAAGAAGAAACCAGTGACTGTTTGTATTCTGGAAAGGTTTTTTTTTTATATATATTTATAAGAAATGGATTCTTAATAAATTATTATTTTTATGTATAATAGTCCTATAAAATATATTTTAAAAAACAATTTTTAGTGTTTGAATATATTGTAGAAAATAAACTGAAAAATGATTTTTAATTTTTAAAAAGTTTATTAAAAAAATAAGGACCAAACAAAAGTTAAAAGAGATATAAAATTGAAAAAAAATTATTTTAAATAAAATAAATAATAATTAAAATGATATAGATAGAAAATAAAAATTTATAAATTTAATAAAATTAAAAATATATATAATTTCATAAATTATCTTAAATAAAAAATTTCAAGTAAAACAAATAAAAAAAGATAACTTTTAAAAAATAAAAAGAGATAAAAATCAAATTAAATCATTTTTTTTAAAAATTATATACTATAATAAAATAATCAATAACTAAATTTGATATGATCAATAAATAATAAGATATTTTTAATTTTTTTAAAAATAATTTCAGTAAAAGTAAAATAAAAATATTTTTTAAGAAACAAAATTAATATTTTCTCAAGTTGAAAAATATTACGTGATTTTTTTAATAATACATATAAAAAATAAAATTCATCACTTAGAGAGAGAGAGGGAGAGAATAGAAATGCTTCTCTAATAAACTCACTGGGACGCGTTTCAGTCTTGTCTTTTATTGAAAGTTCCTTTCAATATTTTTTTTGATGACCAGGGTGTCCGGGCCAGCTTACGTGCACCTCGATTATTTTCCGGGTCCACTGAATATTCTGCAAGTCAATAAACATATAAGGCACCGCAGGGGTGACAAATATACCACGCAAAAAAAGATCCAGAAGGACATGAGGGGAGGAGCCCTCCAGCCCCAAACTGACGTTCGATGGAAGAGGGCTCTCCCCAACAACCACGGAGCCACGACTTTGCAGGTGTTCCTTTCAATATTTGTTGGATTGCAGAAATGGACCTTATTTTAATTTTATTTTTCTTCCTATTGTCACTACCTGTCTTGCCCAGCGTTTATTGGACTTTCTTATTCAAAGCAATGTTCTTAAACCCGGATATTTTACATGCTCCAAAGACCTGGGTTGATGAAAAATATTTTTTTTATATTGGGTTAATGTTTTTTTCCCCAAAACTTTGTTTTAGTTTGGATAAACATTTTTATAAAAAAAACTGGAATAAGATTATTCTGAAAAAAATAAATTGAGAGTCACTCGAATCATAAATTAACCTATTGAATTATTCAAATTTAATTGAGTTAATTATATATAATAAAAAAACTCAGTTGTAATACCATAAAATTTTTTTGTAGAGAGATTCAAAATTCTCAAACTGTGTAAAGTTATTGATAATGCCATCTACACTGTACTAGTAACTTCTTGAGAATTCAACATCAAACATCATGCTCTGTCTTGAATCAACAGAAACAACAACAGAGGAAGCTGATCTACTAACACGATCAAGCAAGAAAGTTAAAATTGGAGAGAATAGTGTCGCAAGGGGAACTACGGGAGGTAATAGCTATATTGAATCCCTTATGGGAAACTCGTTTGTTGAACCAGAAATTGATGAGAACATGCAAGACAATGAGTGCATCTCAGAAGACGATGAAGATGATTGTGAGGAGGATGATTGTCCAGTGATCAAATTGTAGGCTGAAGAGAAGAAGCGAATTAGAAAACCATGGCAGCAGACCCTCATAATCAAACTGATGGGTAGAAAGGTGGGCTATATGTTCCTCATTCAGCGCCTGAAAAACATGTGGAAGTTGCGGGGGGATTTCACGTTAACAGACATGGGTAATGATTTTTATATGGCAAAATTTGCAAACACAGAGGATAGGGCACATGTGCTCTTCGAAGGACCTTGGATGGTGGCTGACCACTACTTGACTGTCAGATCATGGCATCCCAATTTTAATCCATTTGAAGCATCAATTGACAAGGTGGCTGTGTGGATTAGACTTCCAGATTTAGCTATGGAATATTATGATACTGAAGTATTATGGAAGATTGGAGATAGAGTGGGGAAAACACTAAAAGTGGACCGAGCTACATTGGTCGGAATGAGGGGGAATTTCGCAAGGGTATGTGTAGAGGTGGACCTCACAAAACCGATGCTAGCAAAGTTTAAATTAAGAAGAAGAATTCGACGTATAATGTACGAAGGCTTGCACCTGCTTTGTTTTCAATGTGGCCGGTATGGCCATAAGGAGTTGTGCCCACATAAAACCCAGGATATGCAGGAGGTACCGAGAGAGATGGACTTGCCTGAAGTCCCCAATGTCCCACTGGTCAGACCAGAAGTTGTAGACGCATTTGGAAATTGGATGATTGCTGAACGGAGACCCTGCCGGAAGAGCAGAAAGGTGATGGCCGAGATAAACAAGACAGATGAAAAGAGCGGAAATCATGGCAAGATTTTGGGCGTTAATGCAAAGAAAATAATTGATGGGCAGATGAACGTATCCTCCCGTTATGAGGCTTTAATGGGTATTAATGAGGAAACGGTAATTGAAGATGAATTTATGGAAGGAAATATGAAGGAGAGGATTACAGATGGATGTCGATCTGCTGCAGGTAGGGTTTTTAAGGAGAAGGAGAGGCTGGTGGGCCAAAAGACAACAAAGGTGAATGGGCCATTGGAAGGAAGAAAAGAGATGGAGGCCTCACGCCAGCAGCCCAGCCCGAAGGAACAAATCCGGCTTCTGCAAGTGGAAATAAAGGGAAAGACAAAGTGGAATATTATGGGGTGAACAAAAATCAAAACTACAAACACGTGGTTGAGGTTCCACGTACGTTTCCACAAATAGAAACCACACACACCCGGACACCAGCTCATGATGGGCAAGCCACGCATACATGGACACCGGTTCACGATGGGCAAGCCATGCAGACCCGGAAAACAGCTTACGATGGGCACGCCATGAAGACCCGGAAACCAGCTCACGATGGGCACGCCGGTGGCAGCAGAGTGAACCAGCATCCAGTGGAGAAAAATCTGGTGCCTGAACCACCAGATGAAACCGAATGGATGGATGAGGGAGGAGCAATGGGTGTAGAGGAAACAAATATGGAGGACCAAGTCACACCCGCGGGAGACTTTTTGGTGGAGGAAGGGATGATTCGGGAATCATACCCTTGTTGAAGAAGTAACTCTTTTAATAGGTAAGAGTTTTTTTTTGTGTTAATCTTTTAATGATGTTTTTATTTTAGAATTGTAGAGGGGCTGGAAATTTGGGGTTTTGTGTGGTGGTGCATGACTTGAAGAGATTATATCAGTGTAATGTTTTGGCGGTTGCGGAACCTAGGGTCAGTGGGATAAGGGCTGACAAAATTATTGAAAAGTTAAAATTTGAAACTAGTTTTAGGGTGGAAGCCGAAGGGATGTCAGGAGGAATATGGTTGTTGTGGAATCAGTAAAAAATTAGCATGAAAATTTTGGAGTCTTGTAGACATTTTATTCACGGCATCGTGAATGAAGGAAATAATGATGCATGGATATTTACGGTGGTGTATGCTAATCTAACTCCCACATTAAAGAAGCAATGCTTTGATGGTGTAGCTCAGTTGGCCAGAAATATTGGAGGACCGTGGATGGTTATTGGTGATTTTAATGAAATCTTAATGACCACAGAAAAAATAGGGGGAGCAGGTGTTGATAATCAGAGAATTTCTCGTTTTGCTCGGTGGGTTCAGGACTGTCAATTAATAGACCTGGGCAGCAAGGGACCAAGGTTTACATGGCGAGGGGGAGTTAGGAATGGATATGGCAAAGTGTATGAAAGACTGGATAAATGTTTTAGCAATACTCAATGGAGACAGATGTACTAGAATGCTGATGTGTTTGTTCTTCCAAGGGTTAAGTCGGATCATCATCCTATCTTTGTTACACTAGAAGAGTTGAGAGGTCAGGGTAGGAACGAAGGAAGACCATTTCGGTTCAAGGCAGCTTGGTTAAAACACAATGGGTTTGCAAATTTCATAAGAAAAAGCTGGGTAGCAGGAATGGAGGTACCCAAGGCTTTGGAGGATTTGTCAAACCAGTTGAAAGTATGGAATAAGGAGGTGTATGACAATATTTTCCAGAGGAAAAGAAAGGTTTTGGCTAGGCTGGGAGGGGTGCAGAAAGCTATAACATGTAAAGGAAATCCTTTTTTATACCGACTAGAGGAGACCTTATCAGTTGAATATCAACAGATTCTACAGCAAGAGGAAATTCACTGGTACCAGAAGTCGCGTTGTCAGTGGATTTCATTTGGCGATAGGAACACCTCCTACTTTCACACGAAGACTATTATTAGAAGACAAAGAAATAAAATAAAGGCGTTGAAGAATGAGCATAATGTTTGGGTGTGGGAGGAGGATAGACTAAAGGAAATGGCCAACGAGTTTTATCAGAAAATATTTGGCCTGGATCATGAGGAGTTGCAAGATGCTAGAAGTTTGGAAGGACAGTTTCCTGCTATTGATCCCGTTTACAGAGAGCAGCTGGTAAGCCCAATTTTAGATGAGGAGGTTAAGGCAGCTATCTTTGGAATGAAACCTTACAAGGCTCCAGGTCCGGATGGATATCAACCAATATTTTACCAATCCCAGTGGCTGGTGGTTGGCCAGTCGGTTTGTAAGTATATTAGAGAGGTGTTTGCGGGTAAGATGGACATGACTCGGATTAACCATTCACATTTGGTTCTGATCCTGAAAACCCAAACGCTTGAATATCTATACCAATTCAGGCCAATTGGTCTATGTAATGTGCTCTTCAAGGTGGTAACTAAAGTGATAGTTGGAGGATGAAAGATCTAATGCCGAAGCTGATTAGTGAAGTTCAGAGTAGTTTTGTGCCGGGAAGACACATTACAGATAACATCATTATTGCTTAGGAAATTATTCATTCCATGCGTAAAATAAAAGGCAAAAGAGGTTTTATGGCCATCAAAGTGGATCTGGAGAAAGCCTATGATCGCCTAAGCTAGAGTTTTATTAGAGATACTCTTAAAGTGGCAGGTTTTCCTAGTGAGCTAGTCAGTATCATCATGCATTGTATTGAATCTGCATCCCTTATTGTATTGTGGAATGGGAATGCTACTCAAACGTTTCGTCCCAAAAGAAGTATAAGGCAAGGAGATCCTTTATCTCCATATATCTTTGTCTTATGTTTAGAAAGATTATCGCAGCTTATAAATCGGAGGGTGGAGGAAGATAGCTGGAAGCCGTTTAGGGTGAGAAGGAATGGGTTGACGATTTCTCACTTATGCTTTGCGGATGACATGTTACTGTTCACAGAGGAAAGTATGCATCAAGTAGAGAGAGTCCGTAATTGTCTAGATATTTTTTGTTCAACTTCGGGCCAGAAAGTTAGTGCGGCGAAAACAAGAATATTTTTCTCTAAGAATGTGTCATCATCCTTGGCGGAGGCTATTAGTAGAAGGAGTGGGTTTCAAGTCACAACAGATTTGGGGAGGTATCTGGGAGTACCGTTGCTTCATCATCGAGTCACCACACAAACATATAGTTATTTGGTAGAGAATATGCAAAAAATGTTAGCTAGTTGGAAAATTGGCAATTTATCCCTGGCAGGAAGGATCACTTTGTGCAAGGCTGTCTTAGCCACTATTCCGTTGTATCCCATGCAAGTTGCAGCCATTCCTAAACAGACATGCAGGGAGATAGAGAAAGTTTGCAGAAGGTTTATCTGGGGTCAGCAAGAGGGCAGAGACAAGATCCACCTAATAAATTGGAACACAATTTGTAAACCTAAGGAGGAGGGTGGTTTGGGGCTAAGGAAAATTGAAGCGATGAATAAGGCGTTTATAATGAAATTGGCTTGGGGAATGCTGTAGGAAAATAGTTTGTGGGTGCAATTCCTAAAAGACAAATATATGAACTCTATTAGGGGAGGTAGCCAACCGGTGGCAAACTCAAGAGACTCGGTGTTGTGGAAATCCATATGTCAGGAATGGGAAGTAGTAAATCAGAATGTTAGCTGGAGCTTGGGAAATGGCAAACAGGTTTTATTATGGAAGGATAGGTGGTTGGAGAACTATGGGCCCCTCATCAATCACCTAAATTTGGGACAGCAGGTAGAGAATCAAAACTGTACAGTGGCTGACATGGTGGATAGTGGAGGTAATTGGAATTGGGAAGGCTTTGCTCATCTTCTTCTGATGCATATTGTGATGGGCATTGCTGGCTACATCCCTCCGGTACAGGATGCGATTAAGGACTCAATGGTGTGGGACCAATCTCCGGATGGACAATTAACAGTCCGAACTGCTTATATGGTCCGCGAGGAGAGGGGAGATATAGATAGAGATCCTTTATGGAGAATTATCTGGAAGTGGAAAGGAATGGAGCGTATCAGAGTGTTTCTATAGACTGTAGCACATAACGCCATTATGACTAATGAAACAAAATGGAGAAGAAGGATATCTGATGACAAATGTTGTGGGCATTGTGTTACTGCAGTGGAAACTTTAGTTCATGTCTTACGAGATTGCCCTAAAGCACAGAAAGTTTGGGAAGCGTTCGTCAAGATAGAGGAGAGGGAGCTATTTTTCAGCCAAAGTTGGTATGTATGGTTGATTTCAAATCTATCATCAGGAAATAGAAATGGGCAATACGGAGATTGGCGGCTAGTATTTGGCATAGCTTTATGGTATATTTGGAAGGAGAGATGCAATAGAACATTTGGTCTTGACCAGGGTAATTGGTTTGGAACGACGATTGCTATTAAAAGAATGGTAGACGATAATAGGATGATACGACTGAGTAATTGTGGTGGTATGAATGACGATACGGTGGTGGAGCATATAAGCTGGAAGTATCCAAAAGTTGGATGGATCAAACTCAACACGGATGTTTGCAGTAAAGGTAATCCAGGAGTAGCAGGTGCGGGAGGAGTTATTCAAGATCATATGGGGTCATGGATAGGGGGATTTGCTAAAAACATTGGCATTTGTTCATCGGTGACTGCAGAACTTTGGGCTATCTATATTGGGTTACAAAGTACGTGGGATAAAGGATTTAGGAAAGTAGTTTTTGAGTCAGATTCCAAGGTTGTAATAGGGATCATTGAGGGTAATAATGCGAGGGTAGATAGGAATTATAACCTGGTTATGAAAATAAGAGAAATGTTGGGAAGTGATTGGGAGGTGGTGATGGTTCATGTTTACAGGGAGGCCAATTGTGTGGCCGATTAGTTAGCTAATTTTGGGTTAACTAGGGATTTGTTTGACAGGGGGTCGGATATTATAACTGATCCTCCTTCAGGACTTTATATTTTGCTGTATTATGACTTGATTGGGTCTACTTTTCCTCGTGTAATTTAGAAGGGCGATTTGCCCCGATCATTACCAAAAAAAAACCAAACTTTAGAAACAACTATTTTTACCTCCTGAAAGGTGCCTACCTGCAATTTCAATAATCCGCTCCGTCTCTCTACAAAGTCCAGTGGTTTCGAGATCAAATACAAACACATCTCAATCTTCCCTTGCATTTTGGCCCCCAAAAACTTTTTCTCGGCATCAGCAAATTTTATGCATCCAAACCTCTCCAATGTGGATTCACTAGAAGTACTTGCTTTCATTGTTCCATCAAGTAATTCATGCCTGAGCTTTCTTCCCGCATTCCTTGCAAAATGTCTCTTGTACTTATTGTTGACAAGCTGTACTTATTGTTGATAAGCAGCGTATCGTACTAGCATCTGCTTAGGATGCTCAAAGTGATGACCATTTGACTCGAAAAATATTGTCTTGGTCTCCTCAACAATATATGACTTGTTTCCATTGGTACCACATCGTACAAAACTTGAAGAGTGTGCCTTTTAACCAAGGATTCCCCAACCAGCAATGCTAACTCATCCCCATCACTATCCTCTAATTGTGGCATGTCTTCACAATCAGATCTGTCACTTTTAGATTCTATATCAACATCATCTAACATTTAACATCATGACTACATTTAGTTGAACTTCAGATTTACCTTTGCTGGTAGGGACATCAACTTTAGTCTTTGGTGGTTCAGATCTAGAAGGAACAAAAGATCTCGACTGGACAGTACACTCTCTTTAGATTCAGCTTTTAAGATGACGAACGACCCATATTAAATGCTGACTGAACAAGTCCCTTCCTAAGTTTTCTCTCTACCTTCGTTGCCATGTGCACCATATCCTCTAGCTCCACATAGTGCTGTATTCAACCATATTGGTAATGTATCAATTCAACCCATTAAGAAATCAACCCATGGTGGTTCTTTGTCCTAAAAAACATTAGCCAAAGCATTGCTATCTCCATATCTGTGTGATATTCATCTACATGCTTATAATGTTAGTTAAGACCTTGGAGCTTCATGTATAAATCTCTGTAATAGTGGTTTGGCACAAATTATCTTCTCATCAAGACTTCACTTCCCCCTAAAATCTGAACAGGTTGTTCCCAATTCTTCATCCTTTTGATTACAATCTGATCCCACCAAATCAATGTATACTTCGTAAACTCAATTATCACTAATTTCACTTTTTTTGTTCAGAATAACTATGACAAACAAAAATCCAATCTAACCTCTTTTCCCTCTCCAAATAAGCCTTAGGATCATTTCTACCTTGAAAGTTAGGAATTTTCAGTTTAATGGTGCCCAAGTCTCCATCCATATTTTCATAATTCCCCGTGCCACGGAAATTCACATTCCTCCTCGCCCTGTTTGGTCTAGGTTGGATTTCTTGGGCAACAAATGCAAAATTATAGTCATCTTTACCCACATCTGCGTTTTCATTAGCAAACTCTTCAAAATCAGATCTGGTATTTCATACGGCTTTACGAACCGTATTTCCTCTACATCAGCCCCACTATTCTATTGCTTTGTCAAATTCACCTCGTCATTTATATTCTTGTACGTTCTAGACAACAACTTGAGTTACTGGCTTATGGCTCGCAATTGGAAAATTACGTCAGCGTTTTGTGTCATTGATTCGTTATTTTCAGACATTCTTTGAATCTACAAAATTTGGTAGTAACACAAATATATCCTTATAACTCTCGTGTATCACAAAAAAAAATATCAATGCTTTTCACTCTAATAAGCTCACTACACCTTTTACCTCAGGATTTGCTTTCTTTAGGATAACTGAAATCAACAAATAAAAGTCAATACCCTTTGCAACGCACTCTAATTATAATTTTCAGACTCAATAATGAATAAATATACTTACAACAAAACAAAATAAAACTACGATTATAATTTCACAAGTAATGCAAATTCGTATGAATTGTGGACGAAATGAAGACATGAAATAAACAGAAGTGAATATTAGCGAAAACAATTACTTGACACCTAGATAACCCAAATATAATATAAACAAAATATTTGGACAAAATTAAACTATAAGAATCATGTTTTCAAACTTGACACTAATTTAACCTATTACACAATATTTACGTAATAAAATTGAAACTCAAACCAAACAATCTCGAAATGACCTCAAATTCATTATTTAGTATTATAATACTAAAAAAAAAACTCAATTTATAGGTTGTTTTAAGTCTAGGTTCACAACCCCTTGTATGATCAATTTGCGGCAGAATTGAATCTCCAATTAAACCCTTAAGTAAAAAATCAGAATAAGCCCTAATTTGACATATTATGCGATCTCACCCATAATAGACTAAATATGAAGTTTCAATTTATTCCAATGTGGTTTTCTTATGGTTCACCCAGTGATGTGTTTTTTGCAGTAAAAATTGAATGATCCTTCAAATTTCAACTAATCCAACCCTCTCTATTTCTTTATTTTTTTTCTTTTTAACATATTGATATGATTAGAGATAATAACAAGATCATATATAACCTTTTTTTTCTTAGATGATGCAAACAAAAAAGAACAAAAAGATGGATGCAAACGCTAAAATACTTGTTTCGGAGCCTAGCATTGATACCAATTGATTCGAACCTCATTATCATGAGGTCACGCAACCCATAATCAAGATTGAGATCTCATCCCGGAAAACCGAAATAGGTCTGATAGGAGTGTGACATAATGGAAACATGCCCCAAGTCACCAACATTATTGGAATGAGAAGAATGATGCCACAAAACTAGTTAATCTTCGATAAGTCATATTCAATTCGTTCAAAAACTGAAGAATATAAGAATAACTCTCACACATTAGAATTGAAATTTTTTAAAGTAATAATCATCAAAAGGCTACCAAAATTTTGGTTACATGAGTTTAAATAGTTTTTGAAAAATTAACCCTAATGGACCCCTTATGTGGATTTATATGAGATCCACTCAAAACTTATCCAAAACCCTAAACTGAAAAGCACACAACTTAATCCAAACAAGTCTTGGATCCTAGCTGGAAAAAAGGATTAATTAAGCCTAAACAAGCCTTGGGTTGTAACTAACAAAATAAAATGAAACCCCTAATTTTAAATCTATGTTCTGTCATCTGAAGAATAGAAAGAAGTAAAATGTTACAGAGTTGATCTATCATAAGAAGAAGAAAAGGAAGTAAAATATTACAAATCTGATACAAGGTTATTTGTAGTCTTCCATGTAGCTTTTTAATTCTATAAACAAAAGGAAAATATAGCCACCCATGTTGTTTCCAAGTTTTAGTAGGATCCTTTTGTTTCCTTTGTTGTCCTCACTTTATCGACCAAATATGGTTGGATTGGACCCTTCATGCACATGGATAAGATGTACTAGGACTTCTCTTGATACTCTAAAGGACCTTTCAATTGTGACTTGGTTGAAACCTTCAAAACCAATGCGTTCAATGCCTCTTTCAATGTCTTTGTCTTAGACCGAGTCATTGAACTATTTGGAACATGTAATAGGTCCTGCTGGTATTTCTAATCCAGTCCATATCAAAAAGGCCCTTGGAAGCATGTTTTAGTTTTTTTTTTTTTTTTATCTCAATGGTATAGTTTTCATTTAAATGTATTTGAAAAAGTGAAATGACATTAGTACCTTTACCTATGAATTTTTTAAAATTATAAATTGAAGGGAAATTGAGTCATTTTATCATGTTTTAAAATAATGAAAATAATATTTATACCCTCAATCAATCGCTTGATGATTAATAAGTTATAAGAAAATTAACTTATGTTAACATAAAATTTTACTTAATAAAGAAATATGAAATTAAATTAAAAAGAAACATAAAACCTCCTTTCATAGCCTACTCTCATAGTTGGAAAGTATTACCTTATTATACTAAAAAACTTTGGAAATTAAATAAAGTTTCATTGATTATATGAAAATAACGCTAATTTTTGCTTTTTTTTTTCATATATCTTTTTTTTTCTTTCAATTTCATATGTTTTTCCTCTCATTTTCATTATCAGAATTTGTTTTAACAGTCATCCATATTGTTTTTGAATTGACCAAGTCATTTGGATCATGTTTGGACAATCATAACATAATTTAATTTTAAACTTGGGCGAGTAATGAGTTGTGTTAAAAGTTTTTTTTATGTCAATTTCATTATTTGTTTTCTTCTAAAATATGTTCTCATAAATTTTTCCTGACCTATTGATGCGAACCTCATGATCACGTGGTCACACAACCCACAACCAAGAATGAGATCTGATCCCGGAAAGCCAAAATAGGTCTGGTAGGAGTGTGACATAATGGAAACCTGCCCCAAGGCACCAACACTATTGGAATAAGTAGAATGACATCACGAAGCCGGTTAATCTTCGATAAGTCGGATTCAGTTCGTTCAAGAACTAAAGAATGCAAGAATCACTCTAACTGAAAAGTTCAGAACTGGGCTGTGAATACCGTTTCTTTTTAGCCGAAACGTTTCGATCCAGGCATAAAAACGAGACAAAACAATGTCGTTTTTGTCTCATTTTAAATACCAGCCTATACCGGAAATTTTGGCCCAATACTGGCCGAAACGCACGGGCATCATCTCACTTGTGTCGTTTTGGCCTAAAAAAAGTCATTTATTCCATTGGTTCTTTCCTTGCAAGCTGATGGTATGAACTGTGACCACCATTGTTTTAAGAGAGAGAGAGAGCAAATTGAGATCGAGAGAAAAGATTGAGATCTACTTTTCTTGAGAATATGAAGTAATGTTTGCCCATGAAAATCAATTGCATCCAGTCACAATGAACTGCATCCATACTTGATGTAGCATCTTTGTTTTCTGCGCCAAGAATCACCACACTATGCAAGAGGAACAAATCCTCACTATGAGGAAATGTCGAGAGAGAAGATTGAGATCTGTTATTTAAAAGGGAGATGGGGGCTAATTTTGGAGGGTAGTGCCGCAGTGGTGATATGAACTTCATCAACAATTGTGATGAAACCCAATAAGAATGATGGTTTAGAACCCCAAGATCATGTAAACAAGATTGGTTGAGCCTTGACCCGTCACCTAACAAGATAAAAACCAAGACTACAAAAGATTGAAACGCCACACCTAGAAAACCTGAGAATCTCTCAACAATCAAGGTGATAAGTTTGGTTGTTTGAACGCCACAAGATTAACTTGATAAGTTCTAGGAGTTCTTTTAAGAACGAAGAGGAACAAAAGACCTCACAAATATGATAATTTTCTGAAAACATAATCTGCCTAATCATTTCGAAATACCCCTTTTTATACTTGGAACAACCCTCCAAGAATAGGAAAAGTCATAACTAAAGCTTTAAAAGAGCTCAAACAGTAACATAAACAAGCCCCCATGTTTTTTGGTCTCTTGGACTTCTAGAGGCTATCATAAATTGCTAAATGACTAAATTCAATGTATTTAACATAACCATTTAAGACCAACTTCATTCATCTAATTAATAACCTTGAAAGTCATCAAATTCATGCCCTTTAATGGTCAGATCATGCTGAAATGTTTTTGCATAATTATTACCCTCTGCAATTGCTTTGATGATGTGGACTAAGCCTTGATTATCATTTGATCCCATCTTGGTCTTTTTATAATCAGCCCAAATCTCTTGGATTAGCCCATTTAGTGCTTCCTTGAAGCGTTTGGCTCTAAGTCTTGTAATTGGGCCACTTGAAAGTGACAAAAGGTCTTGTGCGAATTCAGACGCATTCCCGAGTGTATGATCAATATGTCCAGCTCCTTGGTTTGCATCAGTGGGGTGGTGATAATTGGTGAAGATGGAGAGTTTTTTTTAGGATGGGATGTAAAGTGTGAACCGTTAGATTAGGAAGTGTTTGTTTTTTCAATTTTTTATTTTTTAAATTGCTTTAATATATTATTATAAAAAAATATTTTAAACAATATTATTTTAAAATATTTTTGAAACAATATTATTTTAAAATATTTTTAAACAATACTACTATAATTTCAAACATTGCCCAAAAATGTTTCATATGCATTTCATATTAAAAGATCAAGAAACCATTCATATGAATTTAAACTAAAAAAAATCATAATTAATTTCTAAAAAAAATCATAATTAATTTTGAGATTATATTTGTTTGACTTTGTGTTTATATTGTATAATTTAAAGTTAATTTATCTTGAATTTGAATTATTTTTTGTTAAATTAGTATTTTATTTTTTTCATATATATAATTAATTATATAAATATGAATAATAGAACCCGAAACGGCACGCCGAACGCTCCGAAACCAAAACGTTCGGTACCAATAAAAAAAACAAAACAGTAATCGAAACGGTATTGACAACCTTGGTTCAGAATTAAAATTCATCAATGGCTACTGAAATTTAGTTAACATGAGTTTAAATAGTTTTTGAAAAACTAACCCTAATGGACCCTTTATGTGGGACTTAAATGAGGTCCACTCAAAACTGACTCAAAATCCTAAATTGAAAAGCCTATGATTTAATCCAAACAAGCCTTGGATCCTAGCTAAAAACAAAATATTAATTAAGCCCAAACAAGCCTTGGGTTGTATCTAACAAAATTAAATAAAGCCCATAAGGTTTATTTATTTCCTTCCATCCAGCCCATCAATCCCATGTTTTCAAGTTGTAATAAGATTCTTTTGGCTCCTTTGCTGTCCTCATTTCATGGTCCAAATAAAGTTGGGTTAGACCTCTCCTGCACATAGATAAGATGTACTAGGGTCTCCTCTTGATACTTCAATGGTCCTTGTGATTCTGACTTGGTTGAAACCTTCAAAACCACGAATCAAGCCCCTGAACATGCAATGAGTCCTTGCTGGTGTTTCTGGGCCGGTTCGCATCACCTACTAGACCGACTTTGGACTACCAAGTTCTCTGGGTCATGTTGGGATAGTTTTCATAAAGTTTAATTTTAAATTCATGCCAGCTAAAAAGTTGGGTCATAATGTTAAATTATTGAACCAAATTTAATAACAATGCTAAATAATTTTATACAATTTAGATATTTTTTATTACAATTAAATCAATTTAGATAACTCGAACATGTAAACTAGTAATAGACTATGCCATTAAAAGGAGAGAAAAATAGGAACCAGGACATGTGAAAAATCATGTTCAATAACCAAAGGCCTCACATCTCTAATTGATTTTTTCTTTATTGCTCCTTTTTCTAATATCAATCATCAAAATCTAAAAAGGGACATGTTGGTACTCGTCGTTCAAAGATGGGAAAAGTAGCAAAAAGTTGGACTTTTATCCAACTTCCATGAGAGCCACGTGTCAAATGTCCAATCACCTGAAACCCACCAAAGCATAAACTGTAGTAAGAGTGCCATATAATTTAATGCGGGCGTGCACACATAACGATAGTCCATTACCCCTAAAAGCATTTGCTTTAGCTTACTATTACCAGAAATAATAAACAAATTTATTATTAAATCGTTTTGCTTTAGCTTTACAAGATTGTAAAATCCACTACGCATTTATTTTTATTTATTGGGTTTGAAGCTCTAAGGGTTTTCGAGTGAAAGTAAATGACATGAACATGTACTCATCGTAAGAGATAAAAGGTTATGGAGAATATACA
Source organism: Salix arbutifolia (assembly GCA_025169955.1). Taxonomy (NCBI): domain Eukaryota; kingdom Viridiplantae; phylum Streptophyta; class Magnoliopsida; order Malpighiales; family Salicaceae; genus Salix; species Salix arbutifolia. The sequence continues at coordinate 14,175,505 of CM045909.1, read as the reverse complement.
TTTGCAGGTATGCTCTACTTTAGGGTGTGTTTGATATTTTTTTTGTTTTTGTAGTTGAAGTTTTAAAAAAACAGTTTCATGAAAAGCACTTTAGCTGTGGTTAAAAATAAATTTTAAAGTGTTTGGTTAAAACTACTTTTGAGTTTGAGATTAATGAAAAACAGTTTCATGTGTTTGATTACCAAGTTTTTCATATTACTTTCAACTTGTGAAATTACTTTAAAAATATTTTTTTTATATTAATATACATATATTATGTAAACATTATTTATATTTTAATTAATTTTTAGATTATTTTAATATTAAAAATATATTTTTTATTAAAAAAATATAATAAATAATTATTATACCCCTACCCCTACCCACCCCACCCAGCCTGGTGCCCCAGCCCCCCTCCCCACACACACAAAAAAACCAGGACGCATGAAAAGCAACTAATAGCTGTTTTTCATGCGTCCGGGTTTTATTGATTTTTAGGGTGGGGTCCACATCCAAAATCAGCTAAAAGCACCATTACCAAACACCCAAACTCTCAGCTTTTTTTAAACCTTCGGTGCAACCTCAATCCTAAAAATCCTCTTAGTAAGATCACTGCTTTTCTCATGGTGGAAAAGTAGGCTATCTATTTTTTACTATAAAAAAAACGGATAAACCAAAGCCATTGGTGTAAGTTAATCAGCATGCTTTATATAACATCATTATATAATGCCACTAACAATATTAATTTTTTTTAATATAAAAAAACATTTAGGTATTGTTAATATACTTTTTTTTTAATCAATTGACAAATCCAAAAAAAACTCGAATGATCAAGAAAAAAATTGTTTAGCTAAAAAAATTGAGACTATATTTTTTTAAAATGATAAAAAGACAACATATTAAATCAACTTGGATCAACTCATATTTATCTGTCAAATCTTCTACTAAGCCATGAGTCTATCATAACTCTATAAAAAATATTTTTTCAAAACTCAGTGCTTATTAAAACAGATGTTGTAGAATGAAAATGAAAAACTAAATTCATCTGAAAAAATGAGTTGATTAAACCTAAATTAACCCTTTAAACTGAGTTTTGAGATTGAGATAACCTTATAAACACTATATTGAAGCAAGTTATAAAGCTCATTTCACCATGAACACAATATTAAATAATAAAATTAAAAAAACATAAAAAAACTAATGTGGACCAACTCAGAAACACCAACAAGCACCCATTATATGTTTCAAATAGTTTAATGACTTGGTCTAAGACAAAAACATTAAATAATGCATTGAACGCATTGGTTTTGAAGGTTTCAAATACGTCAGAATTGAAAGGTTCATTAGAGTATCAAGAAGAGACCCCAATACATTTTATCCATGTGCAAAAAAGGTCTAACACTACCTTATTTGGATAATGAAGTGAGCACAACAAAGAAAACAAGAGTCCTACTACAACGTGGAAATAACATGAGTGACTACCTTTTCCTTTTGTTTCTAGGATTAAAGGGATGCATGGGAGGCTATAAATAAGCTTTGAATAAGCTCTATAATATGTTACTTCCTTCTCTTATTCTCATGGAAGAACATGGATTTAATATTAGGGGCTTTATTTTATTTTGTTAGCTATAATCCAAGGCTTGTATGAGCTTAATTAATACTTTTTTTTTCAGCTAGGATCTAAGGCTTGTTTGGATTAAGTTATGTGCTTTTCAGTTTAGGATTTTGGGTCAGTTTTGAGTGGACCTCATATACCACATAAGGGGTCTATTAGGGTTAATTTTTCAAAAACTATTTAAACTCATGTAACCAAAATTTGGAGCCTTTGATGATTATTACTACTGGATTTTTTAGTTTTCACATGTGAGTGATTCTACATTCTTTAGTTCTTGAACGAACTGAATCTAACTTATCGAAGATTAACTCGCTTCGTAGTGTCATTCTATCCATTCCAATAGTGTTGGTGCCTTATGACAGATTTTCATAGTGTCACACTCCTATCATATCTATTTTAGCTTTACGGGATCTAAAATCAATTTTTATTGTGAGTTGCATGACCATGTAATCATGAGATTCACATTAAAAATAATCAAGGCAACTAAACAACTCGTGACTTGATTCATGAGATTAGAAGAACCTCATGGAACACACACACTAAAATAAATTATAAGGTATAATTCTTAGTTAACTCAATTTTGAAAAAAAATCAGCTAAAATAAGAGAATTGTTTTTTGAAATCATTAACATGTCACCCGAGTTATAAAATTATGTTATCCTCATAAAAAGAAACTAAAACACAAATTATAAAGTTCAACTCTCAATCAACCCAATATTAAAGATTAAATTGAAAATAAAACCAAATACAAAATGACAAATATAATGACGTGAGTCAACCCGGCTTCATTTATCAAACTTGGGCAAGAAAACTAGGATAGCTCCATAAAAATAAAATTAAAAAAATATAAAAAATAACACCCAATAAATCTAATTTTTGAGAATAAAATTGAAAAAAAAGTTTGCAATTTTTTTTAAGGAATAGAGTGTATTATGCTTTGGCATCTCACTATTCACCATTACAGTGAAATGACAAGGGGTTTTAACATATTTCTAGATAATTGACATATGCTATGCTACGGGTTATATGATTTTTTTCTAGAAAATATATAAATATTTAGATGTTGCTAATATTTTTTTCTAATGGGAAACAAATTTAAACTGTGCAAGGATTGACTCGATGTAACCTGATTGACTTTACAAGTCTGAAAGCAACTTATATAACCTATAAGAACATAGTTTGACTAAGCAAAAATCTCAAGATGACATCTTTTGTAATAATAAGATAACAGCATATTGGATAATTTGGATCAACCCGAGTTAACATGTCAAATTTTATAACCTGGATTATGAAACTATAAATAAACTCCATAAAAAGTAAAACAAAATAAATTATGAAGCTTAATTTAACATGTAAAATCTATAACCTAGATTATGAAATTATGATAACTCCATAAAAAAAATTATAAATCTTAATCCGCAATCAACCCATATTGAAGGATAAGATTGAAAAAAATCAATTAAAAAAATGGATCAAGTTAATGTTAAACCCATGATACATGTCATAATACCGGGATAACCACATGAAAAGCAAATTGAAATAAATTATAAATTTCTCATTCAGCCTAATATAGAAGGATGTGATTAAAAAAGAAATGAATTATAAAAAGAACACAAAAACACAACTCAAATTAATATGTCAAACCTATGACTCATGTCATCAGACCCCAGTTAATCTCTTAAATCTCACTTTGATCATGAGAACTTTATAAAAAAAAAATCAAAATAAATTAGAGAGCACAATTTCTAATTGACATTGTCACAACAACAATTCAATCTCCTTGGGATATGGTGTGTTGAAATTAGGTTTCATAATTATAAAATTATGACTATTATTTTCATGAGTCATCACCTTGTATTAAGGTCATTAGAAAACCTGATGGTTTAAAAGAGTTTGGGTAAGGGGACTTGTTCTGCAAGAGAATATGTATGACCCCTAGTGCACCCTACTTAAGGTAAGATGCATGATTATTTATTTATTTATTCAGTCAAATTTCTATTTATTAATTTTTTCTCATTCAAGGTAGATTTTTCTCTTCGTGTGAGATTTTCTATCTTATTGGGTCAGAACCTCATTGTTCTAAAGTATGGATTTTAACATTGTATTTTATTTCTTTCATAATTGTAATACTTGAGAATATACTCTACACTGTAGTTTTACACCCTATGGATATTGAAGTCTACAACTAAATCCTAACATAACATAAACAAAATAATAGTGAAATATTTTTGATATTTTGACCAAACCCTAATGAATAACTGTAAATTGGTTACAATATCCATTTTTCATTTGAAAATATGATAATATGCAATTTTGATTTTTTATATATAAAAACATGCTTAAATGACTTTTTATGATTCAATTGTATGCATGAAAACAAAATATATTTTTTGCTTTTGAAATAGTTTTTATTGTTTTTTTTAGAAATTGCATAGAAAAGCATATATTTTGTAACGAGTTCATATCTTACGATGTAAGTGTACTACCTAATATAAAATAATATTGTGAGAAAATATGTGATAAATTCAAAATATTTTGTAATAAGTTTAAGGATTTTCTTTGCAATCTTTTTTGAAGTTTAAGAGAAAAACAAGTATTTTTAATATCGGGTTCGCAAGTCACGGGAATTTTCAAGGACCAACTGTTTGTTTACCAAAAGAAAGAATGGCAAATAGCATAAAGCTTTGTTCAAAGAAACCTAGAAAAAGAAAAAAAAGTGACGAGTATGTAAGTGAACCTGGGCACTTGCCACTCTTGGAACTTGAAAGCGGGAATCTAAAATGATATTGGAGTTTTTAGGAAAAATATATTTTTAATTTTATTTTCTTATTCAATTCTATTTAAAAGGCACATTTTTTTAATTTTATATTAATTGAGTTTCTACTTTTTTAACATAAATTATTGTAATAATATTTTTGGTATGTGAGACCGGGATAAATAAAAAATAAGTATTTTAAGAGTTTTCTTATTAGTTTTGACTTGTAACAAACTTTATTATTCTTAACTCATATCCGAATTGGTTAGTATTATTGTAGAACGATTCCTAGTAGCTAGTTATTGTATAGAGGTGATGATATGGTTCTTCTCTTTTAGAAAAAAAATATGTCTAAGAAAACTAATGTGTTCTTTTTATTTGTGTCAATTATTGTTATTGAAAATCTTAATGGTGAGATCCATGATAGAGTTGCATGCATAATTGTGTTGTGTTAGATATTCATGATGAGACAACTTACATAAAGATATGGTAGGGACCATGATGAAAAGATTTGCATTAAGATATTAGTGGACCAACACACAAGATATTCATGTTAGTGTAGATGCTTTGTAGTCATTCAGTTTGATTACAAGTGCAATCAATTTTGTTCATGTAAATATATTTAACTTATTAATAAAGACTTATTTATATTTAATATTCATCAAATATATTATTTAAGAATCTAATATTTGATTAATGAATTTAGAGTAAAGATAAATTTCTTGGGAATTTTTTTGCAAAGAAATTATAAACTTATAATTATAATATTTTATTACATCAAATAATTGTTCCTAAGTTTCCTAGTCAATGTTCTATTAAGATTGAATATTAATTAGAGTTTTTGAAGCCGATACATATTATATTCTTTTCTTTATGAAAAGAAACAATTGTTCTCATAAATCAAGGCATGAATGCTACTTAGAAATAATATATAGGTACTTGTCAAATAACATGTATATTAAACTTACTCGCATGAGAATTTTGTATGGTATAATCATCTGTCTCTATGATTTATGTAAGTTATCTTGTTTATATTTTGATACTGCTATATATTATGTATTTTTCTTTATGAAAAAAAGTAACTGTTCTCATAAATCAAGGCATGAATGATACTTAGAAATAATATGTAGGTGCTTGTCAGATGATATAGTCTTATGAGAATTGTGTATCGAGAGATCATTTGTGTCTATGACTTGTGTAGGTGATCTTTAAACTTGAGATCATTACGTTATTTTATTTATTTTGATCTTTTTATACGCAGTCCTAATCGAAGGTAACATATGGATATATATTGGGTATAACATAAACTATATAAAGGTATTTAAGTAATTAATAAAGAATTCATCACCCTTGGTAAACTAAAAAAAATATATTATATTTGTTTTCAAATAATATTGATTGTAAATACTTGTGTAAGTGGAATGAAATTTGAAAAGAGTTTCAAATCTCATTCAATGAATCAATAACTATAGTGTTAAGAACAAACATGATTTGATGGAGTAAACACACTCCATGTTAAATGTTTAAATCAAGACATTGTTGATGAAGGGATAATAATTATATCGAGAAACTGGTCACTCAAAAATTAAGTCAAACATTATAATTTCTCTAATAAATTGGGGGGGGGGGGGGGGGGGGGGTTAATTGTTGAATCGATAATAAATTAATTTTTTTAATTTATTCAATCCTAATAAAAATAAAAAATTAATTAATTAGGGGGGGTTAATTGTTGAATCGATAATAAATTAATTTTTTTAATTTATTCAATCCTAATAAAAATAAAAAATTAATTAATTAAGTGCGAGTTGATTGTAAACAATTTATCGTCGTGCAACAAGCAAAAGAATATATATAAAAAATAGACATCCCAAATTAAATGCTTTAGGATTGAAGACATCCGAACAATTTAATGTGTCCACTTAATGCATTCCTCTCTTTTATGCCATTGGAGAAGAAAGTAAATTTCATGAAGATTACTGTAAAGCACTATATAAATTGAATACCATATTAAAATGGGTCTTGTTTTAAGAAGGGAGATTATTTTTCTCATGTTGATATTTAGTCCATTTTTCTTCTCTAATTATAGAAAGTCTATTAAAAATATAGATTATGCTTATTGAGAGTTATAAATACATGAGAAATTTATTTTTAACAACCTAGCTGATACGAGTCCTAGCAAAATACTTTTTTAAAATTTTTGAAAAAGGAGGAGAAATAACATATCACATACACTAAATTCTTGTAATAACTTTAAGAGATAATTCTAGCGGCCAAGCATGTATAGTACATTCTTAGGATAACTTGAAGAGATTAAAGGCATTTTGATATTACAATTCGAAAGCGTTTTGAATTTATTTATTTATTTTAAATTATTTTGTGTTTTATATCATTTTTTTATATGTTCATATCAAAAATAATTTTTAAAAAATAAAAAATATTATTTTAATACATTTCTTAATAAAAAATACTTTAAAATATAATCTCAACAATGTTCTAAGTTTGCAATAAAATCAATCTTTGAGATAGTGGTAAAAAAAATATTCAATAAATAAATGTGTAAAAGCTGATTTGATAAATAAACACAAATTTTGAATTAATTTTAAGAAATTGGATACAGCATGACTCCTTCATCTCAACAAATAAACCCGAATGCCCTGGCTTTCCTTCGTAACAGAAATTCAAATTTGTGCAACAAAATTGACCCAACAAAGAAGAGAAGTTTTCTCCACAGTCAAACACATAAACCTACGAAGAAGTAAAGGCAAAGACAGCAAGCAACACAAGCATGTTACATGTAGCAACAATAAACAGTGGAAAATAAAGAAAGAAAGAAAGAAAGAAAGAAACTTTAACGGAAGGGGCTTTCTGTCTGTCTGGTAGAGTAGTTTATTAGATACGCGGTGGAGGTAGTTAACTTCAAGTGTGAGCTGGATCCACTCTTCAAGGACTGACTCGCTTTTGAATATAATAATCCTTTGATTAAAACTAAAATAAATATATATTAATACTGAAAGAAAGAAGAGAATTTCTTAGAGTTTGAATTTAATTCAGTTCAATTGAAGCTGATGAATGTCTCTTTTATTAATCAGTTATTATAATAACCCCAAAAATCCCTTCTTCCCTCAAATTTCTCAACTGGGTTCCTTCTCTTTTTAATGTTTTTGATGCAAAGTTCAAGTCTTTCAAACATGTGAATTTAGCGTCTCCTTTCTGTTTAATTGCTGCTTTTGGAGATCAAAGTTTTTGCAGCTATGACGAGTCTTGGTAACTGCAAAGCATCAATGTCAACGGCTACTTCTGGTGGAATTTGGAAGGTCTCTGATGGTGTCTCAGATCAGTTTCCGGCAGGGTTGCGTGTGTTGGTTGTTGATGATGATCCAACATGCCTTGTGATCTTGGAGAAGATGCTTAGGACCTGCCTTTATGAAGGTAGTTATGTGAATTCTACTTCCAAAAGATAAATTGAGTTTCTTTCAATTTCATGTTTTTTGTTGTGGAAGACATTATTCTGCTTTCATTTTGAGTGTGTTGTGATTTTTATAAAAAAAGATCCCCCCCCTCTACTTTAGTGATTTTTATCATGGAGATATGTGGAGGTGTTTAGATTTGAGGGTATCTGTAATACTTGGAGATTTGTATGAATTTATGATGTCTGATGCTTTCCTCTTTGTGATTGATTGGTAAACTTCCTTCACAGCCTGAAAGTGAGTATTTCAGACTCGATGTTTGTGTAATTTGATTGATTTAGTTAGTCTGTGTGGGGATTTTCAGTTACAAAGTGCAATCGAGCAGAGATCGCGCTGTCTTTACTTCGAGAGAACAAAAACGGGTATGATATTGTTATAAGTGATGTCCACATGCCAGACATGGATGGATTTAAACTTCTTGAGGACATTGGGCTGGAGATGGATCTGCCTGTTATCAGTAAGTTTCCTGTCACAGTCGCTTCAGATGGATTCAATGATCTTTCTTAACATTCTTGTGCCTGATCATGAACCGTGCAGTGATGTCAGCTGATGATGGGAAAAATGTGGTCATGAAAGGTGTAACTCACGGTGCTTGTGATTACCTGATTAAACCGATTCGCATTGAGGCACTGAAGAACATATGGCAGCATGTGGTCCGCAAGAGAAAGAATGAGTTGAAGGATCTGGAGCAATCTGGGAGTGTCGAAGAGGGAGGAGATAGGCAGCAAAAACAACCTGAAGATGCTGATTTCTCGTCCTCTGCAAATGATGGAAGTTGGAAAAATTCGAAGAGGAGAAAAGATGAGGAAGAAGAAGCAGAGGAGAGGGATGATGCATCCGCGCTAAAGAAACCCCGAGTGGTTTGGTCAGTTGAGCTTCATCAACAGTTTGTTGCAGCAGTAAATCAACTAGGCATTGACAGTAAGTATCTCTCAATTTGCCAACACACCTTTGCTACCTATTTTACATGCACCTGAAAGCTGTACCTCGTGTTTAGAGAAGCCGGGTACATGGATATAAATATGTATTGGAAATTAAGAGAACAATCTTGGGGTTTAGACATACTTTTCTGTTGCCTTTTTGCTCACAATCAACTCAAAGTTTTGACTAAATTTTTGTTACATTTGCATAACTTATGGCTCTCTGTTTTCTGCCTTGACATCTTTTTTTAAACATTCAAACCAGTCACCCAAGTGTAATTTGACTTTAGGTCAAGCCTTACATCATCATAGTTCTCTCCATTGGACTCGGTTTATTTCCTTCCAATACCCCTCCCCTTTTATACGTTTATGTTTCTTTTGTGGATGCAGAGGCTGTCCCCAAGAAAATCCTGGAGTTGATGAATGTTCCCGGGCTCACTAGAGAAAATGTTGCTAGCCACCTTCAGGTATGGCACAAATTTGGTTTGCATGGAATGTTTTTCATAGAATATCATGTACATGTTTCTTATATTTGTCATGATTTTTTGTCTGTCCTGGGTTAATTCATTCAATATCTCGTGACTACTCCTTCCACTTCCATTTATGCTAATTATCCAACTGTATGGCGCAGAAATATCGCTTGTATCTTAGAAGGATAAGTGGGGTTTCACAGCACCAGAACGGTATAGGCAGCTCTTTTATCAGCCCACAAGAGGCAACATATGGGCCATTGTCCTCCCTTAACGGGCTTGATCTTCAAACTCTCGCTGCTGAAAGTCTCGCCACACTGCAAGCAGCCGGACTTGGTCGATCAACAACAAAACCTAGAATGCCCATGTCAATTGTTGATCAGAGGAACCTTTTCAGCTTTGAAAATCCGAAATTGAGATTTGGGGAGGGGGAACAGCAACATTTGAACAATGTTAAGCAAATGAACCTGCTTCATGGAATCCCCACCACCATGGAGCCAAAGCAGCTAGCGAACTTGCACCATTCAGCACAGTCCCTTGGGAGCATGAATGTGCAATTGAATGCCCATGCAGGCCAGAGTAGTTCTTTGCTGATGCAGATGTCTCAACAGCAGTCTAGGGGTCAGATACTATATGAAACTACCAACAGCCATGTTCCCAGACTCCCATCATCCATAGGGCAGCCTATTACATCCAGTGCACTTGCTAGTGGTGTCTTGGCAAAAAAAGGATTAGCTGAAAATGGCAGAGGAATAGGATTTAATCCAGTTTCACAATCATCCACGTTGTTGAATTTCCCATTGAACACCACAGCTGAATTGACAGCCACTAGTTTTCCTCTTGGAAGTGCTGCTGAGGTGCCTAGTCTCACATCCAAGGGGACATTTCAGGAAGAGATCAGCTCAGAAATAAAAGGACCTGGAGGATTCATGCCAAGTTATGATATCTTTAGCGACTTGCAACAGCACAGATCCCCTGATTGGGAGTTTCAGAATGTAGGCATGACCTCCAATGGTTCTCAGCAATCCAATTCTGTGCAAATCAACCTTGATATAGCACCATCAGTTTTATCTCATCAAGGTTTTTCTTCATGCCAAAGTAATGGACAAAGCAGGAGTATATCTGCGGTAGGCAAGCCAATGTTTCCAGCAGGAGATGTGACGGAGCCCGTGCATGCACAAAGTCTTGGACAGCCTATCAACAGTTGTTTTACTGAAAATTCAATGAGAGTTAAGACTGAAAGAGTCCCTGATGCAAACCCTCAAACTGCCCTCTTTAATGAACAGTTTGCTCAGGAGGATCTCATGAGTGCACTTCTCAGACAAGTTGGGTTCCTGTCTTTATATCAACACCAAACGTTTGGTTTTGGAAAGTTGACTTCAATTTTAATTTCCAAGGTTTCTAATAGTTTGTGCCGAATTTTCTTCCTTTGCAGCAGCAGCAGCAGGGAGGCATTGGACTAGCTGAAAATGAATTTGACTTCGATGGGTATTCCCTGGATAATATTCCTGTGTAGGACATACCATGCTCAGTTCTCTTGGCTATTTCAGTTTCAAATGTACATAGCTGCTGCTACAGATGAATTTGGTTTCTCTCTCCCCAGCCAGAGGGTGGCAATTAAAGTCAGTGTTTTGTAAAAAAAACAAAAGGGATTGTTTGATTTCTTTTTAACCACATTTTCTTCGTGAATATCATGTTCTTGCCGGTTCAATTTGGATATAAGAAAATAGGCAAATGGAGAAGTTGAAATGGATAAATTCTGCTGGATGATAACCCGGAAGCTCAGAAGATTCAACAGCATGGAATGCGAAGGCGTACGTGCAAAATTTTGTCTGTGCATTTGATTGGAAAAGCTAGCAAGAAGCAACTAATTTTAGAGTGCTCGTGAGAAGTCCATTGGCTGGAGCTGTTTAAACAACTTAGACATCTGCAGAATTCTAGAACCTTTCTAACTCTAATAATAGATCAAGTTTGATTTTTGTTTTCAACTTTTATTTATTTATTTATTTATATTTATTATTTAAGGGATTGACCTTGATGTAAATATTCGATTTGAAAGCTCTAGGCACAAGTCTTGAGTATGTTTTTCCCTAGAATTTTTCTAGTACTTTGAAATTTCAGGAGGTTTTCATTTTTTCTTTGTTGACTGCAATTTTATAATGAAACCTTAATTTTTATGATCTGTTATTTGATGTTGTTGATCAATTTGTGAATCTCACCAATATAATAGAGATAGCTAATTTACTGATTGATTGATGAGATTCTCTTATTCTTAATATGTTACCTAATATGTTACATGTTATTCCTTCTCTCTCTCTTTTCCAATAAAGAGAAACTATTATTATAAACTTTTCTAATTTAATTCTTAGCGGTTGAAGAGCAATGTCATGATAGGTAAAAACAAAAAGAATGAAGTAATAAAGGTAAAGAATGAAGTAAAGGAAAGCAGTAGAGAAGGACGCCCCGTTTGTTTTAGCTTTTTCAACCATAGTTTTCAAAAAAAAAAAAAATTCATTTTAAATGAATATGATTTAGTGTTTTTAGATCATTTTGATGTGTTGATGTCAAAAATGATTTTTAAAAAATAAAAAATATCATTTTGATGTATTTCGGCACGAAACACTTTTTGAAAAGCTATAAAAAGCTACAACAACAGCTCTCACAAACACCCTCTAAGTTGCAATAAATAAATAAATTGCAAGAGAGGTAAAGTGGGAAAGGTCAGAAAGAGAATTGGTTAGTTTTCAGCAACTAGACAATGTATTTCAATCTATTTATTTATATTGCTACAAAGACAATGTATTTCAATCTATTTATTTATATTGCTACAAAGACAATGTATTTCAATCTATTTATTTATATTGCTACAAAGATTGATTTCATATAAATTATGAATCCAGTCCAATACAATTTCTCTATAATAATAAGAATTTTGATTGAATCATACAATAATTTATAGTTGCTACTCATGAGCGACTCTTTTGTGGTAGGATGTAATTACAACATTTACTAGCGTTAGTCTACTAAGAACTCGTGTTCTGGATAGGACTTGATTGTTTTTCAATAACTTGAATTCTTATGTTTTTGACCGATTGTTGATCGTATAGTTATTTGCACTGCTTTTCAACTCTCTTCACTGATTTACAAAGCGAACAACTACTTTCCTTGCTATTAAAATCGTTAGCGTTAGTCTACTAAAAACTCGTGTTTCTTTTTAGTATAAATAAATAATACCTATATATTTTTTATTTAAAATACATCAGGAATTTTAACCTGCCTCATTTTTAAATCAATCAACAAGCTAATAATCAATGACATGGCAAATCAATCATAGTTTCTTTTTAAAATATCAATCAGGTTGATATATCAGTTAGCTAAGCAATTTAACTCAAAGCGCGAATTAACTTAGACATGTTACTTATAGCATCACCAACCGGGATGCTAAATGGGGAGACAGTTATTTTTAATAATTTTTTGCACTTTTTATTTCTTCAATCCAATAGCCATATCAATAATTAAAATGACATTTTATTTTTTGAGATCCTATTTATACATGTTCTTGTAGAAGAGCTAAAATTTTTAAAAATAATATAATATTATTTGAGACTAGGAGCAAGGTTGTCAAAATCGCGATTTTGACACAACACGGAAAGGGTTTCTGAAACTCGGATCGTAAAATCTTAAGATCGTACCTGAATTTGTCCGTACAAAAATCGTAAAATCACAACTAAAATCGTGTAAGCAGAAAAATCATAAAATCGAAAGTAAAATATTTCTGAATACAATATATCATAAATTATGGACATAAAACTTCATTAGTTAAAGTTCATTCATGATTTAAAATAACTTCAAAATACATTACAAAACAATTATGTCCATAAAATTTCAACAAATAAAAACTAACAAATTTAAAACAAATCTTCAGCTAGCATGCAATGTAAACTAAAATCAGCCTCAGTTTCATCCCCCTCACTATGTCCAAGACTTGCATCAATAACATCTCTATCAAAAGGATTATTAGTACTACCACTGGTGCTAACACCGATATTGCTATTACTAGATCGAACTCCAACAATATTTAACCCTAAACTCCTTGAATTAGAAGTTTCAAAATCAACTTGAGTGGCTGGAGTACTCATCTCAACACAATAAAAAGTTTCTTCATCACTATCGCCTTCTTTTCCATTTTTTCTGTGTTGTACTATCAATAATCTGAAGTAAATTAATGTTCGATGAACCACCATTTAATTATTTAAAGAGAAGGCTCTTTAATTTTTTTAATTTTAAATAATTTTTTTATGTTTTTAGATTATTTTTACTAGTAACATTAAAAATAATTTTTTTTATATAAAAAAATATTATTTTAATATATTTTTAAATAAAAAATATTTTTAAAAATAACTAATACGCCAATGGGTAAAAGAATTCAAACATACGATGCAAAAGCTCTCTAAAAGCATAAAAACTTTAGAGATTGGGGGGTTACTATGTTGTCCATTTTCCCTGTTGCTTTTCATTTCGATGACAAAGCAAAGATTTGACACTCCACCAGACTGTAAAATCAAGTCCAATGGTAAGAGCCATTTTTAAAAGTCAAATTCTTAAAATGGTTCTTTGAATAGTGTGTATATAGCTTTTTTTATTGATGTGTGCTCCAATGGTAAAAGCCATTTTGAAAAGCTATTTTTTTATATTATTTAAATATAGTGCAATTATTTTGTATGTAGTTTAATTATACAATTAATTAATTAATAGAAGTAACTTATATAATTAAATAATTACTTTTAAAAAACTCTCTAACAATAAAATTATTATTTTTTAATTATATTTAAATTAAAAAAATGAATTTAAATATAATTCAAAGACCCGCAATATTTGAAATTTGAAATTTAAGCTACTTATTGTATATTTTTCAAGTAATTTGTATATTTTCTTATGGTTGTTGTATTTGAAGTTAATTAATGTTATTTATTGTCTTTGAGTGTTAGAAAAACTTAAAAAAAAACAAAATGAACACATTAACAAATAACCAATAAGTTCAAACATAATTAATTAAAATACATTTCACTATAAATAATTCAATCAAATTAATTACAAATTAATATCCCTATATTTTTTACTAACTATTATTATAATAATAATTACTAATAATAATAATAATATAATTATTATTATAATATAATAATAATTAATATAAAAACCCTCCAACCGTTCCCCCATCTCAAAATTAAAACTAAAAAACCCCACCCCATTTCTTATCTTCACCCCTCGGCCGCAGCCCCCCCCCCCCAACACACACCCGTCCATAATTCTCTCTAAATCTCTTGTTTTTCTTGAAAAGCAGAGAAATCCCATTGTTTTTAAGCTAAAGGGAGGAATCCAACCTCAATTTTTCTCTCAAGTATATTTTGTGTCTCTGTTTTCTCTCGCTTCGTTTCTTACCCAAAGTTTCAGTTTTTTTTTATCAAGAAATCATCAGCGAAGTGTGTTTCTTTTGCAGTGATCAATATTTTTGTGATGTTGATGATGACGATGATTCAGTGTTTAGTTTTTTATTTTGCGATCTTGGGTTGTGCTTTTTGTGATAAGGCTTCCTGATCCAAGGTTTGTGTTTCAATTTGATGGAGAATCCGAGTGCAACCATCAAGTGTTCTAGATCCAAGACACCTTAAACTCGTAAAAATTGAAAATGAAAGCCTCGAAATCCGAACACTTTAAACTCGTAAAATCGGACCGATCCGGTCCGATTTTATGATCCAGCCCGATTTTAAACGAGTTTGACCTAGTTTGACCGGTTTCAAGTTTTCTTCCCGAGTTAACCAGTTTTCTTGAGTTGACTCGCAAAATCGTACGATTTTGGGAGTCAACTCGCGTTTTTGATAACATTGACTAGGAGAACTAGTTGTATAATATTGTTTGAGCCAATAATATATTGTTTATTCTTCTCCAACCCAATAATATTGTTTGAGCCAAAAATTATATGTTCTTGTATAATATATTTTATTTATTAAGATAATTTATTTATTTATATTTTAGAATGCATGAGATATTTTCAACAAGATATATATTTAAAAAAAACTATAATTAAAAATTATATAATATTGTCAAGTATCGTTTTAAATAATATAAAAAAAACAATAAAAAAATTATAATATTGTTTGTTCCTATAAAATTTGTTTTATATTATTGGTTGATATGTATTAAAATATATTTGATTATTCTAAATGGCTTTTATCATTGAAATACATATAAATATTTGCACTATTTATTCAAAAAGTTTATTAATTTGCCTTTCTAAAATAGTCTTATAATAATTATAAAGAGTTTCATGATGAAGATATATCTCACGATTAATATTCAACTCTTCATTTTCTCCCCTCAAAAACTCTCTCAAATTACTCGTTTCTAGAACCTTGTTGACTATGTCCCAATATTAACTGAAAAATTATAAGTAATGCCCGGTATGATTGGGGGAATGCCTAAGGCCTTACCAAGAAGAAATTTCTCATAAAGCTTGTTTCTTCTCTCTAGACATTGAAAGATAAATTCTTTCTCTTTAAGATGATCACATCTACCTCAATATTTGGAATTAATCAATTTCCATTTGTCCAAACATTAACTGACATAATAGTGAAAATATCAAAGATTCTTCCACATTTTTCAACGGTCTAGAATCATTACCAAGCCAAATAAAGAGATATTGACTTACACTTGAATGGTAGCGAGTTCGATTTTCTATGCATGTCTGTTATCCTCGCAATGTATTATCTGTTGATTGGGCTTATAAGATGTTCAGTGGATCCGGAGATTAGTTATGGTGTGTGCAAGTTGGACCGGACACCCCGATTATCAAAAAAAAAAAAACTACTCTCTCCCTCTTCTAGTTTTAATCCAATAATGTCTTCATGGGCAACATATATAACATTTTATGGTGGGCATAATTCTGGATCACAGCTTTTTTTCATGAATTTGTAATGCTCAATCAACCATAGACTACTTTTCATGTGTCTCGTGAAGGTGAAAGAGAGGGGCGGGGACTGGGGGGAGTAGCTGGCCGAGAAGGTTAGCGAGGTTCCTGCTATGGTTAAGTGAAAGATCGTTCACTTTAGTAGGAAGAAGACAGGTGGGAGCGAGCGAAGCAAGAGCGAAGCAAACTCTAGTTGCTTATTTGAGAGAGGGGCGGGGACTGCAAAGGGCTGGAGAGAGAGAGGAGCTAAGGGAGGGGGGTGGTTTTTTATTATATTTTCTATTAATTTTTTATATATAAAATATATTTTTAATATTAAAATAATCTAAAAATCTAAAAACTTAATTAAAATATAAATAAATATATTAAAAAGAGATCACAATATAATTTTTGCCTCGCAATCCTAATTTTGTTTCAGATGATATTTTACAATATGTTGTTCCACGATCAAATAGTCAGGAATCGCAAAGGCCTTCACGTATGGATTTAGTTCGTGATAAAATTGAAAGTAGTTTAATGAGGGAATAAAAAAAATCTGTTTTTTTATGAATTATTAATTATATTTTATTGTTATAATTATTAATCTACAAAATTTTAAAAATAATTTATATGTGTGTGTGTCTTCTTTAAAGTAATTTCATAAGTTAACAACAATACAAAAAATATGATAACCAAATACAACAAATTGCATTTTATCAACCTCAAACTCAACCACAGTTTTAACTAAACACTAGCATAATTATTTTGAACCACAACTAAAAATGCTTTCATGAAACGGTTTTTTAAAACCTTAACCACAAAAATAAAAACAATACTAAACACACGATATCATGATCTTTGAGAGCCTAGAACAAGTAGCGGACATGATTATTGCACCTATACACCACTATAGTCATTGTAGATTAAGATACTTTACCTAAACGGTTGGTCACTAGTTGGGCTTTTTTTTTTTTTTTCCTTTTATTAGAAGTGCATTGATGTTATCTTCAACACCTCCATAAAAGGATATGACCAATAAGTTTTCTTTGTTTAGGAGCCCTTTTCCCAAGGCAACAAAAGAAATTTTTCAAAAAGTCCAGCCAAAAGGCCATGCAATAAGCCAAGTCGAAGAAGTCAAATTTAGCTCTTTATAATGTCATTTTCTAACACTATTTTCGTATTCCCTTTTAGCTTCTCAATCTATCATGATCCCTCTTCACTTCAAAAATGTTGAGGTTCACCAGCATGCTGAGGCTCGTGATAAAAACGATAATCATCTAATTGCACATTTAATGAGAAACCTCGGGTAAGCAATCAAATTCAATCATCCTTTTTTTTCTTATCATCTCAATATATTCTTGCCTAACCACCATTCTTCTTGTTTTTTAGGTATCAACACCAGTTATATCTCCTATTACTTCCGCACTATCAAGCGGTTATGTCAGCTTCAACTCCACCTTCGAAGGAAACAAACAACACTTTTGAACCATCAAGTGTCTGTTTAGGAGTGTGGGGGCGATTACTTTTGAAAATATTTTCCATTTAGAAATGCATCAAAATAATATTTTTTATTTTTTTAAAAAAATTATTTTTGACATCAGCACTTCAAAATATCTAAAAACACTAAAAAAATTAATTTAAAATAAAATAAATCAATTTTTTTCAAAAACATTTTCTAAAAAAACTCCAAAATACCCCGTAACGACTCCTTCACCTGGTCTTGAAGATTTTTTTAGGGTGAGACCATTGCAACGAGACTACAGTACCCATGCCAACCTTGACGTAGTCCTTGTAGTAGACACGTTTTCCTCAATGAGTGATGACAAGATATAAAAAGGTATGGAGGGAGAAATTTGAAAGGCTAACACCAATACTGTTGGAGCTCTTTCGGGTAATCAGGCTGAGAGTGATCCTTTCTTAATTACTTGTTCCATGACATAGAGCTAGAATGGAGGATACCTCTAGAAAGGATGTTTTTGAAGTGCATGACCTTTTAATCAAATTACTACCAAGAGCTGCTCCTCATTAAACTAAAGAAATTTCTCTTCGAAACAAAAGATAAAATCCACATTTTTATTATCATAGAGTTTTGACCATTGCTTGCTCAAAATGGAAGGATTTTATTTTTGACCATGTTGATAAAGAATTTATGTTTAAATGTATTCAATTGAAATATCAAACAACTTAATAATATATTAATTATAAGGGATTATAAAGATAATTTTTACCCTCATCGTATGTAAAGGAATTTGATTTGGTTAATTTAAGTGGTGTGTAAAATTGTGTAGAGCTATGTTGATTAGAGGGAAAAGTGAATGAAAATATATTATGGATTATTTGTTGATATTTATGTATTCTAAGAATTGACTTAGATCATTAGGGATTTTGATCTGATTGCAAGTGGGCTTTATACAAATTCATATCTTTGGTTATTTTAGGATTAAAAACACACATGTAACTTAAGTTTCAAATCATGTTTTTTGGCTTAATGACATTAAGATTATAGCACCAAATTTGTGTGCTTGTGAGGTAAGAACTCTCTCTTTCTTGGTTCTCTAAATGATTGAAAATGACTTATTGAGGTTCAATTGATTTTGTGGCATCAATTCATACTTCTTATTCGCGAATTGTTATTTGTTGGGTGAGGGTTCAAATCCAATAGTGTTGGTGCCTAAATACAAGTTATTTTTGTGTCACGATCTTATCAAACTTGATTTACTTGGCTTTCCGAGAAATAGTATATTTGCATGTGGATTGCTTGACCAGAGGCATCAGAATGGGATCCTTCTTGGAAAAAAAAACAAAGAAACGATAATAGAATAGGAAGAACATTTTTTTTTTTTTCATTTTTATTTAAAAATATTATTTTAATATTTATTATTATAAAATAGTATTAATAAATATATGGGTTGGGCTCGACCCAACCATATTTTGTATAGACAGGACTCGACCCTAGTGTGGCCATTAAACATCATATGTTGTGAATTGAAGGATAAAGGGACGAAGAAGGAAAGACAAGGGTTACCTAGTGTGAGGCCGACAACAAGTGTTGGTTTGTGGTGGCTGATGTTGACAGCTGGTATGAGGCTGATATTGGCTCCTGGAGGAAAAGAAAAGGGTTGCAGAGGAGAGGAGGAAGTTGCAAAATGAAGAGAGAAACTCATGGTAAAGAGGAAGATGAAGAAGTGTGTCGCTGCCAAGGAGCTTTTCCATGGAGGAAAAGAAAAGGTAACAACGAGGTAGAGAGGAAGATCTGGCCGTCGTTGAGTAGAAGAAATTGCAGTTGTTGTCGATGAGGTGAGGTGAGGTGAGGAAGAGGAAGAAGAAGAAGAAAGTTGCAGCAGGGAGAGGCTCGTGGTGGGGAAGAAAAGAAAAGGAAGTGGCAGCGAGGGGAGAGAGAGAGGAATGGTTTTGGTTGAAGGTTGACCAATAGGTTGTTGTTGTATGTGGTAGGCGGTGATGGTTCGTGGTGACCGAGAGTAGAGAGCGATTAAGTGTATATTTTTTGCATTCGTTGTCACCATATCGTTCCTTTTTTTTTTGTTACTCCCTCCCAATAGCATCGAGTGAGGAGGGTATTTAAAGGGGAGAGTGATGATTTGCTACCAGTTTCTACGTACAGAAATGATGAATTTTTCAATCCTAAAAGGAAATCAGCTTCTCCCTTTCTAATGACATGAAGGTCTTAATGATGGCTTCTGTGTAATGAGGGAGATGATGGCATGACTGCACTTATTAGATCAAGATACAAAATCGAGTACAAGGGCGACATAAACGTCTTTTATTGATTACTTTCAATCCTTGAAGAATGATGTCATTTAAAGGATTTTTGTCTAAACTCAATTTGCACTTATAATTACTCAAATTATTATTGGTTTTAAACTTTTAATTATATGTGATTTATCCTTACTGAACTTTAATGGAAGCCCTGAATTTACTCTTCTTTTTCATTCCAGCCCTAGGTTTTAGGTTTATGCAACTTGATCCTCAATTAATCATTAAACTTTCAATTTACTTCATTTCACCTTATTTTTGGTCAATTAGATCCTTGTAGTTTGACACCTCTTTGCATTTTTAATAGCTAGCTATGAATTTCTTCAATTTATCCCATTATTTCAACAAATTAACCTTGTACAAATTAAATTTGATCTCCAAAAATTTCATTCTTCTTAATTAAACCCAAATTAGGCTCCCAAACACAATTTTCACCAATTAAACCCCTAATAAAATTAATTTGACTCATTTAAAGTATAATAAAGTATTTGGACCTAATTAAATCTTTTAATTGGACCCAAATTAATTCTTAAATGTAATTAAACTTTAGTTTGACTCATGATTAAATCAAATTGACCTATTAAAAAATTAATTATACCATTAGACTTGATGTTTATGCAAATTTGTCTAATAATAATGTATTTCGAATTTGAATCTGTATTGTTTCTCAGTCTTCAGCATAATAGGGGGACAATTGAGCTCCTAAATTTATCCAAAATTTTCATCTTAATTTTCCACCATGTCGATTCCTTTTATTTTATTTTTTATTTTGAATGAAATTAGGAATAATCTATAAATGGGTTATGACACTCATAATGAAAAATTAAATACGAGCTTTGGAATCATTAATAAATTTTATACTTATAACCATAATTGTTTGTTTTGTTTTGTTTCGGCCGAAATGTTTCGTACCAGTTAAAAAAATAAGACAAAACAGCGTTGTTTTTACCTCGGTTTAAATTCCATTCCATTCTGGATTTTTCGCCCAAATACCGGCCGAAACGTTCTGGTTTCGTTTCGCCAGTTCTGTTTTGGCCAAATAGTATTTTTTAAAATAATAAATAAATATTAATTATATCTCTTAATTCGACCATTAGATTGAGATGAAATTTTACTAGGAGTCTCTTGACATATTTATAAATATTATGTTAAAATTTCAGAGCAATCGAAAAATATAATGACCTTGCGAGATTGATGATGACATTCTCGTAATATTATACATGTTCATAATTTTGTTCAGAAGATTCATTTTATTATGTCTTTTTTTAGATTAAATTGCATAATTCCAAATTATTTTATTTTTAGATTTGAACTAATTTTTTTTTGAATTAATATATTTAATTATATATATACACATAAACAAAACAACTCCGAAACGACGTGCTGAAAAGCTTTAAAATCGAAACATTTCATTCCAATTGAAAAAACAAAGCATCAACCGAAACGGTATTGATAACTTTGCTTACAACCCAAAAACAATTATACATGTGTTATGAGATTAATAGTTTTAATGATGTATTGTGTATAGTAGAAAATATTAATGTCTTGTTTGTTTGTTAGTTAGAAAAGCTTACTTTCCAAGTTTAAGCTACTAGATTTACAAGATTGTCATTATCTTTTGTACTTGTGATATTATAGAGTTAGCAGAAGGATATTAAGTATAAAATTAAAGTGTGTGAGTTTTCTATTGTAATTAACATTGTTCATACATGCACAAAACATTGTACACCTTTTGTGTATTTTTTAGTAATTCATTTTATTCCTCAAAGTTTAATTTTAGATGATTTAATCCTAATCGAAGGCTAATTACATTATATGTCTTAGTCAATTGTGAAATTAAAAGGAAAAAAAACTGAAATGAAAAAGGTACACAACATGGGTGACATGCCATAGATTTCAGAAAATTTTAGTCCCTCTAATTTTTTAAAAGATAATTTTTATTATAAATATTTTTCAGTTCTTAATGAGACAAAAATGAGTCATTAAATTTAAATGATTAGAGAGAAAGTCATTGTTCAGGTCATTTTTGACCACCAAAATCGATATTTTATTGTGTCCATGGGTTATATGAGATGAGAGGAGCTTGATAATGTTTGTTTGGTGCCTCATAATTTCCTAGAAAATTAGATCTAGATCGAGAAAGAGAAATCTAAATCAATTTGATTTTGAGTTTTTTTTACCATTTTTTAGGTATTTTGAGTTAATAAATTAGTTTTGGGTGTTTCAAGGGTGTTAATGAGGTGTTTTTAGGTTGAAATGACTTCAAAAATGAGTTTTTTTACCAAAAGAAACGCCCCCAACTTTTCAAGCATTATAGTGGTTATCGGTAAGTGAGCTTGGAAGCAACAAGTCTTCTATCCCTTTTTATAATTATTTAAAAAATAATCAAGTCTAGATGCACAGGTAAAGATCTCATCTTGCAAGATTTAATATCTTAATATATATTTATTGATTATAATATATTTTTTTATTTTATTCAAACAATTTAATATGTGCGTTTATTTCTATTATCATTTGAATGAATAAAAAAATTATAAAATTTAGCAAATACAACTAGGTAAATATCACATCTTGCAAGATTAGATATCTTAATCTACACCCATCTCTTAGTTGTTCCAGTTTTATTTTTAATTTTTGCTTATTCTTTTTAATTTATTAACACTTTTTTCTTGATTTATTTATTATATGTATATATAGACTTTTTGACTTTTAGCTATAAAAATACATATAAAAAACTACATATATAAATTTTTTATATGAGATAAAAATATTCTATCCACAATCTTATAACCATTAGATATTGCTAGGTTTGGTGATAGTGATATGATCCAAATATGTTCAATTTCAAACTTTGACGTAAAAATTTATATTGTCCAGTTATACGCTATTGACCATATCTCCATATCTGAGCATATCTCCAGATCTAACCGTTAGATTTTGCTAAAGCTTTACAATAAAAGGATGAAATTTTAGATCAATTGGACTTCAGGAAGGGCCTGTAATATAGGTCATAACAACCTTTATGATTCTTGTTATTTAATTCCTTTTGGGCAACAAAGACAACTTATTTTGAGTGTATGTTGAGTATTATTTGGTTCATATTAATGAATATGAATTTGGATCACATGAGGTCTAAAGTTGACTTAGATTGATTAAGATGGTGGGATCAAATTAGATTTTCTAGTTTATTTAAGATTTTTTAAGGGCGACAAATATGATACTAGAATTTTAATTTTGAATTTTTATTCCTTTTATTATTTTCTTATTAGTTCTTGGATTATTATTATATGTTTGGATTAATTTTGCAAGTAAGCTCATATCAACTCACATATGGAGATCTATTAGGGTATTTGAAATATTATATATGTGAATTGTATGCTGCAAATCTAGTAGTCATAGATTAATAAAATAAACTTGTATTAATTATTTCATATTTTATTAATCAATCAATAATAATAGATAATTGATAATATTAAAATTTAATAAATAAATTATAAATATATTTTTTTACCTGATAAATAATAAAATAATAAATTAAATTAAAAAATTAAATTCACGAATATCTATTTTTATCTGTACACGACTGTACAATGATGTCTTCGTAAAACTATCAAATAGAAATAAAATAGAGAAGTAATCAATTCCATTTTGCGAGCCAAAAACCCTCTCTGGCGCCAAATTGTTTTTTCCTTTTTCTTGGTTGAGACAAAAAAAAGTGCCACCCTATGGCGCCCTTTTTGTTCATTTTCATCAACTATTTCTTTTTGGCGGGTGGTTTTTAAGTCAAAAATCTTCAAAAGCAGTGGCATTTATGTCATTTTGTGATTCGGATAGGCTAGGGTTTCGAGTCCCATTTATAGTGAAACCCCTTTCGTTTAGATAGATGCCAGCGTGCGGTCTGTTGTGTTTGTCTGTCGGCTCTCTCTGTGTGAATGTCGGTTCACCTAATCCTGCATTAATAGAGTGCTTGTCTAAGTGACTGATTTGCTTCTACATGATCTCTCTTTCTCCAAATCCACCAATCTCGTCAGATCTCCCTGATCTTATCAGTAGAGCTTTTAGTGAAGCCCCACTTCGAAGTACATTTCAATCACTAGTGTTATTCAATGCCCATTTGAGGAAATCGTGTTTTAGGAACTGGATTGTCTTTAGATCTCAACTTTAGTTCCTTACAATGTTGGATCCAACTGATAAAGTAAGCAACTTTTAGCTAGTTTATTGATTTGATCTCTTACAAATCTTGAATCCAAATCAATCCTAATTTTATTTTTTTCATTTCTTTTATTGTTTTGAGGGATCAGAGTCTGAAGAAATGAGTAGCAATTCACAAGAAACAGAGAACCCTGTAAAAAAAACCTGTGCGGATTGTGGCACTTCGAAGACTCCACTTTGGAGAGGCGGCCCAGCTGGTCCAAAGGTGATTTAATTTAATCATGGATCAGATCAGGCTTTGTTCTCTTAATGATTTCTATATACTCTCTGATATGATATTAATTGTTCTGTTTTTTGTTTTGTTTTGCAGTCACTGTGTAATGCTTGTGGAATTAGAAGCAGAAAGAAGAGGAGAGATATTTTAGGGTTGAATAAAGGGGCAACAAATGACAAGAGAGCAAAAAAGGGAAGCAATAATAATGGCCCTAGCAATAATAACAACAACAAGCAATTGGGTGATGGGTTAAAGCAGAGATTATTGGCACTGGGTAGAGAAGTTTTGATGCAAAGATCAAAGGTGGAGAAGCAAAGAAGAAAGCTAGGTGAAGAAGAACAAGCTGCAGTGTTGCTGATGGCATTGTCATATGGGTCTGTTTATGCTTAATAAGAGTTGTGTTTAGGTGGGGGGTTGAGAATGTATTAGCTGACCAGATTTTAGTGCGTGCTGTGATTTGTGGGCTGGGTTGTTTAATTTTTATTTTAGTATTAGTAATCATTTTTTTAGGTAATCTGGGCTAACGGTATGGGGTATTATTGGCGGAGTCGAGTTGTGTAGTCTTGTAGCCATTGCAAGAGCTCCTAAAATGGTGAGATCTGATTCTATTTTTCCTAACATAAGTAGATTTCTTGATTGAATGATGTGATTGTCGCTTTCATCTTTTTGTTATCATGCAGCACAGCTAGTGTTCCTTGATTGATAAATCAATCAGGGAGAAAATTCACCATTACATGGCTAAACACAATCCCACTTCTGATGCCATTCATTGAAGAGAAACAAATATTAAAAATTCTACACCCATCAAGTCTTGATACTAATTATATAAATGAAAATGAACCAAACCAAGTATCTGTGTAGATTCCTTGATTTCTGTGCAGATAGTAGTAACTAGGGTTAACCTAGCGGCATTTTTATTTTGAATTAATAAAAAATTTGGTTGCATTGTATTTAAATTTTCAAAAATAATATCATTGCTTCTTCTGATCTTTTGGTTCCTAAAATTTTATAAAATAAGCATCTTAATTCAAATACTTGTACTGCTTTCTCGAAGCCAACAAACTTTGGTAGGTAGGTTCCAAAGCATGTCCTTTGAGATTCCATTCACAGACCTTTAAGCTGGGTATGATTTTGGTGTATAATTTGAAGCTGACTTGGGTAACTTTTGTGATTAAAATAAAAAATAAAAACTAACGATGCTGCTTAAATATAAAGGATGAAAAAAGTTTAACCACCAGCGACAGGTACAATCAAGATGCAAATTTGATAAATCCAATTCCCATCCATTATTTATTCTCTAGTTATGTTTTATCATTCAAATAAATAAAAAAATCTATAACGGTAGTCTACTATTTCAGAGGGAATTATTAAAAAAGGAATGTTTGAAAGGAAATGAAATGTGTTACATAATAGATTTTATAAACCCCAGCACCAGTCATGGGTTTACATGGAATCTAAATGAAAAATCATAAACATACATTGCACGCATCTTCATAATTCATAAAAGAAAAATATTATATTTCTGTTCTTCTTTCTAAATCATTGAAATAACAAGATTTAAAGCCAACTTACCAATTTCTTTTTTTTTATAGATATTTTTTTCCAACACCAATCGTGTTAGCTTTAATAAACAAAGAGCAGACACATGAGTTTATAGAAAACATGGAACATTAGAGTGGTGGTTCCAGTAAGTCTCTCCACTTCAATTAACCATGTTAGAGGATTTTTCTTTCAATAAAATAAACTTGTCTTTCGGGGAAACATCATTTTTTATGTAGAAATCTTAGGATCATACCTTAGATCAGGTAGCATGGGATTTAGGAAATAGGAGGGTTAACTTCTCTATAGTTTGAGGTCCACTCTTTTTCCAAAATAATAATTTTAATTTAGTTTTTAGAAAATAACAAGGTACTAATTACAAAATTATGATATTTTACAGAAAAAAATATAGCTCATCACCAAATATGTGAAATTTTTGTAAAAAGTTTCTTTATTAAAAATAGAGAAGTTTGAATAAAAAAAAAATGTTTAGTTGTAAAAAAACCTTCTTAGTTTTCATCTCCAATTCACTTTTTCATTTTTAGTTTTCGATTTTTATCGAAAACATATACATTTGGTGAATGAGAAATTGCTTTTCCTACTTTAGAAATTATGCAACATGTTCAAACACAAATATTTATCTAAATATTTTTCTAAGTTTTACTTGTAGAGTTATTTATTTATTCATTTTTCCTTATAATTTGGGTGAAACTTGTTGCTGTGTGTGTGTGTGTGTGTATATATATATATATATATATTGTTGAGAGATCAAAATGTACAAGATGGTAAATTTGACAGCTCAATTTTAATTGACAAAAAGACAATGGTATAAATATGCAAAAAAGGGTATTTAAGAACTCAATTGGAGTTTTAGAAGGCTCGGTTAATTTTATTATGGACTTCATTGCAAAGAAAGTTTTGGAGATAATTTGAATGTTAATCGAAAGAAATCAAAGTTTAGGGACTGAAATTAGACTTGAGAAAGCTAAATTGACATAATCAAGGGTTTAATTGCATAAAATCCAAAGTTTGATGCACAATTAATGACTTCATTAAACAAATCATAAATCAAAAACCAATTCGTAAAGGTGTTTAACTTTGAAGACTGGAATCATGAAATTAAAGGTTGAATTGAGGAAAATTAAGAATTTATTGACCAATTGGGGGTCTAATTAAACAAATCAGAAACCAAGGACTGAGTTGAAAAAGGTACTTTAATCTAGGGCAAAATTGAATTCAACAGGGTGAGATTGCTTGCACCTACAAGTTTAGGAGTAATTAGATGTATAACTATTTTTTTTTTAACGAATAAGGATTAAATTGAAGATTTCCAAATCATAAATCAAAATTCTAATTTATAGGGATTGGCCTAAACAATGTTGTTAAGTAATATTATGCATCTTTTTATTGATTTTTGGTTGATCACCTTTAGATAATTGAATATGGCGTTTCAGACAACATCTAAGTATAAAATCATCACCATTAAATTGAGAAACACCCCATCTACAAACCCATATCAATAAAACCAAACAACTATATCTAATTTGTTCAAATGATCTCAACATCATCTTGTCCTTGATCAACCATCATTGTATTTTCAAATGCCATGCTAATCAGGTCGCTACTTTAAAGTAGATAATTGTGGAGCTACAAACCTCTGAATTAAGCAAGAGTGGATTCAATAGAAATGTATTCACCCTCTCTACCAAATTCAAGTGTTCTCAAGTAAAGTTGATGTCGAAGTTGCTATGATATGTCGCAAAAGTGACCAACTCGGTCATTTTTTATTGAGACACCTATTTGTAAAAAACCACTAAACTTTTTTAAGTGTTCTTATTTTTTTTATAAAAAAAAATCCATAGGGTTCCTATTGGGGATTTAAAACCTTTCTCTCTATATCTAAAGGCCAAAACACCTCGTAAGGCCTTCAAGTTTATTACAAAATGAACTACACCTAAAACCATTAATTCTATGGTAAAACAAGTTAGGTTTTGGTTTGTTAGAGCCTTAACAAACTAATCTATATACTCTGAGTCGGTTTATAAAAGGAAGAGAATAACCAAGGAAGGGGGATGAAAAGAGGAAGAAAAAGAAACTTTGGCCTTGGTGAGTTTAGAGACAATCAAGCAACAATACCAACCTTCCTCCATTGAAAATCTAAAGCTTGGAAAGTATACTCTTAAACTTTGAAGATGGAGTCGATAAGGCCTGCTGGATCCTAAATCATTTTGTGTATAATGTAGTGCATTGTTTGTTTTAGTATATTCATGTGTTGGATATGGAAAAGTTAGGGTTGAAGCATGATTGGGTTTCAATATTGTTGTGATGTTGATCACATTGTTTTGCTAAATCCTTCATATTTGTTTTTAAATTGTTTTTTATGCAATAAAAGGATTTTGAAGCTTGTTCTTTTTGATATAATATATTTGATCATCTTGGAAGCCAAATCTAAAGAGATAGGGTACTGTCCGACCGAGATCCTTTGTTCCTTTTAGAACTAAACCACCAAAAGCTAAAGTTGATGTCCCTATTGGTGCCAAAGATAAATCTGAAACTCAACCTAAATGTACTCGTGATGTTAAATATTTTAGGTGACAGGGACATGGACATTATGTATTAGAGTGTCCAAACAAGAGAATCGTGAAAATTAGAGATGATGTTGATATGGAATTTGAAAGTGATAGTTTGATTGTGAAGACATGCCACCAATAGAGGATAGTTATGGGGATGAGTTAGCATTACCGGTTGTGGAGTCCTTAGTTATAAGATGCACACTTCAAGTTCAAGTTAAGGAAGATGAAACTAATCAATAAAGGGAGAATACTTTTCATACACATTGTTATGTACAAAGCAAGATGTGTGGTTTAATTATAGATAGTAAAAGTTGTGTTAATATTTATAGTACCATCCTTGTTAGTAAATTGAATTTGTGTACTATTAAGCATGCTAAACCATATAAATTCCAATGGTTGCATGATAGTGGTGAAGTGAAAGTGACTAAACAGGTTGTGGTTCCAATTTTTATTGGAAAATATGTGGATGAAGTTTTGTACGGTGTGGGACCAATACAAGCAAGTCACATCTTGTTGCGAAGACCATGACAATATGATAGGAAGACAATTCATGATGGGGTTAAAAATAGATATACCATTGTAAAAGATAGTATAACCATCATTTTTGTACCTGTTACACCCAAACAGGTATATGGTGATCAAATAAAGGTAAAAAGTAAGCATGAGGTGATGAGGAGAGAAAATCAAGGTGAGAAACATGGGGAGAGAAGACCATCAGATTTGGTTCGAACCCAAACCACTACAACTCATTCAACCACCCATCCAAGCATAAGTAAATATTTGGCCAACACTCCAAACAAATCAGACCATTTGACCACAACTCAAAAACACCCAAATCTAGTTGAGAGTGGAGGTAAGACAAGAGGAGTGAAGAAAGTACAGAATAGTGATGAGAAATGTATGGAAAAACTAAAGAAACAACCCAATTTTTATGTTAGAGAGTATGAAGTCAGATCTGTATATTTCACTAAGAAGTCAATGATTTTAGTTGTGTACAAGGACGCTTACTATAATACTAATGATCTTGATCATATTGTGTCTAGTGTTGCTATTTCTTTGTTGCAGGAGTTTGATTATGTGTTCCCGATGATACTCCTAGTGGATTATCACCATTTAGGGGGATAGAGCATCAAATTGATTTTGTGTCTGGAGCTTCAATTCCTAACCAACCATCCTATAGAAGCAATCCCGAGGAGATGAAGGAGCTTCAAAGGCAAATTGATGAACTGATAGAAAAGGGCTACATTAGTGAGAGTATGAGCCCGTGTGTTGTACTCGTGCTACTTATGCCTTAGAAGGATTGGACATGGAGGATGTGTATTAATTATCGAGCCATCAATAACATAACGATAAAATAAAGACACCCCATTCATAGGCTTGATGACATGTTTGATGAGTTATATGGATCTTGTATTTTCTCTAAAATTGACTTGAAAACTAGGTACCATCAGATTAGAATGAAAGAGGGTGATTAGTGGAAACCTGTATTTAAGACAAAGCATGGTTTGTATGAATGGTTAGTAATGTCGTTTGGACTTACAAATGCACCTAGTATGTTTATACATTTAATGAATCATGTGCCATGTTCATTCATAATTAAGTTTGTGGTTGTGTATTTCGATGACATTCTGATCTATAACAAGAACTTAATTGAGCATCTTGATCATTTGCGTAATCGTATGCTAATCTATAACAAGAACTTAATTGAGCATCTGGGATTGGCCTACACTCAAATCAGTAAGTGAGGTAAGGAGTTTTCATGGATTAGCTAGATTTTACAAGTGTTTTGTGAAATATTTCAGTACAATAGCTATACCCTTGAATGAAGTTATTAAAAATTCAGTTGGGTTTAAATGGTCAAGAGAAAAAAGAATTGGTTTTTGTTCTTTTAAAACAGAAACTATGTTCTGCACATGTTTTGACTTTACCTGACTTTATGAAAGCATTTGAAATAGAATGTGATGCGTCTGGAGTGGAAATAGGTGTTGTTTTGATGCAGCATTAGAGACTGTTGCGTATTTCAATGAGAAGTTAAGTGGAGCGACCTTGAATTATCTCACTTACGACAAAGAACTATATGCATTGGTAAGAGCACTTGAGACATGACAACATTATTGTGGCCAAAAGAGTTTGTAATCCATTCGGATCATGAGTCCTTGAAACATCTGAAAAGACAAGGTAAGCTGAATAGGAAATGCAAAATAGGTTGAATTCATTGAAAATTTTCTTTACGTAATCAAGTATAAACAAGGCAAAGAGAACATCGTAGCTAATGCACTTTTATGCAGGTATATTCTTTTACACACTATGAACACTAGATTGGTAGGGTTTGAATATATGAAGGAATTGTATGATAATGATTCTGACTTTGCTGAGATTTATAATGCATGTGGACATTTGACTTTTGGTTATCTTTATTTGATGAATGGTTATTTTTCAAAGAAAATAGATTGTGTTCCTACTAGTTCCTTGTGTGAATTACTTGTTCATGAAGCATATGAAGGTGGTTTAATTGGTCACATGAGCATTTCTATTGGCCATAGATGAAAAAAGATGTGCAACAAATTTGTGAGCATTGCTTGTTGAAAGGCAAAATCTAGAGTACAATCGCATGAACTATATACACCATTACATGTGCCTACTGAACCGTGGGTAGATATCTCTATGGATTTTGTTTTAGGTGTAGCCAGGTCAAAAAAAGGTACATATTCTATTTTTGTTGTGATTGATAGGTTTTCTAAAATGACATTTCATTCTATGCCATAAAACAAATGGTGCATCTCATATTGCATACTTGTTCTGTAGGGAGATTTTATGTTTGCATGACATTCCTAAGAGTAGTGTCAAATCATGATGTTAAGTTCCTTAGGTACTTTAGAAAGACCTTAAGGGAAAACTTAGGAATCAAACTCTTATTTTTGACAACATGTCATCCTCAAATAGATGAACAAACTAAGGTAGTAAATAAATATTTTCTTAACTTTTGCGTGTTGTAATTCAAAAGAGTTTGAAAAGTTGGGAAGAATGTTTGACTTTTGTTGAGTTTGCATATTTTAGAACTATGCATTCAACCACTGGTTTTTCTCCTTTTGAAATTGTTTATGGTTTTAATCCACTAACTCTTATGAACTTAATTCCTTTACTTTTTAATGAAAGGGTAAGTTTAGATGGTAAAAAGAAGACAAAGATAATGAGACAACTCAATGAGGAAGTTCAACTGCAAATAGAGAAAAAGAACAGATTTTACGCATCTAAAGCAAATAAAGGATGCAATTATTTGTTTTCCAACCCGGTGATTGGGTTTGGGTGCACATGTGTAAGGAATGATTTTCAAAACAAAGGAAATCAAAATTGCAGTCTCGTGGTGATGGTCCATTTCAGGTTTTAGAGACAATCAATGATAACGCATACAAAATTAACCTTCCAAGTGAGTATGGTTTTAATGTTATCGTTAATGTTGCTGATCTTATGTTGTTTGATAGAAATTTTGATTCAAGGTTGAATCCTTTCGAGGAGAGAGGGGATGATGTGGACAGCCCAGAAACACTAGCAAAGACCCATTACATGTTGCAAATGGTCTAATGACCTAGTCTAAGGCAAAAAAACATTGAAAGACACATTGCACGTATTGGTTTTGAAAGTTTCAACCATGTTAGAATTGCAAGGTCCATTAGAGTATAAAAAGAGACCCTAGTACATCTTATCCATGTGTAAGAGGGATCTAATACATCCTTATTTGAGCCATGAAGTGAGGACAATAAAGGAAACAAAAGAATCCTACTACAACTTGAAAACAACATGGGTGACTACCTTTTCTTTTTATTTCTTGGATTAACAAGCTGCATGGAAAGCTATAAATAAGCCTTGAATCAACTTTATAATATTTTACTTCCTTCTCTTCTTATCATGGTAGAACATGGATTTAATATTAAGAGCTTTATTTTATATTGTTAGCTACAACCAAAGGCTTGTTTAAGTTTAATTAATACTTTGTTTTTAGCTAGGATCCAAGGCTTGTTTGGATTAAGTTATGGGGTTTTCAGTTTAGGATTTTGGGTTAGTTTTGAGTGGACCTCATATAAATCCACATAAGGGGTCCATTAGGGTTAATTTTTCAAGAATTATTTAAAATCTTGTAACCAAAATTTTGGCAGCCTTTGATGAATATTGCTTATGAATTTTTCAGTTTTAACATGTGAGAGTGATTCTTATATTCTTCAGTTCTTGAATGAATTGAATTTGACTTTGAAGATTAATTGGTTTCGTGGTATCATTCTATTCATTCTAATAGTATAGGTGCCTTGGAACAGGTTTTCATTGTATCACACTCCTATCATACCTATTTCGACTTTCCGGGATGAGATCTCAATCTTGATTATGGATTGTTTGACCACGTGATCATGAGGTTTGCATCAAAATTATGGATAAAAGCCCAGAGTATCATTAATGCACGCTATTTGATCTTAAATATGGATTTCAACTCGAAACAATTTGGTACCTGTCGCGATGATGATTTTTTCGCGCCTCACCATCCCCTGATTGGGGGGACAACGACGCGTGGTGAAATGGGGGTTGTGTTTTATAGTTGTAAAAATTACAACTATAATTATTAGGAGTCGTCACTTAGTATTAAGGTCACTAGGAACCTATTGCTTTGCGAGAGTCTTGGGTAAAGGGCCTTGTTATGGAAGGGGAAGACGCATCACCTCTAGTGCACCCTATTTAAGGTAAGTTGTATTGTTGTTTGATTGTTTTTCCTAAGTTTAATTTTTTTTACACTACATTTTCAAAAAACATTTTTTGTCTGCGGGTGTACTTTACAATGTAATTTTACATCGCGGTAAAAGAAAACTCTTTTTTAATATCTACAGGTGTACTTTACAATGTAATTTTACACCGAGATAGCTAAAACAAAAATAATTTTTAATTTTTTGATCAAATTCCAACAACTAATCATAAACTGATTATGATATCGCTCAAAATATGAGAAATATGCTATATTTGATTTTTACGAAAATAATATGCTTGAGAAAACCTTAAAATTTGACCGTATGCACAAAAACAACACATTTTTTTGTATTTTTAAATGCAAATTTTTGTTTTTTTAAAAAAAAATCGGGTTAGGCCTAACCCACCTAAAGGGTCGAACCAGTCAAGGTGGCTCAAAGGCCTAGCTTTGTTGTGCTTGGGATGGACCAAGAGCAGTCCAGCCCAACCAGAAAAGAAAAAGGAAATCGAGAGAGGAATTAATATTCACTCTATAACACTGTTCATGTATTACGTGAACAGTAGTGAGGTAGTCGGCCGACCACGACGAGAGGATCACCTACTACTGCCGTCAGTAGAGGAGGCCGAGGTGGTTGTGGTGGTGTCGTCGAAAATAGTGGCCGAGAGGAGCTCCTAGAGGTGCTAGTCTATTGCTATTGGTGCTCTCGCTGGAGCTGGAGAAAAAGGCTGAGCTCATTGTTGGGGAGCTTCTAGAGTCGCTAGGAATTGGCTGGAGGAGGAAGGGGTTGCTTGACGTGTTGTTTTTTAGAGAGAGAGAGGCATCGTCAGGGAGAGAGAGAGAGCACCACAACAGGCTATGAGAGAGAGTGCTACTGGGGTGGCCTCGCCAGTGCAAAAGAAGAGGATGGGTGCTCTTCCGTTGATGGAGCTTCAACCATGGGTTGGCTAAAATCCTTTGTGTCTGTGTATATTTTTTGTTCTTCTGTGTCTTCCCCCATCTCCACTATCAAAGTTTCCCCCTCGTCTTTGTATTATTTTCCCAGTTTCGATCATCCCCTAGTGTCCAATTCCTCCCCCCCCCCCCCCGGTTTTATTTTTGTTCTTTTTTCAGTTTTCCTCTGTGTCCCCTCTATTTTGCTTTGTTTTCTACTATTATTTATAGGCTAAGGAGGTAAGGTGTAGGCATGTGGATGGTGTACAAGATATGGTTTGTTCAGTGGGAGTAGGTGGCAGGCATGACTGCCGGCATGGTACAACATGGCTCCGGTAATGACTTTGCAGTTTTTTTTAATAATACAAAATAGATTGACAAAAATTGATGGTTACAAAAAAAGTTTTTTCGATGGGAAGAACGATGTTTTTATCTTCAAATTTGACTTCCAATTTCACCCAAAAGTTTCGTCACCGAAAATTCTGATCTTCTCATTTAACCCAGATTAGGCTTCCAAACTTAATTTCTCACCAATTAAGCCCTTAATTAAATTAATTTGACTCATTTAAAGTATAATTAAATCCTTGCGCTTAATTAAATCTTTCAATTGGGCTCTCAATTAATCCCTAAACATAATTACACTTTAAATTGGCCGATGATTAAATCAAATTGGCCCATAAAAATATAATAATGTCTTTCGGTTTAATTTTTATACAGATTTATCCAATAATAAATTATTTTAGTCTTGAATGTGCATTTTCCTTCATTTCTAGGCAAAAAAAAAGGTACGATCGGACTCTCAAAAACATCCAAAATTTCTACCTTAAGCTTTCTACTGACACTAGCCCTTTTTATTTTATTTTTTGTTATTTTTGGGTAGATTTGGGGAATAACCTAGAAATTGGGTTATGACAGCACTCATGAAGACTTCTCAAATAAACGAGTAAGGTAGGTATATAACCTTGAGAAATCTGACTTTTCTTACGCATTCTTTGACTTGTAAATATTTACAACAGGTAAAAAATTTGTAGCATATGCTTGTCATAAAGGCTATGCTTCAGATATATATCCAACAATGCAAGAAGACTACTTTGAAGAAGCTCAACCAGCTGATGGAGCATTCAATGACCAACCCCAACATAAATATAATCCCTTTTTCTAGCATGTACAATTCCATATGGATAAATCACCTAAACATATGCTATAGGAACTTACCACAACAACACAATCAAGACCGACAATTTCATTCCCATGAATTTTAGCCACAAACATAATTATCAAGTGAGACAACCAATTCCATATTGATAAATCACCTGAACACGCGCTATAGGAACTTACCACTACAAGATAATCAAGACCAACAATTTCATTCCCATGAATTTTAGCCCCAACATAATTATCAAGTGAGACAACCCCCTACACTTATAAATTTCAATTTTATGGGGTCTTTCAGTGATGATCTTCATGAGATGATGAAAACTTTAGTTTCCAACGCACTATTTTGCAACAAAATTTCATGTCTTTTCAACAGAACACAAGGTCAAGTATTCATAACTTAGATAAACAAATACGACAAGTAGCTTTAAGTGTAAAGAAATTAGAAGCAGAAACTTAATAGAAAATCACCATTTCAAGTCTCAAATCCAAACAAGAATGTTAGTGCAATCACAATGAGAAATGGGAAAGAACTTGAAAAACAAAGGTAAAAGCAAATTGAGACATCTTGTTATTGTCTTTAATATAATCATATCAATATAGTTAAAAAATGAGATCGAGAGATTAGTTGAAATTTGAAAAATTATTCATTTTTCGCCTAAGAAAACACAACTCTAGGTGAACCATAAGAAAACCACATCAAAATCAATTGAAAATTCATATTTAGTCTATTAGGGGTGAGATCGCATTATATGTCAAATTTGAGCTTATTCTGATATTGTTTACTTGAGGCTTTAATTCGAGGTTCAATTTTACTACAGAACACTACTCTTAGTGAACCATAAGCAAAACACCTTAAAATCAATTATTAAATTCATATTTAGTTTATTGGGGATGAGATCGCACCATATATTAAATTAGGTTTAAAAGGCTTCATGGAAGGCTATATGATGTGGACCAACCCCGAAACACAAACAATGACCTATTATATATTCCAAATGGTTCAACAACTCGTTATAAGACAGCGACATTGAAAAGAGACATTGAACACATTGGTTTTGAAGGTTTCAACCACGTTAGAATTGCAAGGTCTATTGGAGTATTAAGAGGAGACCATAATACATCTTATCCATGTGCATGAGAGTTCCAATACAATTTTATTTGGGTTATGAAGTGAGGACAACAAAAGAATACAACTTGGAAACAAAAGAATACTACTACAATTTAAAAACAACATGGATAGCTACCTTTTCCTTTTGTTTCTAGGATTAAAGGGTTGTATGAAAATCTATAAATAAACCTTGAATCAGCTCTATAATATTTTTATTTCCTTCTCTTATTCTCATGATAGAACATGGATTTAATGTTATGAGTTTTATTTTATTTTGTTAGCTACAACCAAGACTTGTTTGAGCTTAATTAATACTTTGTTTTCAGCCAATATCCAAGACTTATTTGGATCAAGTTATGGTCTTTTCAATTTAGGATTTTTGATCAGTTTTGAGTGAACCTCATATAAGTCCATATAGGTCCATTAGGGTTAATTTTTCAGTAACTATATAACCTTTTGGCAGCCTTTGATAATTATTACTGAATTATTCAGTTTTAACGTGTGAAAGTGATTCTTGTATTCTTCAGTTCTTGAACGTACTGAATTTGACTTATCGAAGATTAACTGGCTTCATGACATCATTTCACTCATTCCAATAGTATTGGTGCCTTAAGACAGGTTTCCATTGTGTCATTCATATCTGACATAAACTTTCGGGATTGTATCTCAATCTTGATTGTGAATCGCATACCCACATGATCACAAGGTTCACATAACTAAAGGATGAGAACGATATTATAAAGGTCAGGTCAAGGGCCAATAAGTTAACCTATTTGATGCTAAAGGATGACATGAGAGGCCAATTCCTTCATTTGTGCTCCATAAAAAAACCTTCCATCTCAATTATAATGAAATAGACACCCAAAGGATATTTTAGATAAGGCATCCTGAAATGCTTCGAGGGATGAGCTCTTTAATGTTAGAGAAGAACTAAAGCTCTTATGTGTAGTAAAGACTCTAATAGGTATATAATTTACTAAAACATTATTGTTAGGACTGGGCATTTCTATTCTAGCGAACATAATTCTACAAGATAATCTTTAAATGAAAAGAAAAATAAAGTGCATTTGAATCAAAATATAGCCATGATAAGATCACATAAAAAAAATACTGCTAATTCAATTTTTTTCCCTTTCAAATACACCAGGAAAATGAGGTTTTTTAAAATACCATATTCACCCTGTCAAAGAAACCAAAATAGACAAAAAATACTTGTACAGTATGACTCGAGCATAAAAAGGAACTTCAATCCGCATGAAAGAAAACCCCCACCAGCGCACCCATTCAATGATCAGAAACACTTACGCAACAATGGACTTCTTAACACTCTCCATGCTACTCCATAGTTGAGGGCAAAAATATCAAGCATGGCTGACCTAGTAACATTGTTGCTACTGTATCTTCCCAATCCCGTTCTTATTGGACGCTTTAGTATAGACTGACCTTTTGTTATGCACCTCTTTGACCACCATGGACTCTAGACTAGACTGTAAACAGACACAAGGTGCTGCAACCAGACCCAACTTGACCTCAACATATTTGTCACCCAAATCATGAATTGCTCCACCATTACAAACTACACAGATCCTGAGGTAAACAAATTATGCAAAACTCAGGCTTCCAAATACAATATATTACTTTGTGCATCAATAACGCCATAGGTTTTCCAGGCCAAACTACAAGAGGAATTATATTAAAGATCTTAGAAATTCATTATTCAAACTTCCTAGCCTTACAAATTGAAATTTACTTAGAATTATTTTGCATACCTTCAGCTAAAAGTTGAATCCACCAGATGGAACTTGAACATTGTTCTCACCAAAGTGAAACCCTTGCTGGGCACCATCACCTGAAGGCAAAGCCTCGTCATCTTCTTCCAACCAATAAGTCTCAAGAATCTTGACTGCTTTCTCATAGATCTCATTGTTGTCATGACTCTGTAGATTTTCAATCTTTTCTAGTCCCTCAGCGTCATCTATCATCTGGGCATAGAAATTAACTTCTCCACTGTTCCCCAAATTCTTTTCAGCTTCCCCAACCTTCAGAATATTCTCTAATCCTTCAAGACATACTGTTACAATCCTTGGATCAGGGCATACAAGAAGATCACACAATGGTTTGATACATCCCTGACTGACCAAAAACCTGTCATCCAAAAACAGCCAATCACTTCTCTGCCAACACAACCAGAGAACAATCACAAAGCAAGTAATAACAGAAGTTTATAAAAAGAAGAATAAAACATACTTAATTTGCTCGTGAGTACCACCAGAAGTGGCATTAGAAACTGCCCAAGCAGCTTCTTTCTTTATATCAAACTCCGCATTTTGAAGTAAATTAATGAGCGGGCCAATTAAACCAGCCTCAATAACTGCCTACATAATTTACATAATAGGGTAAAAATTCAGAAGGGCATGGAGCTTTCAATCTCAGACACAAGGAATTCAGATCACTTCTAGAAGAACCCCAACTAGAAGAGTCCAGAATACTTCTAGGAGGATTGGCAAACTCAAACAAGAAATAACCTAAAACATGAACCTCTAAGTCATGCATGCTCACCTGAATCTGTTCCTTATTTCCAGCAGTAATGTTTGAGATAGTCCAGCAAGCTTCTTTCTTGATGCTCTTTTTATGGTTATGATTCAACAGGCTTAGAAGGCATGGAAGTGCACCAGTATTAATTATGCACTGTGAAGGAGAGGTGTTAATGTAAGATATAAGAAAACCTATATTTCAAGCAATAAAAAGATGTCGTCATGCAAAAGAAGAGCAAGATCATCAGTAAAGCTGCAAAATAACATATGGGGGGAGTTGTTACTACGTACGTATTTCTTGTTACATGCCTTGCCTTTTCATTTTCCTATCAAGGGAATCATATTTCTCAGGTATGCTTCATTTTCAACCATGCTGGTCAAGTACAATAAGAGTTGATGATGTATCTGCTGAGCATAAACCATGTGTTGTTATGGGACTAATCTTGTGGCTCAATGTCTGTGATGCTTAGGTATTTGGAGCAATGTGGGTATTTGATGAAAATTTATGATTTAAATGACAGTAGTGACCATGCAGAAACACCCATAAAATGCGTTCTAACACTATATATGGATTGATTAAAAGATAGGAGGGCCTGTTAAGAGCTTTTAAAGAAAAGCGGACGGGGAGCTAAATAAGGGTCAGGTAGTCGACCTTTTCTATGAAGGTGGGGAGAAGAAAAACTGTGATAGAGTCACACAGGGATAGAGCAGGGGCTGACTAAGGGAAGACCAGTTGATGAAAAGTACATCTTGCCTTATTTAGCCAGACAGAAGATAAGGTGTATGGATTACCTCTACAAGTAGAATTGTATATATTATTTTCTAACAGTAGTAGGGGTTGAAAAACAATATTGAAAAGTACAGTTGTAGAGGTTAATTTTTAAAAATATTTGTGAGGGGACTCTAGGGTCTTGCAGCCCAAATCCCTTTCCCTCCATTTACAAAAAAAGTCCCCAAGAAGTTTCAAAGGTCATTTCCCTCCATTTTCTCCAGGAATAGCTGACACAAACACCTTGTGCAATAAGGAAACGTTTATAATCAGCAATGCCCATGGAATCTTATTAAACCTCTATCGAGATTATATTTCAAATCTTGGTTTTCATAGCTGTGTAATTTGTTCATCCAGTATTTAGCTTCTTCTGTCTTTACAGTAAACCTCTAACATGGCCTTATTTTCCATCTTAGTTTCCATCATCATGCAGAAGCATCAATATTGATATTATTAATTAAAAAAATCCATGTAAATTATGTAATTACAATGTTCTAAATCAATAACACAAAGAAAAAAATTGTGTCAGTAAACACAGACATGAAAGGCACTTCTGTTGCATAAAGGATGGAGCACACAAAAACTCATAAGTGCTTTTTTACCTGGGTCTGCATATCATCCCCAGTCACAATATTTCCAACTGTACGAAGGGCAGGAACAAGCACTGAAGGAGAAGGATGGCTGGAACAATTCATGTAAGAGCATTCAGGTTTTTTAATTTCATGCAGATTGTGAGATAGAAGAAAATATTAAACAGACCAATCACTACTCACAGGAGGAGCTCCACAAGTCGAAGACAGACCCCTGCCTCAATAACAGCTTGAATTTTGTCATTTGTACCATCAGAAAGATACGAGAGTGCCCAACAAGCATCAGTTAGGACTTCTTCATCAGTTGAATGAACAAGACGTTCAAGTGCAGGAAGAGCTGGTCTCACCTGCCCAAAAATTTCATAAGTTCAAAAACCTTCAACCTTCACAACATCCATAGCCAAACTTATGACACCAAGTCAATGCACAAGATCTGACAATAACCTGCTCAAACTGAGGCTGTGGCTTGCCCCTGCAGAAGTTTGACAGTGTCCATGTAGCATTCCTC
Organism: Salix arbutifolia; assembly: GCA_025169955.1. NCBI lineage: Eukaryota > Viridiplantae > Streptophyta > Magnoliopsida > Malpighiales > Salicaceae > Salix > Salix arbutifolia. The sequence goes on along the minus strand of CM045909.1, from coordinate 14,134,715 downwards.
AGCATTGAAAGCTTTGCATGTTCATTCAACTGTGCCAGGAGAGGAACCAACGCTCCATGGCTGAGGACAAGATCACGGCACTTAGGGGAGTCACCAGCAACATTTCCCAACGCCCACACAGCCTAAAATTTCACCAACAATTGTATTCAAATCCTTCTCTCTTTGATAACCATACCTAGCACATTATATTATTACAATTCCCACAAACTAGGTAACTAAAATTCAAAGACACACCTGCTCCCTAACATCGTCACTGGGAGAACCTAGAAGCTTGACAAATATTGGAACTGCACCATGATCAATTACCACCTTTGTGTTCTCTGAAGTTCCAGAGGCAATATTTGTGAGAGCCCAGGCAGCCTCAAACTATACAAGCACGAAAACATGACTCACACAACAAGTTAAGACTCCCTTCCACTTCAAAGAAATCAATAAACACATTATCGTGTTATCACAGAAACACACACCTGAAGCTGAGGGAAATCCTCCCTGACAAGAAACTCGACAAATCTTGGAACAACCCCAGCTTGTATAACTTCCTCTATAGGAGGGCTCCTCTCTGCCAATAACAATTGTAATTACTAAATAAAGAAACAATCTTCACTAATAGAAAAGCAAACTTTAACAAAACAAAAGCAACCCAGAAAAAAAATACCAATGGAAAGCAGTTTTCGAAACTGAGTAGTTGCTTCCAGCTGCAAATTACTATCATCAGACCAAACACCAGCCACCATCGAAGGCAAACTCTCTAACTGAAAAATTTGCAGAGAAAAAAGAAAACACCAACGAAACCCTAATCACAAATCCGATCACATAAAACACCAAACGATTAACAAGATCCACTGCCCAAACACAGCTTATACAATGACTTGCGAGTATAGTGAAGTTACCTTATTTTCCATATTAGAAGAAGACAGAACAGCGGCTGGGAACTGTTGTACCAGAAGACCTTCGCGTCGCTTCTTTTGTAAACTCTCTTCACGCTTATTCTTACGGATCTCAACCATATTGTCCTCTCTTCTCCTCCGACCTTCATCAGCGTCGACGGCGACTTTGTATCGGTTCCGGCGAACATCGGTTCTCGAGCTTGGTCTCAAAGACATGGTTGATTGATGGTAATTTGAAAAACCTAAATTTTTTTATTTTTTTTCAGTTTGGGATAGTAGAAGGAGAGTACTGATTTTTATTTTTATTTTAGATAGATAGATAGATAGATTTGTTATTACTAGGAGTGAGAGGGAAAGAGAGGGTTTATAGTGTTTGCATTATTTTAAATTAATTTTTATTTAATATTTTAAAAGAAATTATACTTCTAAACTTGTTAACTAAATTATAAACTGTGTAGATGTTTTATTGTGCATTTTGTCACTGTTCATCTAGACACAGTTTACTATGAATTGCTACAATGCAACAACCATTTTGCCCCTAGGACTGAAAATTTTTAGCCTTCAGGACTGCGGATATTTTTGAATTTTTCAGGGGATATGGATGGTATTACCGAATTTATTGCACAGTAAAACAACAAAAATAACCCTAAAAAACGACAAAAGAAGGCTTCCCGGACCGGGGATAGTTTAGAAATTTCCACGGGACATGGATTGTATTTTTTATTTCTTTGCACGGTAAAACTACAAAATTTACCCCCCCCCCCCCAAAAAAAAGGAAAAAAATAGGCGTCGGACCCGGGGGTATTTTGTATTTTCCATGTTGATTTTTTCGTAGTTATCGATAGGTCCAGGGGTGTATAGGTAATTGTGCATTATTTTATTATTATTTCATTATTATTTCTCGAAGACACTTTAGGCGCGTCCTACGGACGCGTCTGTAGTGTTTCCGGTACACGCGCCATTCGGAAGTCGTGTGCGCATCATTACGGCAATCAAAAACAGACTTTCATCGTGTCACATGGTACACCGACATGTCCTCTTCCTCCTGGTGCAGCGCGTGTCTGGTTACGGTTGTCGGTGAAGCCTTGATGGACAGGCTTAAGTTATTTTTCTCTTCTCTCTCCTGCCGCCCAGAAATACGTTTCGATCCTTACGGTTTGCAATAGTTTTATTTTGGTCTAGGGCTTTGGATTTCGCTTTTATTATTGTTATTTCAATATAGTTTTTGATTTGTTTCAATTGTGCCCTTCAATTGAAACTAATTATATGTTGGGTTTCAATTTAGTCCTTTTTTTATTTTCGGTTTGCTTTTGGTTATTTTAATTATTTCGGTATGCAGAATTTAATTGCTTCTGATTGGTTCTCTAATTAAAATTTGTCATATATTATATCTTTCATTTTGGTCCTTGTTCTTTTAATTTTGTAAAAACATTACACAATAATTTTTTTAAAATGTCTTTATTTATTTTGGTCCCAAGGTTTTATTAATTTCAATTTTATCTTTCAATTAAAATTAATTATATAGTTTGTTTTAATTTGTTTTGATTGTGTTCTCCAATTAAAATTAGTCATGTATGCTATTTTTCATTTCAATCCCTATTCTTTTAATTTTTTTAACAAAATTACACTGTAATTTTTTTTAAATATATTTATTTGTTTCGACCCCAATATTTTTATTTGTTTCAATTTTGTCATTCGATTGAAATTAATTATATATTTTATTTTTCATTTTGGTCCTTATTGTTTGAATTTTTTATTTGCTATTAATTTCGTTGGTTTATTCTGTCATTACTAAACAACGTTTATTTTTTATCTGTATTTATGCATCTCTTTTTTTAGTTTTTATTTTTAATTTTTGACATTTTATTTTTTATTAGGGATATATTTTTATTTGATTCAGTCCTGAAATTTTAATTTATGTTGTGATCATTTTCAAATTAATATTGCTCCCTTTTTCCCTTTGTTCTATTTTTGTGTTTTCTGGTATTTTTATTTATTCTTCGAATCAGATGATTTCATGATTTTATTGTTTGCGCCATAATAATGATGATTTTAGTGATTATTTTTTATTGTTTTTTTTAAATATCTTAACAGGAATTCTACACAAATTTAATTATTTTACCTAAATTTATATTATAATAAAAAAATCTTGCACAATTAATTTATCTGCATTGGAAAAAATATAGTATCACTCGCGACGGGTCGCGGGGGCATTGACTAGTATAGAAAAAGAAACCCGTAGAGGTTTGTTATTATCATTTTTGTTTACGGGAATGGTTTCACTCCAATGTGTTTTTAAAAACTTTTGATTATTTTTTATTATTATTTTGATATATTGATATTATAAAGAAAAAAATAAATAAAATATTATTTTGATATACTAATAAACAAAAATACTCTAAAAAAATATATTAATCATATGTAGGCTCTTATTAGTGTTGTTGGTCTCATTTTGTTTCGGTCATAACGGCCGAAACATTTCGTATATGTTAAAAAAACGAGATAAAACAATGCAATTTTTACCTCGCTTGAAATTTCAGTCTGTTCTGAAAATTCCGCCAAAATTCTGGCCGAAACGTTCCAATTTCATTATGCTCATTCTGTTTTGGCCAAATAGTGTTTTTTTATAATCAATAATTTTACAATATCAATCATATATTTTAATCCGACTGTTAGATTGATATGAAATTTTATGAGTCTCTTGACATATTTATATATATTATGATAAAATTTTAGAGCAATCAAAGAATAAAGTTACCTTTCGAGATTGATGATGGTATTCTCATAATATTATACATGTTCATAATTTTGTTCAGAAAAATCAATTTATTGTGAATTATTTTAAATTAAATTTTTCTCAATTTCATTATTCAACAACGTGTTTATTACGAATTAAACTTTATAATTTGATTTGATTTGTTTTATTTAAGGTTATCATGGTCTTATAACAGATATCACATATTTGAAAGGTTAATCTAGGTTGACTGGAGTTGATTCAATATATCGTTGTTTCAATATTTTTTAAGATGTCAACTTGATTTTTTTAATTAAACTATATTTTTTTATCAATTTCTTATGTTATCTTTGAACTCATCAAGTTGGTCGAGTGATGTTAGTTTAACTCTCATTTTTTTACTTATGTTTGAAATTTATATTGCGAAATTCTAAATAATTTTATTCTTGGATTTAAACTAAAAAAATTTTGAATTAATATATTTAATTATATATATACATAAACAGTACAACTCTGAAACGAAATGTCAAAACGCTTCAAAACTAAAACATTTCATTCCAGTTGAAAAAACAAAACACTAACCAAAATGGAATTGACAACCTTGGTTCTTATACTTTAAAGGAAGACCAAGATCTAGCAAAACATAGGTCAAATAGTTTTTTTTTTAAATATATTAAAAAATTGTTAATGTGTTTTAATATAAAATAATCAACTATGAATATGATATATATTGAATGACATTTTTTTTAAATATTAAAATGGTGACATATTAGATAATATCATTTTAAAATATTATGTTGATGAATGAACTTTTTCACTTTCAGAATCCATTATATAGGCTAAATAAGTTATACACCCTTTTATTAACAACTTTTGAGTAGTCATGACTAAAATGACACAACTAGTAAGAACTTTTACTTCTCCCTAAAATACTACTTGATCACTACTCCTCCCTCGCAATATTACAATTTCTCAAAACAATCTACTTTAGCTCGATAAAAAGTCAACCAAGTCATCCTTAATATTAAATCAAAATCATGTAATTCTAAGAGAATCAATTCTTCTTCTATATCATGACCTCCAATTGTAAGCCCCACGCCCTTATACTTATATCCCACACTCATAACATCTCCTAAGGTGATATGATTCATAGATGGTCAATTTTGGACTTTAACGTAAAGTTTCATAATGTCCAATTATACTCTACCGATCATATCTCCATATTTAACAATTGGATTGAGTTAAAATTTTATCAAACTTTTCTAAAGCTATACTTTTATGTGGGGGTGATAATTTAGATCAATTAAAGTTCGAGAAGGCCTTGCGATATAGATCATAACAGGCTCTACGAGTTTTGTTATTTAATTCTTTTTGGACAACAAAGAAAGCTTATTTGGAGTGTATGTTTGGTTCATATTAATGAATATGAGTTTGGGCCACATTAGGTCCAAAGTTGGCTTGGATTAATTAACATGTTGGGATCAAATCAGATATCCTATTATATTTAGTACTTCTTAGGGGTGACAACACTGATTAGCATATCTAGGATATTAATTTTGGATTTTTATTTTATTTTCTTATTGATTTTTTGGATTTGATTACATATTTGGGCCAATTTTGTAAGTGCTCACATTAGCCCACATATGGGGATGTATTAGCATTTTGAAACATTATATAACGTAGTTGTATGCTACAAACCTAGCAACCCTGATGCAACATGTTTTCATTGCTGGATCAAAGATCAAAACTAAGTTATCAAAGTATAAATGAACTTGTTGCGTAATTTGATTCACATCCAATAATGCTAGTGCCTTGAGATAGGTTTTCATTGTGTCACATTTCTCAAACATAATTTTTGGCTTTCTTGAGGAAGTATTATCTTTATTAGTGGTTTCTTGACCACGTGATCAAGAGGTTCGCATCATAAGGGTATGCTAATATAAAAATAAAGCTTCCCACCATATCACCATATCAGTTTGTACACAAATCATAAGGACCTAACACATCATCCTTTTTCAGAATTTGAATGAGACCTTTCTTGGATGTGGATTAGATGAATTAAAGGCTGTCTTTTAAGCTCCATATGCGTGATTTGTCGCTCTAGCTCCATCTTACTCCATATGTTAAACTAACTCATTCGATGCCTTTTATGTCTCTTTGCCTTGACTCTTGTTTTAGGTCCATTTGGCATCACCAATGGGTCATTTGCATGATTATACTTGGTGTTGGGTTGATTCTCATCACAAACTAGCTACAACTTTTTCTCTTTAAATGCAACGATGTGGATTGCTTTAGCAATATGATAAACCACTCTTATTATTAAAAGCAAAGAAAATATAAGCATACGTTAATTCTATTTTCTACTTATAATTCAGATTTTGAATCTACTTTTTTTTTAAAAAAAATTTATAAATGTTAGCATTGTGGGTCTTTTTTTTGTTAAAGAAAGCTTTGCTAGCTCTTCAAGACTATATTCAAATTTCTAACTCTATTGTTTAGGAAGAAAAGTAAAGTTGCCACCCATTCGTCCATCCAACCTTTGAATTAAAGAACATTTGCTTAATCTAAGTAATGGTATAGTGTCAAAGAAATTATAAGATAATATTTGTCTATACAATTATTTTTTGCTTGTTTTGCATTGGCTACGACAATGATTTTTTCAAAATCATCAGCAAATTATATCACTTGTCTATTACTAATAGTACAAGATGCAATTCATTAAATCAAGTATAACTTTTAATTTGACTAATAGATTGAGCCAAAGTTATGATAGAAAACTTGAAAGGCTTTATTTTCTTTTGGATTAAAATTTCATGGTGATCAGAGATAAAAAAAAAAAAAAAAATTAAAATTAGACAAAGAAATTACCATGCAAGATTGTCTTTATTTTACTTGTTGTATTTGAATTTTTTTCCTATTTAGCTTATGAATTTTAATTAGCACTTTACCATTTAGGGCCTGTTTGGGAGTGCGATTGCGGTAACTTTTCAAAGTGCTTTTCGTGCCAAAATACATCAAAATGATGTTTTTTTATTTTTTAAAAATCATTTTTGACATCAGCACATCAAAATGATCTAAAAACACCAAACCATATTTATTTAAAATGAAAAAAAATCAAATTTCGGCAAAACATCGATTGAAACGGACAGCCAAACAGACACTTAGAAATCCTATTAATCGATGAATTCTACTATTTAGGTACTTTAATTAGGAATCTTTTCATATAATGTTTTTAAATCTACAACTAATATAAATAAGCATTTTTAATTTAATTACAGAGCATTCAGATTAAGATTATTCAAACTTTTAATAAAACATCAAAGATTTTCTTTAATCCTCCACAATGTTTAGGGTTAAGAACCTTAACTTTTATTCACGCTATATGTCATGCCAATTAGCTTCAAATTTTGTTGCCTCTTTGATTGACAAAGAGAGTAGCAACCCACTCTGTGATGCAGGAGTGCATGCCTTCACTTTTTAGGGTATCGTGCAGACTCAAGAGCAAGTTGTTGGAATTGCTCAAGAAATTAAAGTTAAAAAGAGGACTTGAATGTGGGTGTCATCCAAACCAAGACGAACCAGATCAGAAATCTAAGACTAAGACCCATTGAAATGGGACTAGTCTTATTCATGATGTACTAATATTCTAAAAATATCAAATTAGCCAGTGGTCAAGACATTATTATTAGAGATGACTTAAAAAATTTACATGAATATATTTTTGCTAGAATTGAATTTAAAATATTTGGAAAAAGTTATCTTAAACATATATTGGTGACAATGTTATATTAGAAATATCAATTTTTTTGGAGTAGAAGAGTTCATTTTCTAACAATTAACTTTTGAATGAATTTGTCAAAAATAGAAAGGACTAACACAAGGCTCTTCAATATTCTTGGCCTAACATTAATTATAATGATTTTTAGGTTTTAAGAAGTTCAAGTAAAGTCCGAGATATAATTTAGTAAATCAAGCATGACTTTTAATCAAAACCATTAAATTGAGCTTAGATTTTAAGAGATATAAATTTGTTTTCTTTTAAGTTAAAATTTCATGATGAACAAAAATAAATAAAAACCCTTAAAAGAAATATTTTTAGCTTAGTATTTTTAATTTAATTAACACTTTACTTTTAGAAATCCCAATGCATTCTATTAGTAAGGTAAGTTTTAATTAGGAATACTTTCTAAAAGGAGTTTAGATATAGAACTAATACAAATAGAGCAATGTAGTTTAATATATGAATATTCAGATTAGACCAATTCATATTTTTAATAAAAATATCAAGATTATCCATTCCATTCTTCAATAGTGTTTAAAGCTGTAATGAAAACCCTGACTTTTATCCATGTTATCCATGCTATGCAGTGTCAACAAGCATACAAGTTATTCAGCAGAAAGCATAAACCAACATGATTATTTCTTTTATTGATAAAATTTGCAACGTACAAGCTCCTGTAGTGGACAGATCATTTATATATAATACCATTAACACAAATACAGCTGGTAACACCACCACCCGCAGGGTTTCCATTTCAATTATGGTCTTAATTAGCACCGGTTGAGTCAACAGCAGACCCATTGATCTGTGCCTGGTAGTACGAATATGAATCATGAGCTAGCGTCTGTGGTTGTGAATGAAAAATGGTCAGTACAATTACCAAGATGGTTATACAATCAAGAAGCATGATGAAGAATGCCATCATACCTGCTCTTGTGAACGGAAGTACATGAATGGGGTATAATACAGGAAATTTGAGACCCTGGAGGTATATATATCAGCATACCTGCAATTAAAATTAAGCATATCATTTTCAAGAACATTGAAAAGGAAAAGAAAAGAAAACTAAACACAACCATATGCAGCAAATGTATTATGGACTTGAAAGAAAATACTAACTTCTCTATTTGTCTCATTAAGTGGCTTTTATCCCACAGACCTGCACGTGAAAGAAATCCCCACCTGTAGCAAAATGAGAATTCTTTGTTAAATATGCCCGAACAGAAAACAAAGATCCACTGAGAAAACTGACTAGATATAATTTTCATGTGACAGTGATACAGCAATGCCTAGAAAGAGGATTCTGCTGCTTGATTGACAACTTACAAAGGATATTCAGGCTAAGCATCGAGTGTTGGTGCAAATAGAATGTAGAGCGTTTATAAGAGAAGGGGAAGCCTAGTGGTACAACAAGCATGTATATTTGGCTAGACACTAATTGGTGCTATCCTAGATTGCTTTACTAGTTAATAGAGCAGGACTTCGGGGTGTCTAAATGCCTGGGGCAGTTCTGTGAGTTTTTGTCAGGGGTTGTTTTAAAAATTTAAAGTGAATGAAATTAAGATCTTTCAGGTTAGGTATGTGATTGATCTTATCTCAGGTGTGGTTCCTAAGAATTCATAGGAGTGATTTCTAGGAGCCCTAGTGTGATACACGGTTTGTTTTCTTTCTTTTAACCCACTTAGTTGTTCCTTGTTAGTTTCCTTTTCTAAAGCACAACCTTATGATAAACACATCCCAATCCTCAACTATAGTATTTAGGTGCGGTGATTCAATCCTGCATCACCTAACCAATTGTGTAAGCGGGCAGGTAAGTAGTTCTACAATTGAAACCATTCATGCCAGGCTTACCTTTTGTTGAAAAGTTCTCCATCTGACTCAAGCATTGGAGCAATTTTCTCATCCAGTCTTTGCATAACAATCAGTAGCTTTTGCATGCTTTCTGTGAGATCTTGATCATCCATGTTAGTTGCAGCAAGGGTCTGAAGGCACACAAAATGAAGCAAGATAAACCATATACAATCAGCAGTTCCTTTCAACTCATTCAGTCAAGAAATCTTCACTTGCACTTAGAGATGATGCATCTCATGCTCCACAGTATTTCAAGATGACATAGTAATCTGATACAACCAGTCCAAAACAAATTTGCTGTTTAGCCACCAACTACAATAGGGATTTACATTTCTGTATGTGTGGCATGGTACACTAACTGTTCATACGAGCAACTGATAAATTCATTTACAGTGGACTGAAACATGCTTAAAAAAGTAAGAGATCAATAATTTAAACAAGGAAAACATGCTCACTTGAGCAGGACGCCCTGTATTTCTCCTTTGCAGAGCTAGCCGAAGTTGATTAAAGAGATCCCCCACCACCTCCTTTTGATTAATAAGCTCTATCAGGGTGGCCCGATGATCCCTACTATGAATCAGAGCACTGTACTGCAGCTCAAGAATTCAATACATCAAAAAAGAAACACTTATCAATATTTGATCAATCCAGGATGTCAGAAATGCCAGTATTAACAGTTCTTGATAAAAAAAAACTATACAAGTAACATGAAAAATTACTGAGGCTCAACTCCAGAAAACTTGCATTAAGCACTGTTCATAATAGTTTCAATACAATTTTTTAAGTCAATCTAAAATTTCAGTACAAGAAATTTTGAACTCCAACCTCTTCTTCCAGTTCTCGGCAAATCAACGCTGTTCTCCATAGTTGATGGACTTTAGATTGACTCACATCAGTGTATATATGATCACCAACATATAATATTTCATCCCCATGGATATCTAAGGAGTTTTCAACCATCTGAGCACTCCCACCTGAGTACAATCCACCTGTAGAAGAAAATAAAGATCTTAAAAGATTGCTGATTAAGGGACATTGAACAGTAACAAATACAAGTCTTGTTGGTTCATGGCAGAAGAAAAATCAGTCCTACAAACAATAATGAAAAGGGAAATTTCTAGACTTCCTGTCCATAAGTAATGCATTTGCAACAAAAATTTGTAGATAACAATTGCATATGAAAGATATCATCCCCATTTCAATTGCATCCATCAAGGACATACATGTTGGCTGTCAAAATCAATATTATCAGATCCTTCTTATAATCAATACTTGACCATATTTGCAGCAAAATTTTGAACACGTTTTCATGCATGAACAGGATCCAAACACAATCACAGCACATATTTGTTCATTTGACAAAAAATCTACCATACAACATGCACTGGTGTAGTGATAAAACTAGGACATGAACAAAGCATAATTCACCTTTACGAACTTTGAAGCATGGTCGCATTAAACCCTCGCCTGTCACCACCTCATACAATGGGTGTGACATTTGAAAGAATTCTGGCTTTCTTGCAGATATTATCACCTATGTAAGTAAAGAATAACAAGAAATCAAAATTCAAAAGTTACCAATGTTTCATGAATGTCAAGGAGATCCATATCTTGCACAAGAAATAAATAAATAAAAAACCTATTTACTATTGTGAGTAACAATGGAGAAGGCTCTAAGCCAAGGGCTGGTATGATATAAGGGAAAGGAATGTCGTGAGAATCTTTATCTTGCACAAGAAATACATAAAGTTAAATTATTTACTATTGTGAGTAACAATGGAGAAGGCTCTAAACATAGGGCTGGTATGGTATAAGGGAAAGGAATGTGGTGAGAATCTTTCCGTTTTTTGTCATGCTGATGATACTTGTAAAATGCTATCCAGAAGAAAGAAAGTGTAGGCCAAGATATTCCCTTTAACTTTATGAATCCTTATGTTAAGGGACATAAAGAGGGTACTCACTTGGCATGAAGGCTGGCAAAAAAAGGCTCACTCACCATGTCAAACAGATCTCGCCAGCCCATATCATTTGGTAGGAATCTATTGAACGAATGCTTCATCATCTTGTCTGTGTAATGATAATCGGAGTTTGTAATGAGTAGAAGCTTTTTACCAGCCTGTCACAGGAAAATCTCCAAACCAGGTATAAGATTATAATAATGTTGTCCTTATTCAAAGATGACAAGTTCAAAGATATACCTCCTTCTGATCTAGCAGTGCTAAAGGTAATTCTGGATCAGGTTCCACAAACAATTCAGGCTTTGACATGATCTCACTCTGTAAAATCCCATCAATCAGTACATCTTTTGTGAAACAAATTACTAAAAGTACTGCAAATGAACTCCCATTAATATATTTACCTTAAGCTGACCCTCAACATGTGCCCGAAATAAAGCCTTTCCGACAGCCTGAAAATCATGTCAAATATCAGAAAAGGAAAATACAAATACCTAATGACACTTAACTAGTTGCAATTAATAATCTACAGAACATGCCTTGTAAAGTCCTCTATAGTCAGGTGGACATATATCAGCTGATATAGCTCCTTCATCATATCTATCAACCATCTGAAAGTGGAATCGAAAGGGACTATGACAGATTAACATGTTGTCACTTGCACGAGAAAGCACACCGTTGCATACAGTAAAAATCTTCAAGGGTAATTATTACTTGTTTAGAAAAATAAAAAAGAAGAGAAGCTCCTTTGTGCATGTTAACCCTTTTTTCTCTTACGGACTTTATCATGCAATTGTTTTTGAAAAGACAAGAGTTTATGACCGAAAGCTTAACGTTTTCTGCTTTTAATAGCAAAATTACTATGATAAAAAAAGTGTCATAACCAATATGTTCCCAATTAATTTTGCAATCCTACCCCTAATTACAAGCTTACTAAGTTTTTTGTTCAAGAGTATAAGTGTCATTTCATTGTTCCAATGAACATTGAAATGTATCTATGGCTACCATGTTTTTATTGACGGCTTCTAATTATTTTTTTTGTAATTTCAAATGTTTACAACTAAATTTCAGGAACTTGTGGGGTCTAACTAATTCATCTTGGATGGCTAATTGCTCTTTTTTCTCCCCTCCCCTCGTTTCCTTTCATCTTGCTCCAATGTTTAAGTTACTATCAAACAATCAAAGATAAATCTAGAACAAAAATTTCATCATTCTCTGTATTGATTTCCAACTACTTTGATTAAAAAGATTTCCAGCTACTTTGATTAAAAAGTTTGGCAGTGCTGTAAGAACTACGTCAATAATTAGAAACATAGTTAGGTGACTTTTGGCACTTTGCTCATTTAAGCTTACCTTAATTTACCTTAATGCCAAACAATGCTGAATGAAAAACCTTGCCAACTAAATGATATGAATGTTAACTTAATTAAGAGAGAAGAACCAAAAGAAATAGTTGGGGAAGGGAGATCCATCAAAATAGAAAGAACAAGTTATTCGCCACCAAAAATCTCAATGCCAAGCAAAAGAAAGGCATTATAAATTAGCAAATATCTATTGATTGAAATTGCCCACCTGCATGTAAGCCACAGCTTCTGAGACAGAGAACAGTGTGTTTAAGAACTCCCATCGATTCTCCTTCCGCAGATCAACCAGTTCCCTCCCATACATCTCACTTCCATGCATAGAAAGTTAAGCACCACTATGGAAAATATTACTCCAGTTTTTCCACATGTACAAAATCAAATATAAATGTTGAAGAAGCAACATCAAAGGTCAATCAGACACACAGCATAACAATGATATTTAATTTGTGTATGACTATATATGCACCATCAAATAGTGAAGCCTGACTACATACAGGGAATAAAGGGAACTCAATAAAGTTTATCTTGTCATCCTATATGTCAGCAGCAGTTGTGATTAGAAGGAAACATTACTGTGTATTTGTAGAAGGGAAATTTAATTCCATTATTGCAATATAACAAACACCTTAGTTCCCTTTAAGCATAGCAGGTCAATAATGAAAATTATAAGGTTTAAAGTTCGAAGCACACCTAACATCTTGAGTAGACAACATTCTGGTGCCATGCATTGCCCTTTTTACATAACCAAACCGATCTGCTTTAACGAGGTTGCCTTTCTCTTTGTCTATAACAAGACCTCTAATTACTAAGTCTGGATCAAATGCAAGCCCATCAACTGGGAAACCCAAGCTTTGTAAATTTCTCATGCAATAATCATAAGCCCGTCCTTCCCAGGCCTGCAGTAGTGCAAATACACAAAACTAGATCTTAAATGATCAAATCCATATAAAATTAAGAATCTAACTAAGAAATTGAATTGATAAGAGTTAGGTGTCATTGATATGCAATCAAGGATAGATTGTGAGAGAATAAGGAGTCAAGTTCACCTTCACATTGTAATGTATCAAAGTGTAGTCCATGTCATATCCAATTGCACTAATTGACCTGAGATTTAAAGTACGACTGCAAAATATGCCGCGGGATGAATTCCTTGCTGAAGGGGGACTCTGAGAAACATTGGATGATATTTAGAATAAGGAAACTTAACAAGAAAACTTGATAGTTGGTAGACATCAATCATAATAAAGGAAGAGAATGAGAGTTCATGTTACGAAAATACAAAACACTGTATTCAACTAGATTGAGAAAACAAATGTAAAATCATTTCAGTACTGTAGAAGAGGCAAGAACGAAACGCCAAGTGACTACCTCAGATCCAATGATTAAGCGTAGTGAAGATTGAGAGAAGATGAACCAAACAAAAAAAGTGAAGATTAAGGTGATGATGGTGATCAATAAAGACAAGTTATTATTATTATTATTACAAACTAACAAAATTTAACGATAAGGAAAGAAGGCTGACCGAAATGCCCAAGTCATTAAGCAAATTCTTAGCTACTTCAGCCTCCTTCCTAGCAACCTCCTCAATTGGACCTTGTAAAGTTGCTGGGCCATCAATTCCTACATGGAATGAACAAGAAAGACGGGCACTTAACAAGTTAAAAAATAAACCAGAACTCAGCAAAAACAATCCCTCAGCTTAGCTACTATTATGGTGTGGTAAATTTCAGCGGGAGAACACTCAATCAGACATTGTTAGCCGACAACAGAACATGGGAATTTGAAGAGAGAAGTGATGATTTACCAAAAACGTCAAGATGGTCAAAGTTTAGATTCAAATCCCCTTTAGTGCTCTGTCCCAAATAATCAACGTCGTAATTATTAGAGGGTGTGACTGAGAAGAGTTGTTCTCCAACACTGCAACAGCACGCCATCATCATCTGAGATCTTTTAATGTTATTTGCAAACATGGGTCTTGGTCTGACAAAAAGAAAAGAATTTGTGGTTGCCGCAGCAGCCATTGGAAAGCCACGGAGGGAGTCTTTTTGCAGCAAGAAGAATTTTCCCAAAACCTCCGCCGTCATAAACATAATAGTTGTTTGCTTCACTAGCTCTTCCAAGTAACAATTCCACAAGTCTATTCTCCTACTAGCAGCAGCACGTTCTGCTCTACTTTCTATGCCTACCAGGGAGGGAAGGAGGGTTAGTGGCAGAAATACCTCCTGGATGGATAGTTGAGGGGAGGGTGGATGATGCGCTATAACAGACCCTCGTGTTCTATTATTATTATTATTATTATTATTACCACATATAATTTGGTGTGTTTATTTATAAAATTAAATTAAATTATTTTTTAATATATTTAAATGGTTCTAATATTACAAATAAAAAATTATTTTGATATATTTTTGAAAAAATACATTGTATCATAATGTTAAACACACTATTAGTAGATAGAATAAAATTTTAAATTAATTTTTAACATAAAAATGTATATTTTTATATCATAATTTTTTTTAATTGAACAATATATATATATATATAAACTATGTTTTGCACTTGATAAATAAATATAAAAACATATGAAAAATAAATTATATAAAAGTGGATTAATGCTAATAAAATACTTAAATAGAAAGCTAATTTATACTCTAAGAAGTAAAAAATATATATGCAAATATTTTTCCTTTTCTAATTTTATTTTATTCACTTTTTTTTTTATTCTAGAGGCTAATTTTTATTGCTAAGTGTATAGGATTTTTATTCTTGAAAATATATCATACAAATATAGCTCATTAATTTAAAATTTTAGAGGAATATATTTTAAAAAATTATGATAATTAAAACAAATACTCATAAAAACTCTAATAATTTAAATTCTATGATGAAAAATTATTTCTTTTAATTTTAGGAGCATAATTTGTTTTTATCTAAAGCATAGTTATTTTAATAAAAACAATGAATATTTCATGTGAATTTATAAAGCAAATAAAGAATAGTTAATTAATGAAAATAATAAAATAAAATAAAATATATACTCTATTCTAATTAAATATTTATTTTCTTAAAATAAATCTAATTTCTTTATCATATAATGTAATAAAGTTAATATTATAATGAAAAAACATTACAATAAAAGTTTAAATATATATATATATATATATATATAAGCGCTTGGATTATAAGCTCAGTCATGTCTAAAGGCCTATTTGGGATGTGGTTAAGGTTGTTTTTCAAAATATTTTTGTTCAGAATTACATCAAAATAATATTTTTTTATATTTTAAAAAATTATTTTTGATATTAGCATATCAAAATAATTTAAAAATATCAAAAAAAAAATTAATTTACAACAAAAAATAAAAAGTTTTCAATTTTTTTCAAAACACTTATGAAACACATTACCAAATAGACACTAACTAAAAGGTTGCCCATGTTTTAAACTGTGGAGTACATATCAGATTTATTTTTTAGATACAAATCATTCGTACAGGTAGACAAAAAATTGTTAGCCTTCAATTATTATTTTTTATCATTAGAAATTATTGTAGTAACTGGAAAATAAAGGTCCATGTTTTTTCACCTTAAATCCAGATGTCATTCTCTTTTTAATCCAACAACATAAAGAAAACTTGGATGGACCTTTAAATTTATTTTCCCAATCGCAAAACACATTTTAATCATCTAAGGATTCAAAACCAAATCAAATTAAAAAAAAAAAAACTTGGTATACTTTTCCAATATCATCATAGTTTGAAACCACCTCAATTGAGTTCCTCTCTAAAAAAATGAATGTATAAATAAAAATCAAAGTTATTGGTGGTCAAAATCTAGTAATTCGAGAGTTTTCTCTCTCCTGAACTTTTTCAATGACTTTTTATGTCATGTCTTAACCTTTAAGGATTGAAAGGTGATAAAATTAAAATTTGGAATCGAAATAGAATAAGCCAAAATAATATGGATCAATCAATGAGAAGATTTAAAATTAAAGGACCAAATTATAGTTCTATATGTCTTTTTCATAATAAAAAAAGTTTTTTTCTTCTCTTTATATCAATTTTGGTCCTTCGTTTCTCTATCTCATAATCTATCTTGTATAATTAATTGTTAATTTGATATGGAAGACCAAACGACATAAAGGTAAGAGAGAACATAAATTGAAGAAGTTTGATACAATCAGACATGGTTAATTTCGGACTTTAATGTAAAGTTTCATAATATCCAGTTATACTCTATTGAGCATATTTGCATATCTAACCTTTGGATTGTGCTGAAACTTTACTAAACAATTCTAGAGCTTTGGTTCAATGTGGGAATGATATTCAGATTACTGCTGCAATTTTGTGTGTTTGTGAGGTGAGAATAATCTCTTCTTTGGTTCTCTAAAGGATTTACTTATTGAGGTTCAACTGACTTCATGGCGGAAATCCATACTTCTCGTTCACGAATTGCTATTCGTTGGGTGGGGGTTCGAATCCAATAGTATTAGTGCTCAGCTACAAGTTATTTTTACATCATACTCTTATCAAACCTGAGTTACTTGACTTTTCAGGAATTAGTGTCTTTGCGTGTGGGTTGCGTGATCGCATGATCAAGAAATTCGCATCAAAATTCTAAGTGTATAAAACAACAAATAACATAAATTTAAAGGACTAAATTGAAAAGAGAAAAAGATTAGTGATCAAATTTAAAAGAAAGTAAAAACTTCAAAGATTAAGATGAAAAACTAGTTATCAATTGTTGTGAACATTGAATCGTGAGAGAAGCTATAAGTTATGAATAATAAAATAGTTAGATGCTTTAGTTTATTTGTTTGTTGTTGTCATCACTATCGTCATTGCTGTTACTAATGCTAAAACAAAAGAGCATTATTATAAAAACTAGTCTTGCCCAATGAATCTATTTGGTAACCAGCTAAAATGAGACCTAGCCTAGATTAGGATTCATGTCTAATCGAGTTAGGAGTTTACTCAATCAACCCGGGCAGCCTATAATCTAATCAAAACTTGAGTGAGACCTAATTTAACTCTTTTTTTTGGTTTATAAATTCAAAATCTTGAATTTGAAAATGGGTACCTTTGAAAAATATTGTGATCAAGCTTAACAATGGTGAAAAGTTGAACAAAATAATTATGAGATTTTAAATTTAAAAATTCATTATGTTCTTAAAGAGCACAATCCAATATGTTAGAAAAGTTGCATCACAGTCTGACATAAAAGGAATTATGAGGCTTATGATCTTAGAAAAATCAAGAATTACATCACTTGCATTATGTTTCCAAGTATAACAAATAATAATATAATGTTGGAGTTCATACGATATGACAATATAAAAGACATGTGGATCACATGAAAGAAAAGTCTTGAGGTAGATTCTTGACTAAACTTAAATCCCTCATTATTAGATTTGATGCTTATAAAAAAACCCTAAACATATAATGAAAAAAATATTTAAGGACAATGTCAAACATGACTAATGAGCTAAGAGATATAAGGCATACCTTGATAGATGAATTAGTCTAATAATTCACTATTTACCTTATGGACTTACAAAGATAAATTTGACAAATAATGAAAACAAAAAAAAATGAAAACAAAAAAATAATAAAGGATGTAATGCGCCACCTTGAGATAGAAAAAGAAAACCTTGAAGTCAACAAACTAATTATTAAGGTTTACATGCTTGGCTCTAGCTCTTAAAGTTCAAAGAGGTGCAAACTTAGTGTCCAAATGGGTCCTACACATAAGCAAGGTAAAGAGAAATCCATAAAATAAAATTTCAACCAACATAGGGAAAAAAACACAAGATAGTTAAAGCAAGCAATGGGTCGATCCCATGAAAACGTTTTAGTTCAGATTTTTGTGTTATATGTTATGCAATTAGGGGGGGTTGGAAGTTGTCTAGGCTAAAGCAAAGGAAAGATAAAACTAAGTGAAAATAAAATAAAACAAAAATTTATCAATAAAACAAACCTTGGTCGCAAGTGAACATCCACCTATAGAAATCAGAATTGATCATGGAAACGAAACATCAATTTATATTTCGAATATTTATCTCTTCTTAATATTGGTTAGTTAACGAATTCTTCGTATAACTTACCTTAACCATCAAATAACCACAGTGTTCGCACTAATAATTTAATTCAATGACAACCTTGAGAACTAGATAAGTTGATTAATCAAGAAACATAAATGTCTGCAATCTATGTTTGTTTTGATTGAATATTCTCTCTAAGATTAATAAATTAGATCCACCACAATTATTAACTCAGTGCTTCACAAGTTCATATACCACAACTCTGGTTTTGATATCAAACTTAGCAATAAATTGTCTACAATAATAACTTAGAGTTCGCTCTGGCAAGTGAATAAACAATCATAGAAAAAAAATAAGCATAGAAAAACAAACATATTCATTATATAAACTGAAGAGAAAAGGTTAAATAGATCTCACAATTCTTGAAATCTAAGGTTTCTGTATCTTTACAACCAAGAAAAAGAGTTTAACCTTGCATGTTTGTTGAACAACTAATTAAAAAGAAAGAAGAAAACATGATTTTTGGGTTTGTTGAGTAGAAGGGGTGTTTTTTCTCTTCTTTTCTGTTGGCTAGCCGACTGACTCTTTTTTATCTTTCTTTTTATACCACATAGGAAATCTTAGTCTTTGAAATACAAAATAGTCCTCTCTTAAGTTGACAATTTACATTTAAGTGCTTCAATAACCATTTTCCTAAGAAAGAGAAATAAAAACTTCAAGCTTTGACTTAGAGGAGTTGAATTGCTGAAATGAAAACTTAGATGCCAGTTTAGATGCTTCAGAAAGTAACTGGAACTCGTTTTTTTACGAAACCTGTTTGTTGACAGAATATAGTTGTTATCTTGCAAAATTCATATAGCCTTCATATGACAACTTTTTTTATATGTAATTTGGAACATTTATATATATGCTTGAGTCAAGAATCCAAAAAAATTTAGTTACATCAATTGGACGTTTGTAGATTGAGATATTCAAATCGGAATTGCCAAAGGTCAACATTGGCAAATTCTGAGATTTGACTTTGAAGATTGAGATTTCTATGCTTTTTTTATTTTTATTTCAATATATTTCTAGAAAGTTATGTACGTTAGCTTTCTAATTCCACTAGAATCACTTCATTTCGACCTCTAGAGCTTCAGCTCTGCACAAAACATGGATTGAATGTCAAATCTGTTAATCACCTCCAATCACCTCCTTTTTGCATCTTTCATCCAAAAATGCTTTTAAAACATAAAATAAAAAATATTAAGACATTTTATACATAAAATATAGGAAAAACAATAGGTAAATGTGAGTGAAAAATATCAAATTATATAGTTTCATCAAATACCCCACACTTAGCTCTTTCTCGTCCTCGAGAAAGGATTAGAAAAAAAAAATCAAATTGAAAATAATCATGACCAATCTCTTAATCTCCCATCAATATCCAAGAATACAACCATTATAAATAAGAATACAATCAAGTATGATAAATAAAATAAATCTTCATGAATTTGTTTACTTGCAAACTTCAAAACTCAATTACTCGTTGAGATTTAAATGAAATCTATGTCATGCCAAAGTGATAGGTCCTCTCATTGATATACACTCCAACACTCATGTGTCTAGCGCTTAGTGTTTAAGCCTCTCAAATTCAATCAATGAATATGTTTTACCATAAGCTTGCTCTTTAATCTCATCACCATTACTAACATATTACAAACAATGTATGGATCAAAATGTCTTATTTTTCGATTGTAATGGAGCTAAAGTTAATGTGAGGTAAAAGAGAGCAAAATTCAAACCAAAGAAAATAGAGCATTCTGAAAAATGATATTTCAAATAAGATATTCCATGAAAGCACATCAATTTTCAATCTTTAAGAATCAATGCTTAGTTCTTTTGATTTCAAGTTTTTTTCTTTTTCTTTTTCTCTTTTCTTTTTTTTTCCTCCATTTTGGAAGCTTTGCCCATCTTTTCATCAAGCATCACTTCTTTTTTCTTTTCACATAATTTCCAACCATAATTTAATTAGATATCACAAGTATATGCTATACTAATCATTTTTTGAAAATGGCTAATGTGTTAGGCCCTATGACAATCTTGGTTTGGACTTATTTTTCCTAATATGACATAGAGTCTAAGTCAATAATAAAATATTTATTTTATTATTCATTGTATGAAATCTTTATAAAAAAACATTTAGTTATTTTTTCATAGACAATCACATAAAATAACCAAGATACAAAACTATAATTATTTTTTTAAATTAAAATTTTAATATTTTTAAAATATTTATTTTGATTATCATAGAATTAAAATTATGTCATATGAAACATTTTTCTCATTTAATCAATTAAATTTAAAAATAAATATATTATTATTTTAATATATATTTTAAAAAAAATTCTATCATATTCACACATAGTTGTTAATACCGTTTCGTTTTGGCTGAAATGACCAAAAATATTTTGTACTAGTTAAAAAACAAGATAAAATAATGTCTTTTTTACCTCGGTTTAAATTTTGGTTTGTTTTGGATTTTTCGATCAAATACCAGCCAAAACATAACTGTATTACTTCGGTTGTGCCGTTTCGACTATAGTAAAAAAAAAATCTCTTGCCGCCTCTCTCCTGCCTAGACAAATTGTTTTGTTCATCTTTGCCTTGATTTCTTGCTTTTTCCACTCTTGCCTTGATTTATTGTTTTTCTTCAATGATAACCTAACTTTTTTCTCAAGTCAACATATATATATATATACACACACACGAGCGATATGCCCGCGCGATGCGCTGAGTTTTTTTTATCTATAGAAAATTGATTGATTTTATGTGTGTTGTATGTTGTTATTTTAAATTTTAATCAGCAAAATTATAATTGATAAAATTTGTTAGACATAGAAATTTTTTTCCCATCAAAAAGTGATTGAATGTTGTTATTGCCAAAACCTTTTTAATAAAATCTGTTAAATTTTTTTTTCTATGTAGAAAACTGATTGTAAAATTTATTGTTCATATTATTAGATTTAAAATATTTTAGAATAATAATAAAAAGATCATTTACACACACACACACACACACACATATATATGAAGGTGCCGATATTAAATAAATATCAAAATGTATAATTAGTTTCACATATTGATAAGGGAAAAAAATATTACAAATAATAATTATTATTATTTTGAATGTATTATCTATAATAATAAGAAATTTTAAGACCTAATAATATTAATACAAAAGCAACTAAAAAACTAATAAATGAAAAAATAAAAAAATATTATTAGATTCTAAGAAATTATTTGAACCGAAAAACTAAAAATAAATAAAATCATTTTTGAAATGATCACGAACAGAAACAAAAATGTAAATATGAAAAGCAAATAACCTTAATAAAAGTGGAAATAATAAAAATTGATGAGACCATAATTATTGTTAGAGAAAAAAATTGCATATTTTCTTAACTTTTATATTATTATAGTAAAAGCATTCCAGAACAATGATATTAATTTTTTTTTAAAAAAAACCTAGGTTATTTATATATATTAAAATTCTAATATTAAATAAATACCAAAATATATAATTAGTCTGATATATTTTAAAAAAATAAAACTCACAAATTTGGACAGAAATTACTTTTACAAAATTTAATACCTAAGTATATTAACAGAAAATAAATATTATTATATTCAAATAAAGTACTTAACCTGAAGAATAAAAAAAGAGAAATAATAACAAACATTATTTGGACATTAAATAGAGAAACTTAATAACATTGGAAATAAAGGAAAATTAGAAAGAAAAACGAAGAGCATATACATATAAATATGGACAGAAATAGGAACTATGTAAGAAATATGTATAAAAAATAAAGGAACCAAAATAAAATTCAAGATTAAAATTATAAGGGATGAAATAAAAAAAAAATGTAATAAATTTAATTTAAAGGAAAAAATTGAAATAAATCTAAATATTGAAATTAAATGATTTAAATCAAAACTGGAAATTAAAGGAATGAGGACCGAAATGAAACTGAAATTAGTTATTTGAATATTAAATTTAATTGTAGATAACCTAGGTAAATTTATCAACTTTATTTTGTGAGTTGTTTTCCCCCTAGTAATATTAGATTTGAAATATTATGAATAAAAATATTGTTATTTTTTTTTATTATTTGTAAACTTAAACAAAAGAACATAGAATTAAAATCTGAAGCCAATTTTTTTTAATTTTATCAGATTTATTCATCATATTATTATATTAAATGTATTTAAGAATACTGAATTCTTTTTTTAAGAAAAAATCCTAGGTCATTTTTTTTTTCTCTCTATATATTTTTAGACGATAATATTCAATAAATATCAAAATATATAATTAGTCTCACATACTTTAATTCGTTGAATATATATATATATATAATTAACTTGACATATTTTCAATAATGTATTTAATTTAAAGGACAAAATCGAAATAAATTCAAACATTGGAATTAAATAATTTAACACAAAACCGGAAATTAAAAGATTCGGGACCAAAATGAAACTGAAATCCATAATTAACTTGCATTAACAAAAGAGCAAGCAAGAAAAACAATTAAATTATTATTATTATTATTATAATGAAAGAAACAAAAATAAATGAAAGACTAAAAAAATGCTAGAACCTTTAACAAAAGATAAAACAAAAAAATAAAATAAAAATAAAAATTATCATTGCTATTACTGTCAAAACAATAAAAATTATCAAATTATCCGGAGAAAAAAAATATTAACAAAAGAGTAAGTAAGAAAAACAATTCAATTATTATTATTGTTGTTGTTGTTGTTGTTGTTGTTGTGTTAAGTACACTTATATATACATGGACAAAAGGAGGGATTATTTTAGAAATATAAAAAATAAAAGTATAAGGGCTGAAATGAAAATCAAATATAAAATGATTAAAATAAAAAATTAAAAGTTTAAGGGCTAAAATGAAAATCACATTTATTATCATTTGCAATTAAAGGACAAAGTTGCAAAAATTGAAACTTTTGTACCGAATATATTAAGCTTTTTACACCCAATCCGAAAATTAAAAGAAAGAGGACCAAAGTGAAAAATGAACATTTAATTAATTGCCATCGAAGGACCCAATCACACTAAATCAAAACTTATATAACAGAAATCAAGACCATACACGAAATTAAAAGTCAAGGGACCGAAGTGAAAAGGCACGAAAACCAGGGGACTCTCCTGCACTTTTACGTGCAGGAGAGAGAAACGGCGAAACCGGATTTAACCGGCCACTGCCGCGTCCACGTCCACCGTGTGACCAAACGCTCTGCACTGGGAGAAGACCAAGAGGAGGCGCATCGACAGAGACGCCGATTGCCAATTTCCAGCTACCGGATCATCCCTCACGCGCCACCTGAACAGGGCATGAGGCGGAATACTGTCGGTCGTGTGTCCCGCACGCGTCGACAATATTTCAAAAATAAAATAAAATAAAAAATAATGGTCATTTACTGGTCTACCCCTATGCTTAATTCACCAATTTTATCTTATTAGGGGCTATATCTGTATTTAGCCTTTTAAAAAATATTAAAAAAAAAGTTGCAGCGGACCGGTCCGTACGCACGCAATTACATCCGTGACCCTCAGTTCGGAACCATTTTTTGTCCTATTAGAGGGGAAAACCGTTAAAATACTGTTCACAATAGGAAAAAAAAAGGTGAACGAACTCGCGCGACGCACCGAATCAAACACCCAGTCCGCAGTGCCAATGGGTCTTGAGCTACATTGAATGACAAAGCTCTTTTAGGTTTTTTGTTAATATATATATATATATATATATATTATTGTTTAGGAGAATATTAAAAATGCAAGAACCAAATTCAAAACAATAAAAATTAAAAAAAATATATATTATAATATAATAAAATTATTGTGTCAATTTTGATTTTATAAAAAATAATAATTATTTTTTTTAATTTTTTTATATATATAATTAATTAATTATATATTAACAGTGAAAAAAGAGAGAGTTCGAATCTGTATTTACAAGCTTATTCACAAACAGCTCATATTCATTAATTCATCAATCTATATCATCGCATGAAGCAAAAAAACAATTTGTTGCTCATTACTAAGTGGGTGTTTGGGACTGCGGTCCAATCTGTTTTTGCATTGTACCGCAGCCCCAACAATGTTTACTACCAAACGGAACCCTAGCTTTTGGCTGTCGATCCCACTTAAAAAAATGCATTTGAACCGTGACTTCAAAAGCACTAGAGAGCTGCTTTTGCAGCCGCGGCAGTCACGTTGAATACACTGCCATATCACGTGAATATTTCCACAAAAAAATCTGTTCGAGTCCAGAGGTTTGCATCTCCTCCCTCGTCCTCATCTCTGCAACGCCTCCGTCCTCTCTCTCTGTAAATCCAGCTCCTCTCTCTGCAAATCCAACTTTTTTCTCTCAAAATCCAGCTCTTCTCTCTGCAAATCCAAGTCATCCCTCCTCTCTCTGCAAATCCACCTTCTCTCTCTGCAAAATCCAGCTCCACTCTCTGCAAATCCCACCGCCATCCACCGTCCTCAACCCAAATCCCACCGTCCCTTCTCCCTCAACCCAAATCCCAGTAAATGGCTGTATTGGAAAGCCACTGAGTGATGGAAAGATTGTCTCGCTCATTCCACTTCACAAGGCAATAAACTGGCCCACAACAGGAAGACAAAGGAGTGCCGATCCCTGAACTTTATGATTTGAGTTTTGGGTGTGCTAGTTAAGTCCATATGCTACTTTCTTCTACAGCCTCTTTCTTGTAGATTGATAAATGGATTGTTGAACCAAATAAAACAGTCAGGGGAGAATAAAGATAATAGTAGAGTACTAAAGATCGATAAGCTTTATATATAAACACTAAATACAGATTTGGCTGATCAGAAATCAACTGGAAATTGTCTGCGTTGTTTTTTCTTTTCTTTTCCTGTCATTCTATCGGTTGAGTCATTACTTGTTTTAAGAAAATCAACCACATAAAAATTGTTTTAAGAAACTTAAACCATAAATGATGTTGTTTTCGATAAAAACATTTTAAAAAAAAATCTTTGGGGTTAGACTTAATTAGATCTTTGAGTTGATTAACTAAATTTTGATTCCCTAGTTACTAGTACGAGATACATAAATTGACTGTATTATTGTATTAATACATGAGTGGAATAATTTTTTTATTGGTAATATTTTTTTTTGATGATGATAAATATTTGTCATGTGTTCTGAATATTTTAATTGTTTTGTGTTTATATTAATAATTTTGAATGTGTTATGCATATTTTTATTATTTACTGCACTGTTTCATAATTTTTCATTGTTGTTACGCAAGTTTGATTATTGTTTTTTCCTGCTCGTCAATTTCTTTCCGGCAAATAATTTCTTATCAAGTTCTCGGAGTTTTTTTGCACTAATATAGATAAAAAATAACTATTCACTCACATGTTTTGCTTAAATTAAATGACATAAATGTGTAGAAAATTTGAATTATTATTGGGTAAATGACAAGAAAATAATACATTTCAATGAATTCTACAATTATGACAAAAAATAATTATTCACTCACATGTTTTGCTTAAATTAAATGGTACAAATGTGTAAAAAATTGAATTATTGTTGGGTAAATGACAAGAAAATAATGCATTTCAAAGCTAAAAATTGCATAACC
The DNA here is from genome assembly GCA_025169955.1 of Salix arbutifolia. Lineage (NCBI taxonomy): Eukaryota > Viridiplantae > Streptophyta > Magnoliopsida > Malpighiales > Salicaceae > Salix > Salix arbutifolia. The sequence continues at coordinate 14,108,430 of CM045909.1, read as the reverse complement.
ACATGTTTTGAATTACATATTTCTTCAATCATTTTTTCTATATAAATGAGAGTGATTCCCAAAACATTTACACTCCCACATGTATATATTAGAAATCAGGGGTCACAGACGCGTTCATATATGAATTTAGTTCGTGATGAAATTGCAAGTAGTTTAATGAGAGAGTAAAACAAGTGTTTATTTTACTTCAATTATTTCAAATATTTTGTTATTATAATTATTAGTAAATATAGAAAATTATTCCAACAAAATATTTATATATATGTACATATGTATGTGTGTGTATATATGTGTATTTTTAATTAATCTTATAAGTTGACAGCAATATGAAAAACATCGGACCAAACACACAAAACTGCTTTTCATTAAACTCAACCTCAACCACAGTTTTAACTAATCACAAATTTCAGTTACGAACCGCAGCTAAAAGCACTTTTCATGAACCTGTTTTTTTCAACCTCAACCACAACAGCAACAGCTGTGCCAAACAGGCCTAAACACACTGACTGCCTCCTCACTCGCCCTATCATTAATTACCATTTCCGCCCCCCCCCCCCCCCCCCCCCCCCCCCCCTGGTTTCGTTCTCTCTTTCCAATCACTAGCTATCGGTGATTCCGTTAGTTACCTTCATTTGCATTGATCGGATCGGAGCCCTTTCTCTCGCTGTCTCACATTTGGTAAATAATTGAAAGGAGATCCTTTCAATTTCATTTTGCTCGTTTTGAATTTCTTATTACCTACATTGTTTTTTGTTGTTGGTGATCTAGGGGTTTTGTTTTCAATTTTTACTATTCTTCTTTCTTAGATAAATTTAATTCGATTAGGTAGGTCATCCTAACTCTTTTTTTTATTTCCTTGTGCAGGAGGTTTGTTTTATTTTTTATTTTTTGATTTTTTTACATGCGAATCAGTGAAATGGATTTAGATAATATGGAGGAAACCAGAGAAGTAATTGCAATTAACGTATATTGGTAGAGAGGAAGTGGAAAAGGAAGAGGTGGGTTTTCTTCTCCTGCTTTTGGCGTAAGGGAGCAAAGCACGAAAAAGGCAAACATGATTGTGAATAAGCCGTTGGTTTTGACTTATCTCTACCTTTTGATCTACATTTTGCTTTCTTCTGGAGTCATTTTGTACAACAAGGTAACCTACATATCATCATCATCATCATCTTCCTTATTATTATCATGCAAGTGTATCAGCCTAGGATATTATTGCAGTTAGTCACATTGTTATTGTATTAATTTGACGCTCTCTTTTCTTTTATATTTGAACCCTGAAATCGCAGTAAGTTAGCCACCACATCATTTTGTTCTTCAGCAAACATCTGGTCCTTGACGTTTAATTCATATTGAAATGAGCTGATATTCGCACCCAAAGAACCCTAATTATGTAATAGTCACTCATTTTTTAACAGTTTGGTAGTCACTACATGTAGTTGACAGGCATCCGGTGTTTTCTTTTAATTTTCTGTAGCATTTGCTCGCCTTCTATGAAATTTCCCATGGGAATTAAAATCAGTTCCTAATGTCCTCTGGACCAATCTGGTAAGGATTGCTTCAGTGTCCCAGTAATTCAATGCATCCGCCAGGGTGTAAGCTCTGAAGTTAAGCCTAGTTTAAGCCAGTTCCTAGCACTTGCAGAGGCGACCTACTTTTGGTTCTCTACGGTAAATAAATCCTTTTGTTGACATATATAAATGTTTATGTGGTGGTTCATGCCATTTTCATTTATGCAGCATCATGGTTTATATGGTTTTCTTGAATCTTAAGCTGTAATTCTATGTTTTCTTTTTGAAGTGAAGTATTGAATGAAGTAGGATTCAATGAATTTTGTTGCAGTGGGTTCTCTCTCCAAAATATTTCAACTTTCTATTTCCCATAACACTTACGATGATTCATATGGGGTTTTCAGGGGCTGTAGCCTTTTTCCTTATTCGTGTATTTAAGGTAATGACTTCCTACATAATTTGATGCCCTGTGCTTTTGGAATCCAGATGGCTATCATGGGAGTCACAAAACAGTCAATTAAGTTGTGGGTGAGATGCTTTTAATTTAGGGGAATGAATATGACCTTATTTCATATGGCTGAATGGAAGACTGTGCATGTACCTCTTGTTTGTGCTCTCAAGTTATGATTCCCCTATCTTATAATGTTATGAATTCTTTAAACAATGTTATGGATTTATCTTTGGAAAATGTGAAGAATGTCAGTGCTAGAGTTTCTCAGTGAAAAAGTAAGACATAAAATCTATGATAAAGTGTATCATATTCATTCATATCAACTACTAGCCTACTCATTCATTCATTCTGACCAGAAAAAAAGAGGCGAAAACTTCTGATTTCAATTCCCATCATTCAGTGAATCCCTTGGCAGGTCCATTATACAATGAACCTTTCATTGAAGAACAAACTAAAATAGCCTAGGATTAGGTTTATTCTTTATGTTAGCTTGTATCCATTTAGCTATACATTTCAGCATGTATGTGGAATTCACATATTGTGTTTTGAGTCTTTTGCTCTGTAATTGATGTTGCAAATGTATGGTAACTTTCTTCATGTTTCTCCAAAAAGTGTGATCATACACTGGATCAAGGAAAATACGTTATTGAAAGCTCTGTACTTATGCAAAATTTCTTCATTGCCTTCTTTTGATCTCTTTGAGTACTGAAATTAATTTTTCCTTCTTTTCTGAACATGCAGGTTGTTTCTCCAGTTAAAATGACTTTGGAAATGTAAGTGATATAACTTTGTTTTAAATTGCTATGATTTTTTATTTATTACTTATTTTCATTCTCTGTTTGTCCAATGTCACTTTTCTGATTATTTTTTTAATAATTCTGCAGATACATAACTTGTGTTGTGCCAATAAGTGCCTTCTTTGCAGCAAGTCTTTGGTAAGCATTTAAATGTGAAAAGACTGTTCTGATGAGAGATGAATTAATTTGGCTCATAGAAACTGTATTACAATAATTTGTGAAACGAGAAATCTGGCATGTTATATATTCTTATGCCAGCTTTGGAAAGAGAAATTCATCAAAACTTTTATGTTGTCACCAGACCTGGATCACTGCTGGAATACTACTGAGATTTATCATATATTAAGTAGGCAAAGTATTGTTTGGCAAGATGGTCTGCACTAGGCTCTTATGCAAGTCTTAGAGCAGTTTTATGGTTCAGGTATTTATGACCATGGCTTATCTCTTGAGCTTAGTCTGCGAATTGTAATGTTGTCCCAGCTTATGCTGTTTTCCGAGCATAACTGAGGATGGAGCCTTCCATTCCTTAATTATGTTTTGTTTCTGCATTTGACCCAAACTCCTGCCTAGAAGAGCATAACATGAGTGATTTGGCAAATTTGGATTCCTATATTTCCATATCCTAGCACACAGATTATTTTCCTGGATGGGCTTTTGAATGGTACTTTCAACATGCTGTTTTCCATTGGCAAAAGTTTTATTGTACTGAGTAGGGCTTTTCTTAGGCGCCTTATGTTTTCGATTTGCAGCTTGATTTTGTTGTTGACCACTGTCATTTTCTTACATGTAATGCTATTGCACTGGGTTTTATGCCTTGTTTATATGTTAGAACCTAGGCTTTCTATTCATGGTTGCACTCTTTTTTTGTTGGTCAATAACTTATAATTGTGTTAGATTTTCTGCTGGACAATTTATTCTATGTTTCTGCTCTACAAATTAAATGCTTGTTCCATGTGTAGAATATTCCAAATTCTTGTGAATCATGTTGACTTTGCTGAGGGAGTGACTATTTTACTGTTTTCAATTCCTTGTCTTAACAGGTTTGGCAACACAGCTTACTTGTACATCTCAGTAGCCTTCATCCAGATGCTCAAAGCTCTAAGTATGTCTATAGGAAGTAGAAATATTGTTTTTTCAAATCTATGATAATGCTCTTTAAGCAAAGCTACTTGGATCCTTATATTGGACGGGTATGGGTTTTACAGTGCCTGTGGCAACATTTATCATGGCTGTTATTTGTGGCACTGACAATGCAAGGTGTGACGTGTTCTTAAACATGGTGCTCATCAGTGTTGGAGTTGTCATCTCATCATATGGGGAAATTAATTTTAATGTAGTTGGCACACTTTACCAGGTCATGGGCATCTTTACAGAAGCTCTTAGGCTGGTTTTAACTCAAGTCCTTCTACAGAAGAAGGGCTTGACCCTAAATCCAATCACCAGCGTATATTACATAGCTCCATGCAGGTACCGTATATAAATGCTTCAACTTTTGTTTTTATTTCAAAGAGAATGATTTCATATGGTGTTATGATTTTAAACAAAACTGCAAAATAGTCAGTCTCTCTTTATTGTTTGTGAGTATTTTATCCATGTCAAGAGAGTATAGCGTAATTGACAATTTGACATCAACTATATATATCCTGAAACCCCTTTAAGTTTCTTCCCATAACTGTAAAATTTGTTTTATAAAAACCCTGTCATAATGCATAGATAATTAAATATGGTATCTAATGCAAAAGTATCGTGATCTTCCTAGCTGTTATCTCAATCTACTGTTAAATACTGAGACTGCTGTCTGGGTGATGTTAGAATAGTATTTTGTTTGCAGTTTTGTTTTTCTGTGTGCTCCTTGGTATGTACTGGGGAAGCCTGGGATGGAAATTTCACAGATCCAATTCAACTTCTGGATCTTCTTTTCCAATGCTCTTTGTGCGTTAGCCTTGAACTTCTCTATATTCTTAGTAATCGGTAGAACTGGGGCAGTCACCATCTGAGTTGCTGGAGTGCTGAAAGACTGGATACTCATAGCCCTTTCCACCGTCATATTCCCAGAGTCTACAATTACTGGGCTGAATATAATCGGTTATGCAATTGGTATTTCTCTACTCATACAAATGTGGAAGATTTTTATTATCACTTCTTTATTTACCCATACTTAGATTTTGTGTGGTTATTTTAAATATTTCCTTTTCTTCTTTTGTGCAGCTCTTTGTGGTGTTGTTATGTACAACTACTTGAGGGTTAAGGATGTGCAAGCATTTCAGGTGCCTGAAAATATTTCAGATAGAATAGCGAAGGTTAATCTTTTTAATAGCCCTTGATATCTCAAGACTTGATTTCAATACAAGATTTTTTATCTATTTCATTGAGTGATAAATGACTGCCAATATCAGTGGAAAAAAAGTGGTAAAAGAATTTGACGAACACATTGTTAAAAGATACATCATAGTTTAGAAATTGATCTCTGCATGACTGTTTTTACTTCCATCCATTAGTTTCTTTCTGAAAGATTCAGGAATATTGTAAAATATCGGGAAAGTTACTGCCTGGTTAAAAAACAAGACAGAGTTTAACATATTTGTTATATTACTTGAACAATATGCTAGTGATGTGGATCATATGCTTGAACTGTGGAAATGGAAATCTTGATTGCTGTTTGAACTCTTTCAAATTGTCTAGCAAACATTGATGGACAACACACCTCTTAGCCTGCATATTAGCAGTTTATTAGATAATAAGTGAAGCACTGAGAATATTAGCCGAGTTAATTTAGTAACCTGAAAACAAAGCAACCCTTGACTCTACTGTCTGTATAAAGTAAATCCTATCATGGAGTTTAAGTTGTTGGTTCTGTAGAATTATTATCAATTGGATCAGAAAACGACCATACATTAACTAATTCTACTTCCCATGAGACTCTTTTATCTATCTAATAATTTAGGTTTCCGTATTATTTTGTCATAGGATTGGAAATCGGAGAAGCCATCTGATACATTCACACCTAATAACAGCAGTGAAAACAGTGGAGGAGGTGGCGGGGGGAATATTTCTTCCTCTGATATGAATGTTGATGAAGAAGCACCTCTAATTGCATCATCAAGATTGTAGTACATTGGTCGTGCACAGCTTAGCAAGTAGTGATCACACTGCATGATTTTTGAACCCGAAGATACAACAGAACTTGTATTAAGAGAAAAACAGGAGAGGCAACGAAGCCAGTCTAAGAGAAGATGCTTTCTTTCTTTGTTTATTTCTTATTGGGTAATTGAGTTGCAAACCGGAGGGCAATTTATTGTAACTATACTTGTATCGTGCGCATTCAATGTTGTTGCCATATAGCTTATGCAGATGGTATCTTAGGAACCATAGCTCACCTCAATATAATTATTGCTCTTGATTTGGTTACCATTTCTAGGAGGGTATGCATGGGGTTAGTATTTGTTTTCCAGTCCAGCTGAATTAGATCTGGCAGTTATTCATATTCATGGTTGAAACGGATTTTTTTTAATGAAATTAATAAGGAATTTATGAATTTCGATATCATTGGCTCAGTTTTCGGCTGCTTTTATCGTTCATTTTCTTGAATACCAGTTCATCTTTATTTTTTTGGATTAACAAGTCTTTCTTCTGTCCCTTAGTCTATTTCTAATTGTTTCTATTATGTTTACTATGTTAAAGCCATTCAACTAATCCAGGTCGTAGTGGGCTGGCTCAAAAATACTATGGGCAATGATCATTGAAAGCGCATTAAAAAAAGAGACGATAATGATAAGATTAAACTTAGATTCCATGTTTTATCTTTTAATTGTGTTAATATTTTTTTTTAAAAAAGAAAAATAAAAATTGAATGGAAACAAAATAGTTAGCACAATTCATTTATTTTTATTTACCTAGCTTTGCTTTATGTCATGGTAGCTTTTATATAACTTGAGTTTCAAATGATGTAGTCAAACCTATTCAAAACCCAATCTAGCTTCCAATTTTTTTGCTTTAATCATGCCCAATTGTAAAACGAAAAACCATCAAGGGATATGATGATAATAATAATAAAAAAATAGATATTGAAATAAAGAGGCAATACAATATTATTGATCCCAATTAATTTGTTAAATTTATAACTTAGATCATAATACAATAATAATGAGTCAACTTGACATAACCATATGATTTGAGAGAATATAGAGAAAATGAAAGAGGAGAAGAATTTCCAAACTTCCTCTTTCACTAATGACACCAAGCTCTTATAAAAGGAAGAAGTGATTTTGTTTTAATCTATGAGAATGTTACTCCTCAATTCTCCTACATGTTATTTATGTCAAATATTTGATCGTCAATACTTTTTATTTTTCAATTTAATTTTTATTTCATTTTAGTTCTTACACTGATTAACTAGGAATTTTAATCCCTAGTTATAAATTTTTTTCTCTTAATTTATGATTTTTATGGTTTAAAATTATGGTACTTAACACATATATTTTCTTACTTAGCAAATAGTTTGCAATTCTCCTCTTCTTTAAGATTTTATTCGTAGAATCAATAATTATCTTCTTTAAAAAATGGTTCTGGTACTTTTTTTTTAATCTTTGTCTCTCTTTCCTAAGTTTTTTTTACTTGAGAGTTTCTCCACATTACTTTACTAGGGACACCGTTTATTTCACAATTTCTTCTCATCTCGATCAATAATCTTTACTAGCTTAACCTTAAATGTTTAACTTTCTGAATTTCTATTTACACTAGTAATAGAACTTAAGAAGGATCCAATTTAGCTTCCTAAAGCAAAGACATGAAACATATTATATATTTTTAATAGACAAAATGATAATACTAACTAATAGACCATTGATCTGATCCTCTTCAAAATGACTAATATATCTCGATACTAACTTCCTTTTATTTCCAAATCAAATTACATTCTTCAAGGGAGTAACCTTCAAGAATAATTCATCTATTACATTAGATCCTAAATATCTCATTTGTTATCGACATACTTTTTTTTTTTTATCTATCTTATGCTTTATTTATTTTTGCTCTAGTAATTTGAACTATGGGGTTCAAAACCTTCCACCTCTGAACTTACAAAAGATATTTCGATCTCACTCATATTTTCATTTATTTTGATTCATCTTTTCAAACTATTTATTCACATCATCAATGCATCTATTCAATTTCTTCTCATTTATTTTGATTCATCTTTGCTTACCAATGCATCTATTCAATTCAAGCATTTTTTGTAACTCATTTTGGACACCAATCCATTTACTCATCCATTCACACATTTATCGTGCCCTTTTGGATACTAACTTATTTACTCAATTGAACCCTTGTTATTTTTTGTTTAAGACACCCATTCATTTATTTGGTTCAAACACCTATTAATGTCATTTATGGCTTCCCATATATTCATTTCATTCTAACCTAAGCATTTTATCAAACACTTTATATGCAATATTGTTAACCCTTACTCTATATAATAATTTCATATACTCAAACTCTCTAAATACATCAACAATAATAACTCGGTTATTTTTATAAATTTTGTAATGACCTTTTTCAATCTCCAACTCCCAAACCCTATTTTAGATTAAAGCTTTCTTTGGTGATTTTTTTTCTGAAAGTACTATATTTTCTATAAATTTGTTTTAGAAGTCTTCCATCATTGCAATCACCATATTACATGTACTCTCAACGATTTAAACAAAGCTTAAGTTCTTATTGCAACTTTGACAACTTTTCCACTATCATGACATATTCTTTATCACCAGACCTTTATTGATTATTGATGTTGTTTGAACTATATTCATTTTCTTTTTGAACCAGCTTATAATTTAGCTTTTCAAGCTTAGGAATATAACTTAGTTCCGGTAGTTTGTTTTTGTAAACCCTGTAATTGGGGTGTTACATTTTTTAACTACAAACTACAATTCTCTGATAACACTAGTATAAGTAGATAACATTTTTTTGCTTTAATTCTCACTTTGTTTTCTCATGCTCCTTATTATACAATGTTATATTCTTTATCTTTTCTTCCAAAGGCCCCAATACTTAAAATAAGATTCTAGGTATCCCTTATTGCGTTTAACTTTCTCGATAGTGTTTTAATAAGCTCATCTATGAAAATTGAGAAACCTTAAAACAATACCGTAAGAGTTTTTTTCCCCAGTGAAACTCTATAATAATAATCTTCTTAAAATACATGTAAATATTAATAACATCTTCTTCGTTCACCTAAACATTACCAATATCACTATTCACACCATTTCTACGATTATATTTAATGGTCTTGTCCCTTGTAAATTTTCCTTCATTGCATGGTAACTTTTTAATGCTTCTAGATCTGTCATTAAAATGAATACTTATGTCCTTAAGAACATAACCGATATTTTTCAAGCTCTTATATTGTTCTTAATTGTTGTCTAACAATGGAGAATATGCTATCATCTTTTCATAACAATATGATAATCACCAATTAATGCATAAGCTTCATACACTTGTTTTCTAAGTTGCAACCAATTCTAGTTGAAAGGACCAGCCCAACACCAAGTATAATCATGCAAATGACCCATTGATGGTGCCAAATGGGTCTATTACAAGAGCCAGGGAAATAGACTTAAAAAGGCATTGGATGGGCTAATTCAGAGCACATCGAGTAAGATGGGCCTAGAGGGATAAAGAATACCTATGGAGCTTAAAGGGCATCCTCTAATTTATCTAATCCAAGTCCAAGAAGGGTCTCATTCAAATTCTGAAAAGGGCTGATGTATTAGGCCCTATATCAACCTTGATTTGGGCTTATTTTTTCCTAATATGACATGGAGTCGAAGTCCAAATTACTTCCTAAAGAAGGGAAGACTTTTAGCATTCAAAATGAGAAGTTTCCTAGCGTAGGAAGAAAACCTAAAAGTCAGCACATTAAAGACCAAATAAATCTTCTTTATCTTATTATTATGTGGCCAAAACTTAAATTTTTATTTTAAATTTGTATTTTGTGTTTTAGGGTTAATAAACATCTATTGGGCTTAGATACTTAGGGATTTGGGCCTCTTTAGTGCATTGCAATGAAAAACTATATGCTAATTTCGATGAGTGTACCTTTTGCTTGGAGAAAATTATGTTTCTTCGATATGTAGTAATTGCACAGGGTATTGAGATGGATGGGGAAAAAATCAAAGCTATCTAATATTGGCTCACACCCACCTATGTAACTAAGGTAAGTAGTTTTTATGGACTTGCTAACTTTTATAGGAGGTTATTGAAAGACTTTAGTACTATTGCAGCACCTTTACTGAATTTATGAAAAAGTTTGTTAGATTTAAATGAGATGATGAACAAGATAAAGCTTTTAATTTGTTGAAAGATAAACTTTGTTTGACACTAATTTTAGTTTTGTTAGTCCTTACAAAAACTTTTGAAGTTCAATGTGATGTCTTAGGTATAGGTATAGGAGTTGTGTTAATGCAAGATAGGAGACCCATTGCATATTTTAGTGATAAACTTAATGGGGCAACCTTGAAAGCCACTGTTCAAGGGTCCAAGATATCTTTGGGGAGAGAAGCATGTGCACAATGTGTCTGAGGGTCTCTCAACCACCTCTTGTCGTGTCAATCGTCACCAAGGACTTGATTTTGGGCTAGCCATAAGTGAAAGTGCATTGGAGACTAGTATCCACCTGTACCCTTATGAGCAGAGGTGAGGTGGGGGCTATGATGCGTGACACTTAAGTAGACATAGTCTTGATCAGGAGGCCTCTAATGCAACTTGCATTCAAAGACTCAATGGTTCACGTAATTTTTCAATTCATACCAAGTGTTGCATTTCACTATGTTCATAGATGCAAAAGCCAAGATCCGTTGTCGAGAGTCGTAAAGATCATAAAAAAAAGGCACACTCCCCGACACTATGTCTCCGAGGCTACGAGAATGTTCTCTTAGACTTAATTTCCTTGGCCTTTTTTGCGTCGAGGTTTGTTGGCGAGCCACGTCTGGGGCAGATGCGTCCCTCCATGACACGTGAGGGTTAGATGCCCCCAAGCCCAACTTGTCATGCCACAAGTTTGTAGTTTGTTCTCTCAGGGCAAGTTTTGATAATGATCCTTCTGCAGGTTCACCTATGGAAACCTTGTTATGACTTCTCCTTCCTCTAAATGATATGGTTCAGTGTACTTCTCATGACGACACCAACTACGAACCGCCCATATCGGCGTGATCTGAACACTTCATCAAAGTATTTAATCGATAGGATCAACGTGTGGTGTGTATAACTGGCAAGAATATAGTCAACACAAGGTGATGACTCGCGCTAGCTAGAAATTCCTCATTAAAGACCAATAATTGCAACAATCTATCTCCAACACGATGAACTCTCAAAGATTACCTAGGCCTATCGGCTAAGTTATAGAATCAATGAATACATTAGTGGAGAGCGCATGCGACCTAGAACCTATAAGGGCATCACAAACCTGTTATTGTCTCAAACTTCCTTAGCCTGTGATAAGGACCAACCCAACACCAAGCATAATTACATAAATGATCCATTGGTGGTGCCAAGTGAGCCTATTCCAAGAGCTAGGGAAATGAGACTTAAAAAGACATAGAATGGGCTAGTTTAAAGCACATAGAGGAAGATAGACCTTGAGGAACAAAGGACACCTATGGAGCTTAAAGGATACTCTCTAATTCATCTAATCCAAATCCAAGACGGGTCTCATTCAAGTTATGAAAAGAGTTTATGTTTTAGGCCCTATGACAACCTTGGTTTGGCTTATTTTTCCTAATATGACATAGAGTTAAAATCTAGATTATTTCCTAAAGAAAAGATGATTTTTAACATTAAAAAAAAAAGTTTCCTAGTTTAGGAAGGAAACCTCAAAGTCAGCAATATTCAAGACCAAATAAATCTTCTTTATTTTATTTTATGTCTCAACTTAAACTTTTAAATTCATATTTTGTGTTTTAGGGTTAATAAACATTAATTGGGCTTAGATACTTGGAGATTTAGGTTTGATTATAATTGGGCTTTATACAGGTCTATATTTTGGATATTCTAGGGTTTAATTTAGGTTAAAAACATAGATGCAATCTAAGTTTTAATGTTTATGCTTAATGACATTAAGATTACAACAACTTTGTGTGCTTATGACATGAGAATTCTCTCTTTTTTGGTTCTCTAAAGGACCGAAAATGACTTATCGAGGTTCAACTGACTTCATGACATCAATTCATACTTCTTGTTCGTGAATTGCTATTTGTTGGCTGATGGTTCAAACCTAATAGTGGTGGTCCTAGGTACAAGTTATCTTTGTGTCACCTTCCTATTAAACCTTACTTGGCTTTCCAAGAATTAGTGTCTTTGCATGTGGTTTGCTTGACTGCGTGATCAAGAGGTTCACATCAACTTGGAAGGCCATAGTTCCTCTAAAAAGCTAGTCACGAAGGGTCACCTCCGCATAGCTGGTTAAAAGGTTGAAGTTTAGTTTGTTAACGAAATTAATCAGTCAAATTGCACAACCAAGAACGATCATTCACCACCACCTATATATTTACGTTTGATCAAAAAAGAAAAAGAAAGAGGTTTGTGGTTAGTAGCGAGAGCAAGTAGAAAGAGTCACTCTCCTTCTAATGTGAAGATTTCTCCCCTCTGATGGCTCTTATCAATCCTCTAAGATTTTGCAACTGTAACCAAGTATATCCTTGTTCCTCTTTACACTCTTTTCTGTTGGTGTAATGGCACAAAACAAAAAGAGATCTGGTGGTTCTCCATTAAACCAAAGGGGAATGCAAAATGAGTCTCGACTATTCTAGCTTTAACCACCCCCTTACCAGCCACTCTAACACCTTCACCCACCTCTAGTTTGCAACTGGGGTCAGTCAACTTATCTAGCTAATAATAGTGGTTCAAGTTTAAGTAAGTTTTCCAATCCTAATAAGGACAAATCTGGTTTTATGGACAATGTGGAAGAAGACTTCGGGTTTGAAGGATATAAGAAGAATGAGGCCGATTTCACTATATCATAGTTTTTCTTTTCTTCTCCTATTTCAAACCCCATAAAGGCTTGGTGTATTATCCCTCCAAAGGTAGATGAGAAAGGTTCCAAGGAGAATATGACATTGATAGAGACAATGTTTGCTCACTCTAATTCAAAAGAAGAAGAAGATGTAGCGGGAAAACAAAACTCTTCTTCTCCACTACACCCCATCAGTTTAACCAAAGATAGGGAACAAGAGACTATATGGCTGTTGACAAAGTCCCAAGAGATGCTCATCAACTAGCTAGTAAATGGAAAGAATTATTTTCTTCTAATCATAATGTTGAAAATTGTTCTAAACTGATGCATTTTTCTGAACTCATTAATGTCATGTCTTGTTCTTTTTTAGAACATGATCTTGGTAGTCTTAGAGATGTATGGAAATCTTATGTTGTGAGATATGTAGCCGGGAAATTTTCAGGCTATAAAGCTCTTAATAATATCATTAATAACTCTTGGAAGTATAAGGCCTCTCTAACCATTCATGAATTTGGATGGTTAGTATAAAGATTTCTTAATAAGACATAAACTTGTTCTTTATGTGGGACCCTATCTAGTGTATGGAAGAACCTTGATTTTGAAATCTATGCTAGAATATTTCAATTTTACATCCACCAAAATGACTACAATTCTGTTTTGGGTGAAGTTTCCTAATCTTCCACTCAAATGTTGGTCTTCTACATGTTTATCTAGGATCGACAATGTTCTCAGCAATCCTCTTTATAATGACATGTTACCATCTTTTATGCCAAGGTTGTCAAATGCAAGAATCCTTATTAAAATAGATGTGCTTGCTATGTTACCTCATTCAATCTCTATTATTTTGCCCAATGGAATTTCCTTAGTGTGACCTATGATTTATGAGACTCTTCCTAAATTCTACAAGCACTGTAAATCTATCGAGCATAATACATCATCTTGCTCTAAAGTTTCTCTACATGGTGATCAAAAGCATCTCATGGCAGCTGAAAGAGTCAAGGCTCATGATAAGGCAACATTGGGTAATTATCCAAAGGCAAATCAGTTTTCAGTGCATGGTGTGAAGTGTTGAACTCCCATGCATGGGGTGAACCTTGTACATGGTGAGCAATGTCCTATTCCCATGCATAGTGAGCATTGTTCCAATCTTGTGCAAGGTGTTGTCCCCGTGCATGGTAAGCATTATTTAAATTCCACGCAAACCACCAACATAGCTATTACTATGGAGAAGCAATTTACCAATGCAAGCAGAACTAGAGCCTAAAACTGGCCAATGGAAGGTGGTCAAAAGAAAAATGGAAAACATCATGATACTCTAGTTGGTGCCCCTTGAATCTATGACAAGGACCAAGGTGTAGGTCCTACCGAAGTTGAAGCTGCTATTGACAGCTACTACAAAGGATAAATTAATGCCAAGGATAGAAGTTTGCATGCAAACTCTACTGTTTTCCAACCAAACAAGAGTGAGACTAGATAGATGAGGACTAATCTCGTGGTATGACTATTACGAGTGGCATTCAGAGAAATAACATATTACCATGTGGCAAAGGGAGGAGGCTTTCTACCTCTACTGATTATTATGTTAATCTATAATTGGAATGTCGGGGGGGCTCAATAGCCCTCTGACATGAGGTTATCAACCTCATGAGGAAGAAACACATTGATGTTTTTGGTTTGCTTGAAACAAAAATGTCTGCTCCTAAGGTGGCTAGTATGCATAAGTTTCAACTGAAAAACTAGAGATATTTGACTAACATTGTGGCAGCTACTAATGCAAGGTAATTGTGTTTTGGAATCTTTCCATTATTATGGTTGATATGATTGCTTGCTCATCTCATGGCCTTCATGTTACTATTAGTAGTCCAGTGTACCAGTTCAGCTTCAAAGTTATATTTGTTTATGGGTATAATATAGTGGTTGCAAGGAGGATGCTTTGGAATGATCGGTGAGGGTGGGACTCCAATACTTTGTGGATGATTCTACGTGATTTTTACTCTCTCCTCTTCTAAGAAGACAAACACAATGGAGAAGTTGTTTCTAGCTATGAAACCTTAGATTTTCCGCAATGCTGCTCTAATCTTGGCCTCAATGATATTAATTATACAGGTTACCATTTACTTGGTCTAATGGTAGAATCTGGACCAAAATAGACAGAGTCTTGATGGGCCACACTTGGTCCTCCATACAAAGCTCTATCCATGTCCACTTTGGGACACCTGATGCTTTTTCAGATCACTCAACAATTGCTATCTATTTTGGAAATTTTCACAATAAAGGCCACCATAATTTCAAGCTCTTCAATATTTGGGCTTCTCATGACAACTTTATGATCTTGTTGTTAGTCAATGGAATTTAGAGGTTCATGGTTCTCTATTGTATTCTCTTTGTAAAAAGCTTAAGCTCTTGAAGTAACCCTTGAAGGAGTTGGGCAAGCTTCATTTCAGCCAGAGAGGGTGACTCTCAAAGGGGAATTACAACAGCTCCAATCAGCCCTGGATGATGACAAAGATAATTTTCATCTCTTGGATAACGACAAGCTATTACGTTTACATATGATAAACCTTAAATCGATAGAGAAAATTTTCTTCAATCAAAAGCTCAAATGCAACTATTTTAAAGATAATGATAAAGGTTCTAGCTTATTCCATGCCATCATGAGTTAGAAGCACATAAAGCATTTTATTCCAGCCATCTTTGGTAGTAATGGAACTCTCACTACTTTTAGGTTGGGAATGGATTTGTTAGATTTTTTCAACAGCTTTAGGGCACCTTTAAGGAATCTATCCCTTTATCTATGGAAATAATTTAGAGCAGGCCTTGTTTAGATGCCTTCATGCATGAGTACCTCCTTGCTCCTATCTCTAGCGATGACATTAAAAAAGCCTTTTTCAGTATTGGTTATGATAAAGCCACTAGCCCTAATAGATACTCATCTTTCTTTTCTTAAAAATTCTTGGGATATTGTGGGGAAGGATTTTTGCTCAGCGATCCAAGACTTCTCCTCCTCTAGGAAGCTCCTTAAGCAAATCAACCATTTTTTCATCTTCTTGATCCCCAAGTCAGCTAATGTGATGTCGACAAATGACTTTCACCCAATCTCCTGCTGCAATGTTATTTATAAGGTGATTTTAAAGCTCTTATTGGCAAGGTTAGCTCACACCTTATCTTGTATCATTAGTCCATTGCAAAATGTTTTTCTAGGTGGTAGATTGATGGCTGATAATATTAACTTGGTCCAAGAACTTCTTCAACATTATAGCCTGAAAAGAACATCTCAAAAATGCCTTTTTGAAATTGATTTCAAAAAAGGCTTTGACTCAGTCTAATGGGCCTTCTTGAGAGAGCTTCTTTGTATGCTTGGATTTCCTCCCAGGTTTGTTCACCTAATCATGCAGTGTGTTACAATTGCTTACTTTTTAGTGGCTATCAATGGCAACCTGTATGGTTTTTTCCGGTGAAAAAGTGGAGTCTGACAAGGTGATCCTTTATCTCCATACCATTTTATATGTTGCATGGAGTATTTTCTAGAAGGATGAAGCTTGTGACTTGCACATCTATTTTTAACTATCACCCGAAGTGCAGTACTCTCGACATTTCTCACCTAGCCTTTTCTTATGATGTTCTTCTCTCTCGAGGGGATAAAAGCTCGGTTCAAACATATCTCAGCAACTGATATTTTTTTTGCTAGACTTTGGGGTTAGATCTAAACCCCTCTAAATCTTCTATTTACTACGGAGGACAACATGAAGAAGACCCTTTTATAGGTCAATGGTTTTCAAGAAGGAACTTTTCCTTTCAAATACCCAGGGGTTCCCCTTAGCCCTCATAGGCTTCTGGTAGGTCAATTCACTCCCTTCTCTACAACCTGGAATCTACAAATCAGGGATGGATGGGCAAAGACCTCACTTATGCTAGGTGGTTAGAGTTGGTAAGATCAGTTTTACATGGGATGATTCAGTTCTAATTAGGTATTTTTTCCATTCCTAAAGTGGTTATTTCCCACATCAACAACATATGCAGGAGCTTCTTGTGGTCTAGTAGTATTGGTAAGAAATCGACTTTGGTTGCTTGGAAAGTTGTTTGTCCTCCCAGGTTTAAAGGAGGTTTGGGTTTGCTGGATCTGAGAGCTAGAAGTAAAAGCTTTTTAGCAAAGCATCTATGGAATATCCATCTCAAAACATATTTTATTTTGATTCAATTGGTGCATCACTTCTATCTGTGTAGTCATTCTATTTGGGGTACTCATGCTAAAAAAACCTCCTCTCTATTGTGGAAGTCCATCACTTTCTTTAAAGACCATCTTGTTGAAGTTTGTACAGGGCACCTGAAGCTCTTATTCTGATCAGAAATTGGAATAATTGTGAAAAAATCTCAATCAATGCCTATGATTACTTTAGAGCCCACAATGCCAAGGTTAATTGGGAGAGAGTTGTTTGGTATTCCTGGTCTATACCAAGATATAATTTTATCCTCTAGATAGTTGTTTTGAGTTAGCTTAAAACAAGGAACCGTCTTTATTTCATCATAACAAATCCAATATGTATCTTATTTATATAGGATGATGAGAGTCATTATCATTTGTCCTTCGAATGTAATTGGACATTTGAGTTATAGGGGCTCATCAAGTCATGGTTGAGGATTAATAGGCGTATGCTAACCTTGAGCAATGCCCTTCGAGGCCTAAACTTAGGAAATAATAGCATGAAGGCTCGCCTGAGGAGAATCTCCCTGGTTTTATGGTGTACTTAATTTGGGAAGAGAGGAATAAAAGGATCTTTAATGAATCTCACTCTTTTTACACAAATTTCTAGAGATGTTATAATTTGCTATGATTTGCTTTATTTAAGATTATCATGCAGGTCACATATTTGAAAAGTTAACTTAGATTAACCTGAGTTGATCCAATATATCATTGTTTCAATATTTTTTTAAAATGTCAACTTATTTTTTTAGTTAAATTATATTTTTATCAATTTTCAATATTATCTTTGAACTCATCAAATCGATCAAGTTATATCAATTCAACTCTCATTTTTTTTTTATGTTTCAAATTTAAATTGCACAATTCTAAATGATTTTTTTTATTTGAATTATTTTTTTGTAAATTTAATATATTTAATTATATTTATAAACGTAAACAATACAACCTTGAAACGGAATGCCGAAACACTTCAAAACCGAAATATTCCAATTAAAAAAAAAAAACATGAATCGAAACGAAATTAACAACCTTGCTTAAAACATTATTAGCATACAATGGTATCATTTCAACCCTTAACATTATTTATAACACATGAATGTTTTATATATTTTTTATAAATTTATTCTATTTAACAAATTTAATTTAAATTAAATTCATTTTATTTATTTATTTTATATTAGATTGATTAGAAAATAATTTTTTTACTTGATTTTTATAAAATTATATTGATCTCAAGACTCACGTCACAAGTTTAACAAGTTGACATAACTTTTTTTGTTTATTTTAATTATATATATTATCCTTCAACAACTAATTTTTATATTATATTTTTTTAATTTATATTGTTTAATAATTAGATTTTATATTTTTGTACTTATTTTATGTAGATTTATCTAAGTCTCTTATGGTATTTTTTTTTTAAAATTTCATTCTTCAATGTTGGATTCGTTGGAAATACGACTTTCTATTTTTTTTTATTATAAAGTTATTTTGATTTTATAATTCAGGTTGCTAGTTTAAAAGTTAATATTTATTGATTTTAATTGTATTTTTATTTCATCCATGAATGTAGGATTGATTGAAAATTAACTTTGTAATTTTTTTATTTACTAGCTATGAGATTACTTTAACCTGGCGTAGATTGCAAGTGTAGCATATTGACTCGGTAGTTTTTTTAATTTTATCATTCAACATTAAGTTGTTAGGAATTGATCTTCATAGTTTATATTTAAAAAAAAAATTCTATATAATTATCACAGGATCATAACTAAAATTGTAAATTTGATAGATTAACTTGAATCAATATAATATATCATTACATTAATATTTCTTAAAAAGATATTGTTCAAAATACAACATATTTTAGGCTTATAATAATTTTTTTTTGAAAAAAACATTTATAATATCTGAATATTTTTTATATTGTAAAAAAATAATCTAATTTGCAGTGTAGAACATGCCATTAATTTAATGCTCTCTATACTGAACAAGAATTTAGATCCTCTTCATTAAAAACCATAGAAAAAACTATTATTTTCACAACAACAGTAGAAGATTGGAGGGCAGTGGTCATTAATTGAATAGTTATTAGACTCGTGAGGGTATGGATTTGTCAAACATAAAACTATATGGTTTTGTTTTTTAAAATTAAATAATATTATTTTTTATTAGAAATGAGCAGATCAAATCCCACTTAATTAAGCTAAGTTGATTAAAATTAAACTTCAAACCTATCCACCGATTAAATGGCTATGGGACTGCCCTCGAGGTTTCGTTTTCTTTATTGTTTTTTCTTTCTCCATGACCAATGCTGATGGTCTCAAGTTATCTATCTATCTATCTATCTATCTATCTATCTATATATAAAATCCAATTTTCCATCTTGGTAGGGCAATTGCATTTATTTATTTATTTTATTTTATTTTGGCTCAAGCATCTCATATACACTCTCAACATACTCTGGGTTTATACTGCGTCTCTCATATGTAGAATGGTAATATATCAAATATGGATTCATATATGTTTTTGCTAAACTTTCTCTAAAAGTTATCAATAACTTTGAGCAATATCAAACTATAGTGAAATTATATACAACATGAAAGAAGAAACTATGAGTCTTCAAATAGGCATTTGAGGAATAATAGTTTTTATTTTATTTTAAATATTCTAACTTTAGAAACAAAGTTTAAATATATAGTCAAAATTAACTAAGAATAGGGTCTTACTACTAAAAATACAACTAAATTTAGTGTAACAACATTAACTTCAGACATGGAATTTAAAAGGGTTACAACTATTAATTATTGTTCCCATAATTAAATTCTGAAATCTTCTTTTCATCTCATCCAACAATTTGATGAGAAATTAACACACATAAAAATTAAATAATGGTGAAAAAAATGTAATTGATGATTATATATACTTATATTGGCTGCAATGGGTGTTGTGTCTCTACAGAAAACGAGTGATTAAAAAAACTATGCTCTCCATAAGTATTCCTACATGATCGAGCATGCATTTGGATTCTCATCACTAAAAAACATTAACAAATCGTTATTTTCACAGCAATCAGAGGAAATCGGAGGGCGGCACGGGTCATTAACCGGGCGAGGAATTGCCTCCGAGGCTGCATTTTCTCCTGTATCTCTGGATCCCTCTTCTTCCCTTTTGTTGGCTACAATCTCTACTTTCTTCCTTGTCTTCTTTTTCAGTTTCTTTAGGAGTTTTTGTGGATCGATTCTGCCCGTTACCACTACCTTGTGTTTGTTCATATCTGTTCTGAATGTCTCTACACCTAGAATACCATTACCGAAAGCATAAGATAATTGCTTCACGTAACGTATGAAATTATATTTTGGAGAAAGATCAAGGACGTTTACCTTTGAACTTCGAAATGATTTTGGCCACGGTTCTTTCACATGCATTGCAGTGCATGGAGGTTTTGAATTCTACAGTAACCACCTGTTAAATTAATTAATAAATAAATAAATAAATAATTGCAGACAAATAAAGGAAGTGGGATTTTAACGAAGTTTACTTTTAACTCTTCCCTTTTCTTCTCATTTGCCATATTGCTTTGGAACTGCAAAAGGAAGGAACAAAGGATTAAAAGGAAAAAAAACAGAGTAATCATATGAAAAAGGGCTCCGGTGGTGGTTATTTATGGTAGATAATGACAGTAAAGCAGGGGCTGTGGATGCTTCTGGTTTACAGGGTCTTATGTGGTCTATTTATATATAAAAAAACTTTCCGGTGAAGAGGATTTTGACCGGCCTCCTCTTCTTCTCCATGGCTAGTTTCCTCGCGCTCATTATTTTCATATGGCAACTTTGACATTCCCTCTTTCCTATGAAAAATCCATCGTGCTTTGTTTGCTATTGCTGCTGGGTTTCTTGGAAAACATGAATGCAATTAAAATAATAATTTTAGTTTTTTTTCAAGTCTCAGAAATTCTATATCAATAATATTTGAGTGGAAATTACCTAAAAGAACTTTTTTTTTTTTTATCCTTTGATCAACTTTTCATGGCTGAATTGCTGTAGAGCAATAATCATCTAATTATTTGATGTCTAATCTTCCTTATTTATTTTCTAACATCAATATTTCTTTAGTTGTTGATAAGTTACCAGGTATGGTGTTGTATTTTTATAAAAAAAAACTCCATCTCTATAATCACAGTAAAATGTCACTTTACCCCCTAAAAAATATCACATGTTTTATTTTAAAATAATTATTAGAAATTTATATAATATGTTTCTGTTTTGTTTTACATTCTAGTTCTTTAATTTTTAAAATTTATTCATAATCTAGTCATACTTGATTTATATTATGTTTTAGTTTCTTATCATGATTTTTAATGTGTGTTACCCATTAAATTTATAGTATGTTGGCATAAATATAAATATAAATTCTAATTCTAATTAGAATAAGATTAAATAATTTAATTTATTATTAATATAATAGTTAATTAATTTATATTTAAAATTTAAATTCAACATCTAACAAGTGTTACAACCTTTTAAATATTAAAAAGTCATTTGTGACTAACATTTGAATAATAAATTTAAAGGTATAAATAATATTCTTTCATCTAGTTTAAATTTGGAAATTTAAACATGAATTATTTTTTCTCTATTAAATTATATTGATACTTACCTAAGTTCTTGGGCATAAAAATTAAGTTCAATAATATAATTATATTTTCAATAGGTCAACTTAATTTAATCATGGACTAAATTAAGAGTTTAATTATTTTAAGAATTATTTAATCACTGGCTAAAAATATAATTATTTTAATTATATTTTTAGTATCAGCATATGTAAATAATTTAGAAACACCAAAAATATTTAATTTAAAAACAAAAACAAAAATATTTTTTTTTGCTGAAATGAGAGTGGCCAAAGATGCAGATAGAGCTCACCAAGAAATCCCATGCATAATTATTATATGGTTTGTTAGAACTTCGAAATTGTTAACCACAAAGTTTGATAGTCTAAAATACAAAATATATAAGGTTTAGATGGAACAAGGTTTGTAGGCCCACGATTGGCAAGTCAAATTTGAGTGAGCAAAGACTACCAATTTTCTAGAATGGCCTGACCCTTGGAATAGGTAAAGGAAAATATTATGTGGTTGAGCAATTTTTTTGACAAGAGAATTATGAAGAATACATTTTCTTTTTGCTTGTTAGCATTTAAGTGAGAGTGCTTCTAGCAGCGAGGTTTCAAGATGACTGCCGCCCTTGGAAGAGGTAAAGGAAACCTCCTGAAAAAACGCTAGAGGTATTTCCTGCTTATATCTGCTGGTCCCTGGTTTGTTTTTTTAATTTACAGCACTGCAAGGCCTTTCTTCTTTGCTGGTGTGGTAGAATAGTTGAGCTGTTTAGGAACAATGTGTTTTTTGTCTGAACACTTCTAAAATTTGAATTAAAATTGATTCCTTCCGGTTGCTATTTAACTATTTTGCCGCTCACAACTCAATACATTTCCCTTCTTTTTTTCGGTTTTGGCCCATTTTTTGTTTGTATGATCCGTATAGTTTTGGAAGAGACTGGTGGAAATTACTTCCTAACCATGGTATTCACTTAGATTTTGTTCCCATAAGAAGTGTGAATTATGTAGATCAGTAAAACACATAATTCAAGTAATTATCTCCCTTCACCACTTGACCCAGCTCCAAAGGAAGGTGGGAAAGGAAAATCATAATGGAAATGCTTAAAAATTTACCTAATTTTGATAGCAGTCTAAATGTATTCTATCCCTCCCTCCCTCGTTTCAAGACTTAAAGAAACCTAAAACTCATTCCAAGAAACCCTGATATCTAAGAAGCTAAGAATTTCCTCAAGGGACAAATCATATGCATGCATCTGGTCCATCTGGTGTTTGCAAGATTCATATGTGATTGTAATAGACTTGTCATTTACTCTGTTCTGGGGTGACATTTTTTTCTGGAAGCTCGTAAACCAAATGACTGGGATCTATTATGTCCCCCCTGCAGGCTGATCCCAAAAATGCGGAGCCCTCAAATGAAGTCTTAAATCCAGGACCAAGTAAAAGAAGCTCTGATCTTTCAATTCAAATCCCCCCCAGACCTGTAGGTTTTGGCACTAGCTGTGGTGGGAAAGGCTTACTCCAATCTCAAAACTCATATAAAAGCAATTCACCAGGAAGCTTGTTGAGGGCTTTCAGCTTGAAGCGAAAATCTGCTGCGCCTGATGGTGAGAAGAGTTCTCTCCTTAATTCAGACCACGAAACAGCTCTAGATAGTCCTATTGTGGCCACCTTCAAGTCGGCTTTTACTTGGGAATGATGCACTTCTCTTCTTGTCACACCTGCATCAAACTTGTCCCCTTCCCCTTCTGTTTCCATGCCTGATTCAGCAAGAATGCCTGGTGAATCTCAGAAAATAAAAGTACGCTATGTTTGGTTTTTGCTGCTGCCATGTTTATGAACTCAAATTTGACTTCAAATCCTTTAGATTTTTTGATAGATGATCCAAGAAGCAATTATTCGAGCAAATAATTGTTGACACTTCTTATATATAAATATAATGCTTCAAAAAATGTTCATTATGATCTTCCTTTTCTCCCTTAACAAGAAACAGTTATTGCATGGTTTAGTAGCCTAGGGAAATTGTTAAAGAGAATGACTGAATAATTTTTCTGTTCAGAAAGTGGCTGGTCATGTGATTCCAAGGTCCCTCTCTGTTCCTGGGCGAAATGTTGTTATTGTCCGATCTGCATCTTTCACTTCTCATAATGAGCATGTTGCAACGGATCATAGCAATGGTATGTGCTAGCACATCTGGCTTCATTTTTTTTATTCCCGTTGCTCCTTAAATCCTTTGCTTTATCAAGCTCCCTAACTTGCTCCTTCAACTCATTTAGGAATTGCATAATTTGACTAAATTCAATTGTAGATGGGTCAATTGATGAGATCTTTTTGCCTCTGATCATGTATATTTAAGCTCCTCACCTTTTATGTTTTCATTATTATATTTTAGTGTTTGAAATTGATTTTATAAACCTAATAAATCCCAGAAAATTTTAAAAATCAGAGGGATACAACAAAAATAATTTTACAAAAAATTAATGAAATTTGCTTCTCACGTGAGTCTCTCACTTGAGAAAAAATTGCCATCAAGTTTATTGTCAGAAATTGAACTCTCCCATGTCAAATGAATAGATACTAGGAATATACCCATGGAACGAACCCTTTCATAAAGAAAACATGCTTGATTCCACTCTTATAAACATGCTATTAGTGTTTTGGTTGGGCAAAGAAAAACCTAAATCTGCTATGAGGTATTAGTCCACATATATGACTTAATCGTTGTAAAATTTGTAAAATCTAGTTATTTGAAGACAATGTCCTATACTTCGTGTTGAATCGGTTCCACTAAAAATTTCCTTTAATCTTATTTCTATACTAGAAAAATGCTCCATTTATTTTTGGTCACAGGCAGTGGCTTTATCAAATTTATTTGCATAATTAAACCTGGAAGTGTCCATGACAACCTTTTGAAATCTTTACCTGCTAAAAAGACCATCTCACTTGTACATTTGTTTTCCTTGCACGGTGTGTTGTTAATAAAGTCATCACATGAAGCAGCTACTTCGTTTACTAATATTTAAGCTCCAATAGTGGCTTTAGGCTTTATAAATTCAGCATTGTAATCCATGAGAATAAAACTCTCTTACCTCCCATCTCATATGACTCCTTTTGGTATCTAAGTATCTTGGACTTGTTTCCATCACGAGGAAGCTCTTCCTTTCAATCTGTTCTCAGACAATTGTGCAATCCTCTTGATTGATAGTCTTGTGTATTTGATTATTCTATCACAATTAGCAAGCTAGTTTATAAGTTCCTCAATACTCGGATCTTTGTTGAAAGTTGCCAACATCAATCTATAATTGAAATTTGTTAGGATCATGATTAAATCTACCATACTTGTCCGTACTATGATCTTCAATCAAAATTTATTTAAAAACAAGAACATGACCACAAATAGGCTGACAATGAGCTCCTTTGCTAGAGGACATCTATTGTATCATTCTATCATAATTAGCATGCTAGTCTATAAGTTTCAACACTTAGGCCCCGTTTGTTTCCCGGAATTCACTTTCCGGGAAACCACTTTCCAAACTTTCCTGTATTTGTTTGCCTTCCGGAAAGTTGGTCAACGGAAAACACTTTCCGGTCAACGGAAAACACTTTCCAGTCAAAGAAAAATTTGGCTTGGTTTTCAGGAAAATGTTTTCCGGAAAATTTTGGTGGAAAACACTTTCCGGAAGTTGTGAAAAATTTAGAAATGTCATTATTTACTGATTATATCAAATTTGATCCTCAAACTTTTGATTGCTATATATAATTTGTTTTTGAATATTTATTTTTCAATTCCATCTCTTAAAATTTAATTTTTATATTAATTTTGGTCCTTATTTTTATAATTGCTATTTGTTTTTTTCTTATCATTTTTTTATTGAAATTTTTTATCTATCAAATTTGGTCCTCATTTTTTTTATTGTTACTTATTTTATATGAAATAATTTATGAAATGTTAATTATTATTATTTTAATTTATTCACCTTTCATTTTTTTTAAATTTTTAGATTTGATCTCTATTATTTTGATTATTATTTATTTTATTTGAGATAATTTATGAAATTATATTTTTTTTCAATTTCATTCTCATTCAACTTTTTAATTTGTAAGATTTGTTCCTCATTATTTTAATAAACTTGAAAAAAAAAATTAATTTATTAATAAATTATTTTCCAGTTCATTTTCCATAACACTGTCAAACATTGGAATTCACTTTTCAGGAATTCACTTTCCAGGAATTCACTTTCCTCGGAATTCACTTTTGAAAAGGAAACCACTTTCCAGCAAACAAACGGGGCCTTAGATCTCTGCTGAAAGTTGCCAACATCAATCTTCAATCAAAATTTGTTGGGATCGCAATTAAATTATCATACTTGTCCCTATTATGATCTTCAATCGAAATTTAGGAACATGACAACAAATAGGCTAACTATGAGCTCCTTTGCTAGTGAAGCAACTGTTGTATTCATGATACTTGTTACATCTAACATTGAGACATCGGGACTTTCCTCGGTCATTGCAAAACTCTTAATGAACTACTCTAAGTAATGGTCATACTGTTACGTGACTTCCATCATGGCTCAATTCACGAACGCATGACCATCGTGGATGTATGGGTGGATTGAGTAAAAGGCCACACTGGATGCTTTAACCTTAATTCTCGTGCCATTTCCTTTTATTAGATAGATCGTGTAGTAGTGTTGCTAAAAAGTAGCACCCATTTACTTTACATGTAATTTGAATTCAGTTGTTGTATGTGGCCTATAAATAGCCAGTAATCATGATGAATAGGGTATGAAAAATTACCAAATATCTTAATCTTCTCTGCTTTCTTTTCTACTTTGCAACTCTCTCTCTTTCAAATTCTTACATATCAATGGTATCAGAGCCGCTCGTCCATGGATACTCGCGGGTAAATCAAATGCAAAATTCCGCAATGAGGTTAACGAGATCCTCTCTAGCCACGAATCACGATTCGATCAAATTCTTACTGAATTACAGGCACTTCGCCTACAACAAATTCCACCCACCCACTTACCCAGCGACTCCACTAGGGAAGCTTCCCATAGCCAGCACAATACTCTGCATTCAAACCCTTCTTCTGACCGTACCAATCATAAACACCTCAAACTACCATTTCTAAGATTCAGTGGGGAGGATCCATATGGTTGGGTCTATAAGACCAAGCAATACTTCGACTTCACAGTTGTTGTTCTAGATCAACAGGTTCCATTAACGTCCTTCCACCTTGATGGTATCACCCTACAATGGCACCGGTGGATTACAAAGTACAAAGGGCTCATGACGTGGCACGAATTCACTACGGCTCTTTTGGTTCGCTTCGAGCCAACAGATTATGAGGATCCATTCGAAGCATTCACCAGACTTCAACAAACTACCACTATTAACTCATACCAGGAGGCGTTCGAAAAGCTATCACATTGTGTCGATGGGTTACCAGAGACCTTTCTTGTAGGCTGTTTTATAGCTGGATTATGAGATGACATTCGATTGGATGTCAAGATCAAATAGCCATAATCCTTGGCGGATGCGATAGGGGTAGCTAGATTGGTGGAAGAATGCAATGCACTGCAGCGAAAAGGATCCAATCCATATCGATCTCCCACTTTGGTTCACAGCAGCGGCCAATTGCTAACCACTCGCCTGGGTTATTAGGACCACCTCCGTCATAAAACTCAACCTCGTCCACCTCTTTCAAATGTATCACCACACAGGACACCAAGGAGAGATGTGCGAAGGGTCTTTGTTATTACTGTGATGAGAAATTCCTTCCCGGACACCGCTGCCAAAAGCCCCAATTATTTATGATATGGGATGGGACTTAAGAAGACGGTCTCGACACCATCAATGGCCCAGACGAACCAGTATCTGAACAAGAATTTTCTGATCTGTTACTAAAAATTTCTTTTCATGCAATTTCAGGTACCGCGCATCCTCAAACAATTCGAGTACTAGGTCGATTGCATGGCAAAAATGTCACAATTCTGATAGATGGGGGCAACACGTATAATTTCATTGACCAATCTCTGGTCTCACAACTCGGCCTTCTGGTGGATCATTCTAAAAAGTTTCAGGCTATGGTGGCCAACCGAGAAACCATTGAGTGCACTGGGAAATGTTTGGCTCTTTCAATATGCGTCCATGGATACTTCATCACAGTAGATTATTATGTCCGTCCGGTGGCGGCGTGTCCGGTGGTTTTGGGGGTTCAATGGCTTGAGACCCCAGGGCCCTTTGAGATGGATTATAAAAAGTTAACAATTTCTTTCAACCATGACGGCGTTACTTAAGTTTTCAAAGGACTTGGGAGCAGTGAACTCACAGTCTTATTAGACAAGGAGTGTCACTCATTACAGGGCACCGGGTTATTCCTACAATTTGTTTCCATCCAAGATGACGACCTGTCAACACCACCACCTACTGACTGGTCGACCTTCTCACTACTTATCAAGGTGTCTTTGATCCACCTACTAGTCCACCACCTCACCGAAGCCATGATCATCAAATTCCATTGCAACCCAAAAGCGAACCCGTCAGCGTGCAACCATACAGATACCCGCATTATCAGAAGTTTGAAATTGAGAAGATGGTCAAGGAGCTTTTGGAGTCCGACTTGATTCAACCTAGCAATAGCCCATTTTCATCTCCGGTTCTATTGGTAAAAAAATCTGATGGCACTTGGCGTTTCTGTATGGACTACAGAGCCTTGAATACAATCACGATGAAAGATAAATATCCCATACCAGTAATTGATGAGTTACTAGATGAACTCCATGGTGCTAGGTATTATTCCAAACTCAATCTCAAGTCAGGGTATCACCAAATTCGTGTCAAAGATGATGACATCCATAAAACAGCTTTTTGGACTAATGAGAGACATTATGAGTTCATCGTGATGCCCTTCGGACTAACAAACGCTCCAACAACATTCCAGAGCCTCATGAATGATTTATTTCATCCATATCTCAAACGATTCATTCTTGTCTTTTTTGATGATATATTGGTTTACAGTCGTACATGGGAGGAACACGTCACATCTTCACACTGTTTTAATGATTTTGGCTACTAATTGTTTATTTGCAAAAAAATCGAAGTGCCGATTTGGTGTCACACAGGTTGATTATTTAGACCATATTATATCTGAAAAGGGAATGGTGGTGGATCCTTTGAAAATTCAAGCAATTCAAGACTAGCCTGTTCCAAAGACAGTAAAGGCAATTCGTGGCTTTCTTGGATTGGTAGGATATTACAGAAAATTTATACGCGGGGTTGGTACCATAGTTGCCCCACTGAAACGGTTATTGACTAAAGATGGATTTATTTGGGGTTTGGACGTGGAGATCGCTTTCACTCATCTCAAGGCAGCCTTTTCGTCACCACCGATCCTCAAATTGCCAGACTTCTCTCAACGATTCATTGTTGAATGTGACGCATGCGGAAAAGGTATTGGTGCAATTCTTACTTGGCAAGGGCGACTAGTGGCTTTCTACAGCAAGGCGTTAAAGGGATTAGCCCTCAATCTCTCCACTTATGAGAAGGAGATGCTGGCCATTGTTAAGGCAATCAAAAAATGGCACCCGTACCTTCTTGATCATCCTTTCACTATACGTACCGATCAAAAGAGCCTGAAGTACTTGTTAGAACAACGTATTACTACCCCAGCACAAGCTTCTTGGCTGCCGAAACTCTTGGGATACGATTATGAGATTGAATATAAAAAGGGGAAGGAAAATGGGGGTGCTAATGTATTGTCTCGTGTTGTTGAGTTCAATTTTTTGGCAATCTCTTTTCCACAGGTGGAATGGTAGGAAGCAATTCAACGTGAGGTGGAACAAGATTTTTTTTATTCAACCTTAGCAGACAAGTATTCAAGATTGGGTCATCAGTTCCTTCAACGTGTTGGCGTATGGTTCAAGAACGACAAGATTTATTTGAGTCCATAGTCGACCCTAATTCCTGCCATCGTCTCATATGGTCATTCATCATCGGTGGGAGGACACTTTGGGTACCACAAACCCCTTGCACGAATTCAGAGCAGTTTCGAGTGGCCAAATATGCACCGCACGATTAGGGAATATTTACAACGATGTGAGATTTGTCAGCGGTTCAAGACGGATTGCCTTAGTCTTGCAGGTCTACTTCAACCCCTACCCATTCCAGACAAAATTGGACAGATATCTCTATGGATTTCATCGACAGATTGCCTTCATCACAAGGCCATACGGTGATAATGGTCGTCGTCGATCGACTCTCCAAGTATGCTCACTTTATACCTATGCGCCATCCATACACCACGTTGACAGTTGCCAAAGCTTTCATAACGAACATTGTTCACTTGCAAGGCATTCCTTCTTCCATCATGTCTGATCGAGACAGGGTATTTATCAGTTCCTTTTGGCGCATGTTGATTCAAATGCAGGGTGCTACTCTTAACATGAGCTCGAGTTATCACCCATAGTCTGACGGTCAAACAGAGGTGGTCAATTGGGTCTTGGAGCAATACCTTCGCTGTTTTGCAAGAGATCAGCCTCGAAAATGGTTAGATTGGCTTCCCTGGGCTGAATTCAGCTACAACACTTTTGTCCACTCTTCGACAAAATTGTCTCCCTTTGAAGTCGTGTATGGAATCCCTCCCCCCGGCCTACTCTCATATGTTCTTGGCACTACTCGTGTTCAAGTTGTGGATGAGTATCTATGTGACCGGAACGCTGTCATGAAAGAACTGCGTCACAACCTAACTCTGGCTCCCAACCGAATGAAATGCCACGTTGATCAGCATAGGTGTGAGGTTCATTTTATGGTGGGGGATTTGGTTTACTTAAAACTACATCCATATAGACAGACTTCAGTGGCATTCTGTGGATCGCTTAAATTGGCTCCTAGGTTCTTTGGCTTGTATGAGATACTGGATAAACTTGGACCAGTGGCTTACCAACTTGCACTACCTTTTAGCTCTCAATTTCATGATGTTTTTCATGTTAGCCTACTGCGGAAGCATTTGGGTCCAATGCCAGAAGTGGTCTCTTCTCAGATTCCACCAGTTTCCGATACTGCTTCAATTATTCCTCAACCTGAAGCTATCTTGGATCGTCATATTATTCAAAAAGGGACTTATCGTCCTAAAAATGAGATTCTTGTTAAATGGGTTGGTGCCCCAGCTGAGGATGTAACTTGGGAAAACAGGTGGCGTTTTTCCAGAACTTACCCATATTTCATCCTTGTGGACAAGGATTCTTTGAGTGGGCAGGATTGTTACGTGACTTCCATCATGGCTCAATTCACGAACGCATGACCATCATGGATGTATGGGTGGATTGAGTAAAAGGCCACATTGGATGTTTTAGCCTTAATTCTCGTGTCATTTCCTTTTATTAGATAGATCGTGTAGTAGTGTTGCTGAAAAGTAGCACCCATTTACTTTACATGTAATTTGAATTCAGTTGTTGTATGTTGCCTATAAATAGCCAGTAATCATGATGAATAGGGTACGACAAATTACCAAATATCTTAATCTTCTCTGCTTTCTTTTCTACTTTGCAACTCTCTCTCTTTCCAAATTCTTACATATCACATACCTATGCTTTAAGTGTATTGACCCTATCCTTTGGACGTCACACAGTATCCTAGATGGCTTGCGTCCCTTGATGTGTGTCACTGGTTGGTTCCTATCACTTCATCCATCAATCAAGCCAAACGTGCTCTGATACCGCTTGATGATGCAATATACAATAAGAAATGATAATGGAGTTTGTTGCACTAAAAATTAAACACGACAAAGTTTAGGAGAACTCACAAAAATCTTAATTATTCATCAATGCTTTGATTGCCAAAAGACTACATCTAGGAAACTTTGTTAATACTAAACATGAAAATGGAATAAAATGAAATAAAATCTTAAAATAATTACCATTTTTCTAATAAACCACTTGTCTAATTAAACAAAGGTGACAAATACTAAAAATTCTTAACAATTAAGAAAAGAATACAATAAAAAATAATTGTGTCAAATTCATGAGATTTGTGCTCTTCCTTAGAGAAAATGGGCGGGGTGGTGTATGGTGGGGATAGTCCAATGAAGATACATAATTCAAGTATTTTAGTGCCTTCTATGGGTCCTGATTATGGGCTCCCATTAGGTGCTATTCAAACTTGGTCTTCCAATCTATTACTTGGAGTCATGGACCCCATGCTCTCGAGTGTTGCCTTCACATGGTTTTTCTGGTGTTCTCATCATATCAGAGTGTGATTTCAATGAACTCTTTATACATGTGATCCTTGCATTGCTGTCCTTCCACCATGTCCTTGAGTAACTTTGCTATATAGCAGATCAAATACACCTGCTCCAACGCAAGCCGACGATGAAGAAATTGCTGAAGAGGAAGCTGTATGGAGGATCTGTTTTGATGTATGTGAAGGAAATACACTCAAAATGGAATGTAGTTGCAAAGGTGACCTCAGACTTGTACATGAAGACTGTGCAATTAAGTGGTTTAGCACCAAAGGAAACAAGTATTGTGATGTATGCAGGCAAGAAGTTAAGAACTTACCTGTAACTTTGTTGCGGGCAACAAGCTTAGCCCAAAGAAACAACAGGCAGGAACAGAGTCGCCAGAGGTTGTGGCTAATAAGGCAATACAAGCTGGCATCATAGTCATAGATCTATTTGTCTTATCTTTAATATCATGGTTCCATGATGTCCTTATGCATTATATCTTTGCTGAGCACATCTGCTTCAAGTTTCAGTCACAGCCAGTTGCTCGTGAATCTTCACTTTCCATTTTCTGCTAATTTTATTGATGGTTATTATGGTTTTCATACAGTGCCTGGCAGGACTTTGTTGTCCTTGTCCTAATCAGCACCGTATGCTATTTCTTCTTCTTGGAGCAAGTGTTGGTATGTTGTTATCCTGCTGTAGAAAAATGTAGAGTTAACAAATATATATTGTTGTGAAAGGTAGAAGGTTCAATTATATCTTCTAATGAATTCTACTGTATACATGCCTGTTTAGGCTCATCTAGTTGGTTTGGGCTAGTTGTGATACTGTGCTGGTCAAAACAAAGAAGACTGTTGACTAAGGCCCCTTCAATTTTTATCTGAAGAAAACTTGGCTAGGTTCAAAAGTAAAAATAAGAGATCATAATGGTGATTTTGTATGGAAATTGTTGAGAAGGTGTCTTGAACTTTTTGTAGTTTATCTTGAAGAGCAGAAATGCTGATCATGTGTATTAAAACTCTGCAGATTCGTGACATGAAGACTCAGGCAATTATAGTTGCTGCACCATTTGCATTTTACGTTGGGCCTTTTGTCATCTATCTTTGCGGTCATTCTAGGTATATTCTGAGGCTTGAATTTACGAAAACTTGATTTTAATTGGAGTTTTCATGCTAAATGCTTGTGTAACTTGCAGCAATCAGAGAGTATATATGGACATATGCTGCACTTGAGTTTGCATCTGTGGCCATCACTGTCCACCATTCTTAGAACAAGACATTTCTGTAAATTGCTGCACCATGCTTTTTTTTTTTTTTTTTTTTTTTTGAGATATCATGTAACAGTCTGAACTCCTTCTACATTACCATGTCAAGTTTAAAAGTTCACGATGACTCCCGAGCCCAAATTTGCTAGCATTACTGATCCTGATTCATGTTGATTTGAAGCGTGGATTCTACTGATTGAATCATCTCAAAACTATTGTTGCAGCTTCATCTGAAGGTCATTTATGGTATGTACTTCTTTCAGTTTTGGGATTTGGGATAGCTATGATCCTCAATTCATTCTACTTGCAATATCATGCTTGGCGAGGCCGGGTCGGTCAGAATCAGAACCAGAACTCAAATCCAGTATGAGTTGGTATCAGAGTGAAATGAGGTTTAGCATATTATGCTCGTGATAGATTCATGGTTGCGCATCTGTTCCCAGATAACTTGGAATCAGACTAAGAAATACCAGACAGTGGGTTCTTGTTCTTAGACAATTTCAAGGTATGTTTCCTAATGAAGGAAAATTCACATGCATGATCCCTAGCTTTCTTGCGCTTCGGGCTTTGTTTTTGAAAATATCTTGGGAGGATGAAAGGGCTTCTGTTCATGAAGCTGGAGAAATTATTTAGCATCACTGGCTTGACGATTGCCGCTAATGGATGCCCTAGGATACAAATCTTTCCATGTACCTAAACCAGAAAAACACCACGTCCGGTTGCATAGGAATTAAAACCAGCTTGGTTCATGATTCAGTTCAGTCCTCACCTCAGCTAGGATCTATTCGCCAAACCAGGCTAGATTTGATGGTTGTGGTTCATTTATTTTCATCAACTGTTTTCCTTTGTGCAGTTTAAATTAAAGCATTAAAAATATCAGTTCCTTTTTAGCTTGTGCTCTTAAGGTAAAATAGTTCTCTTCGTACATGTATTATTCAATTATATTTAATTCTTCATTAATATGCAATAAACGTAGCAAGTTTGGGTGGCATGGTAACTAAACTCGGCTTGGTTCAGTTCAAGACTCGATTTATAGGTTGGGCGGATTAATTTGGGTTCGTTAAAATAATACCATTTCATTTTTATTTTTATTTTATTTTGTAAAATAAAATAAATTTAAATTATGTTTTAATTGGATTGTGGGTTGACCTATTAAGAATATCAAGTTAATTCCGGGATGACTTTTTCTTTATATTCAGAATTCTTATAAACCAACCTTAAATAATTGGATTCTAATTGCTCATTTTGGGAGCATAAAACTGTCTCTGTAATGAAATTAAAAATCATTTTAATATATTTTACCCTAACCATGGATCAATCAAATTTAAAAGTAATAATAATAATAATAATTATTATTATTACTATAATAATGAGCGCATACACTTCTCTATTTTTTGTTTTTGAGTCTATTTATTTATTTCATTAATGTTTCAAAAACATTTAATTGGGTTCAAAAGTATTATATGTTAATGTTGTTAACACGTAGCAAACTAAGATATCCATCAATTTAAAGTGAACTTTTTTAATTTATTACTAATTAAGGGTTATTTTATTTATGTTATAAGTGTTTTTGTTTTAATTTAATAATCTTAACTTTCAACAGCTTAATGTGTTTTAACTGTCGGTGTTATTTCTCAGTGTAGTTAACATTCTTGTATAGACTTGGTTGACTTTGATAAAAAA
This sequence comes from Salix arbutifolia, assembly GCA_025169955.1. NCBI lineage: Eukaryota > Viridiplantae > Streptophyta > Magnoliopsida > Malpighiales > Salicaceae > Salix > Salix arbutifolia. The sequence continues at coordinate 14,073,684 of CM045909.1, read as the reverse complement.
CAAATTAAAAAATAAATGATGGTGTGTATTCCTTTACCGTGTGAATTTATATTTATAATTTTTTTATTTTCTTAAAAATAAATAAACTCTCGTGTTCAATAAGGTAGCAGATTTGTATGATTTTGGAATAATTTGACAATATAAACTGCGTTCACAAGAGCATCAATGGGCATTTGGTCTAGTGGTATGATTCTCGCTTAGGGTGCGAGAGGTCCCGAGTTCAATTCTCGGAATGCCCCCTTCTCATTTTCATTGATTCACATCATGCAAGGACGAAACTGTTGATTATTTTGGAGGGGCACAGGTCAAGTAATTGCTCCATGCAATTTGGCCCTTCTAACCTCGAGCACAGTTTTAAATCAATAGTTTTTTAATAAAAAATCTCATGTTGTGAGCACGGTTGTCAAAATCGTGATTTTGACACTACACGGAAAGAGCTTCGGAAACTCGGATCGTAAAATCGTACCTGAATTTTTCCGTACAAAAATCGTAAAATCACAGCTAAAATCGTGTAGGTAGAAAAATCATAAAATCATAAGTAAAATATTTTCGAATACAATACAACATAATTATGGTCATAAAATTTCATTAGTTAAGGTTCATATATAATTCAAAATAACTTACAAATACATTACAAAACAATTATGTCCATAGAATTTCATTAAGTAAAAACTAACAAATTTAAAATAAATATTTTGATGATGTGCTATATAAATTAAAATTAGTCTCATTATTGTCATTTTTCTCGTTATTTTTAATACATTCATCAAAAACATTATTATTGAAAAGATTACCAGTACTAATACTGGCACCAACACTGATATTACTAGTACAGTAGTACTAGCTCCAACTCCAACAAATTATTTCGACATCAGGACATGAAAATGATTTAAAAACATCCAAAATTTTTAATTTAAAGTAAAAAAAAAAATTAAGTATAAATTTTAAAGTTAATATTACTGATTTTCAAGAGTGATTCCATGATATATATATAATTTTTATTTTTTTATAAAATCAACACAACAATTTTATTTATTTATAATATATATTTTTTATAATTTTTTATAATATATATATACAAATACAATGCATTTCCGCTGGACAAATTGATTTGTGATTTGTCCGATGTGGGAGTGGGACAATGCAATTTGTCCCACTTCGAACAAATACATGGTTGCAAATTGAACTTCAATTTAAATATGTGGGAGTGGGACGATGCAATTTGTCCCACATCGGACAAAAACATTGTCCCACTTTGAACTTCAGTTTATATATTCACTCTTCAGTGAGTGTTGTTAATATGAAGCGGCAATTTTAAAATGTAAAATTTTGAAACGGTAGTTTTAATATTTAAAGGATCGTAAAATCGGACCGATCCGGTCTGATTTTACGATTTTAACTAATTTTGACCGAGTTTGACCAAAATCGATTTTTCTACCCGAGTTGACAAGGTTTGATGAGTTGACTCGTAAAATCGGACGATTTTACGATTCAACTCGCGATTTTGACAACCATGGTTGTGAGGCTCGGAAAATGGAGATTCCGAGGCAACATGGAATGTTTGAGATATTATTATAGATATATATAAAACACGTCCTGATTTTACTGTGTGAATTCACAGTAAATTTACTATTAGTATATATTATCGTGAACTATGAACAAGATGTTGAGATAACCAAGTTGATCCAAGACGCGAGATTAAGGTTGTATCTAAAAGGGTATGGTTTGAATCCCACTCTCAACAAAAATTTATTTTGCTTGGAAATGTGATTGATTTAAAAAAAAAAATTATATAGAAATATATTAAAATAATAAAAAAATTAAAAAAATCATTTTTAACATCAACACATGAAATGATATAAAAATATTAAACTCTGTTTTAGAGGGCTTAGAATATGACTCTCGGAGTTTTTCTGACAGCCATATGCCACTACTTTCCTTTAAGATTATTGGTCTCCTTGATTCCATTACTTTCTTCCTGTTTCAGGACATTGTCATCTTCACATCTAAATTGGATTGATAAACATCCTCCTCCATTCTATTTCCATTCTCCTTGGTCTTTTTTGGATCTCTCACAAAGTCTTCATCGTCACTCAGGTTTTCCTTACAAGAAACATACCGTTTATTTCGTCCAGATCGTCTTGGGCACTCACCTTTATATTCAAAATTCACCACAAGCTTAAAATTATCATCTTCCTCATTAACCGTGTTTTCTTCAGAATCAGTTCCAGTGTCGCAACTTTCACTAGACTCCTCTTCTTGCTTCCTCTGCCTTTTAAAATTTACTTTTACTGAACAGAACTCTGTTTTAGAGGGCTTAGAACTCAAATTTTCTCGCCGTCCTAATTCAACTTTGCTAGCAGTCTGATTTGGGATACTCTTCCTTTGTGAAAATGATGATTGATTCATGTTACTTGATGTCGGAGGCCCCTGTCCACTCCTTTCATATGCAATAAAGGATTTATTGCAACTCTGACACAAAAGAGGTTTGTTAATAATTTCTGTGTAATACTGGTATCTTACAGTATAAAATGGACAGGCCGTCCAGAAAGTCGGTCGTCCATTAAAGGAATCACGTTGAGAGGCTGGCTGTTGCGATCGCCTGTGATGAGGATTGAAGCCAGTAAAGTTTGAATTGTGGGTTGCCTTCTGTGGGGGGCAGTATCGTTGTGCAGGTTTACTCCTAAAAGCTTTGCATTTAGTATCATGCAAGGACCATTTTCCTTTGTCTAAAAGCACTGTTTGAGCATCCATAATTAACTTAAATTCAGATTCTGCACCAGGGAACTGATTTTTGTCAGGATGAAGTTGGAGAGCAAATTTCCTGTACTGCTTCTTGATAGTTGCCTCGTCAGCCGTCTCTTGAATCTGAAGGATCCCGTACCAGTCCATCTCAGTCCCAAATGGTTTTTTATCAGCAGCACAATGTACATCACAAACAGTTAGCATCTGAGAAACGTTCTCTAAATCATTATAAAGGTGTTGGGCTTTGAGTGCAATTCTACGAGCTGTTGGAAAATCCTTCTTTACCATCAAACTCTCGGCGATGCCCTTCACCCTGAAGGCCTCTTCTTTGTTGCATTCCATCACAAAATTCAGATGACCAGGTTGAAAAACAGAGCTTCCAAAAAACCAATAAAAATCCACTTCCAACTCTCACATCCACTTATACCCTGCAGATTTGCACACATGGAACATAAATAAGAACTATCATTAACTTAGAAAACAAGAGAGGTGCTGTCAGAGTAATTGACATTGTCTGTGGGCTTCCAGCCACCATGAGTAACAAAATCTATATGAATCACAGACAACAAAAGAGAATGATCATCGCATATACAAATCTAAAGGATCTATGAGCAATTTTCACAGATACTGACCCAGCAAATCTAAAACTGGAAGAAGAAAAAAAACAACTGCGGATGAAACACCGAAACACCAACCCTATCTGATTTCAACCGATTCCAAGTCCAATGTAACTACACAAACAAGTTACATGCTTTCCCATGTTAAATTACACAAACAGGAAACTCAACAAACCATCATTCGATAACTGATCACTAAATAACAATAACAGGACAATACATGGACCAATTCAAGTACACTACTTCTAACCAACCATTCCACCATTTTGATATTGAAAACATAAACCACCTATAATTGACCTCCGATGAAACTAAGCAAGCTTCATACAGTCATAGCCCTAAATCCCCTTCCCATATTTCAGAAATAATGTGACCCAAAACCCTATAAATTAAAATCCCTTACAAGAAGGATTATCAAGGTAGATGGTTGATTAAGAAAAATAACACTTTTGAGTACAAAAACTAAAGAGCAAAAAGGAAATCACAATGAAACCTGGGAGTGAAACAGAGCAGAGCATTAGGGCCAGCAGATCTTCTGAAGAGGAGTTTATTTATTTGGAATGATAATTGTTGCAACTTTGACCTGATTTCCCGATTGGTAGTCCTCCATGCTTGACGTAGATGGAGATTCTTATTGCAAAATCTAGAAGTTGAAGGGCTCTTGTCATTTACCTTGCCCATTGTTTGCTACTATGCCCTTGTGATTTTCATAATTTGCAAATTATGGTCTCTCTGTTGGAATTTTTTTTGGCAATCATTAGCATAGTTCCCTAACTAATCTCATGATATATAACTTGACCGGGGGCACGAATAATTAGGTCAACTTTTGAAGGTTTAAGTTTTTTCCTTTTTCTCTCCGCAAAAAAATCAAGTTTTTGTTAATGTTATTGGTATGTAGTTGTTAGTGGGGTTAATTATTTTTTGTTTGATTTAGTTTTTATCTATAAAATAATCAAATTAAAATTATACAGAAAAAAAACTGAAACTAAATTGAAATTAATCGGTTTTTGTTCGATTTTTATGTAAAAAAGTTAAAAAAAAGTTTTTGATTTTTTTAGGTTTTTTTACTTTAATAAAGTATTTTTCTTCTCATTTCACTAAAATAGAATCAGACCAAAAAATTTAAATTGAATCGAAAAAATATAAAGTTTTTTATAGTATATTTTTTTAATTTAAATTGATTTGGTTTCAGTTTACCGATTTTAGCCTTAAAAAAATAAACTGAACCGGAAGTTTTTAAAAATATTCTAATCAGTTTTATTTAGTTTAATAATTTAGTTTATCTTGGTTAGTTTTTTATTTTATTTTCGTAGTTTAATCAGTTTTTTAGTTTTTTTATTCACCCCTAATTGTTAGTGAAGCCTTTTAGAAATATTTATTTATGAAAAATAATTAAAAAAAATTATATCATTGCTTTTATTTAAAGGGTAAACTTATCATTTTATTATTTTAAAAAATAAAAAGACAAAATACTCATGAATAATTGAGATATTTTAATGATTGATGAGCTCTATAAAAAATCTGAAATATCCCAATACCCGTTTGATATTTTTACAAAGAACGAAACCAAAATTATACTGAAGCTATTAATAGTTCAATATCTATATACACAGTAAAATTGCTCTTTTTTTCTCTCTCTTGAGTCTTGACCATGAACAAAAGAGAAGTCCGGTAAAAAAAATCCGAGTAAAGCTAAGAAAAAGGTTAGAGGACTAACCTCAACTCGACTCCACAAGCTGACAAAACAAGAAAAATGATCTCAAAAAAGTCCCATGAAATGCTATCTCCCCCATCCGGTGCAAAACAATACCATTTAGTTACCTATAAGCTAATGAGATCCATGTTTATCTTTTCGATTTTTTATATTTTTGTACATAGTAAAATAACCATTATACTCTCCAATAAAATAAAATAAAACAAAAATTGCCTTTGAGGGTATCACTGACATTTCATATTTTCATTGCACAGTAAAATAACCATGTTACTCTCAAATAAGACAAGATGCATTTGTAGGGGTGTTTTGAGAATTTCATAGTTTTTGAAAATGTATAAATACGGATATTCCCCATTTCACAGTTGATTGTAGGAGTGTTTACATAATTTACTATTTTTATTATTATTTTATGCCAAATATAGTGGGCAAGTCTGTCAGACGCGCCAACGATATCCAGCCTCACGCTCTTTTTAGTAGGCACGTGCGGCGTCTCTGGTGGTAGAAAATGTTTATCCAACGTCTCATAGGATGCGTCCTCATTTTCTCTTTCTAACGGTGTGGCGCATGTTGTCATATGGTGGTCGGTGATGCAAGGGGATCGGTTGAATTTTTTTTCCCTCTTTTCTCTCTCCTGCATGATAAATTACAAGGCAGACCTCTTTGTTTATGATTTTCTTCATTTCAGTCTCTTATCTTTTACTTGTTTTTTCTGGTCCTTATTTCTATTATATAAGTTTTGATTTGTTTCAATTGTGTTCTTCAATTGAAATTAATTATATATTTTGGTTTCATTTCGATCCTCACTCTTTTAATTTTTGGATTGGTATGAAATCCCTTAATATTTTTAGTATAGAAGTTTGAATTGTTTTCAATTCCATCTTTTAATTGAAATTAATCATATATTTTGTTTTCACCTCGATCCTCATACTTTGAATCTTTGATTTATATATATATATATATATATATATATATATATATAGATATATGCTCTTAGTTTTTATTTTTATTATTTTCTATTTTTTTGAGTTTGTATTTTTTTTAATTTATTCCTTAAATTTTAATTTATATTGGTGATCATTTGAAAATTGATATTTTTTTATTTTTGTTTTGTCATTTATTTTATTTTTTAATGTTATTTTTTTTTTGTTAAAAAATGACTTTTACGACTTTTTTATATATGATATTTTAGATCTAATATTACATAAGCAAAAAAGAAATACAAAGTCACACGTAGACAAAACGAGTTGAAAAATTGGGCCAAATTATTTACAGTGAAAAAATTACGAGTGACTTGCCATGCGCTTCGCTGCGGTTAGAACCACATTTTTTGACATGTAAAAAAATATTAATTGTCCTAAATTTTTTTTGTGCTGCTATACATCTGAGAGAAATAATCAACCTACAAACCTTTTGATTATTTTTTATATATATTCATTTTATTATGGCTAAAACATTTAAAATAAGGATAACAATTATTTTTAAGGTTTTTTTCTTAAAAATATGTTAGGCTAATTATATATTTTGATATGTATTTAATATTTATGCTTGAAAATATAAATATAAAAATGAAGTATTTTTTTTTTAAATTCAAATTAATTTAATCTTGGTGTTTTGAAATATTTTTAAAGTAATACTATGAAGAATAAATCTTAAAAAATAAAAACAAATAATTTTTTTATAATAATAATGATGATGGTTGCGATAGTATTGTCTGTAATAATTAGAATATTAATTATTTATAATAATGGCAGGTATCATAATTATGATAATAACAATGAGAATAATAATTGAAATAATTCAATAGTCGATGTTGTTTTTGATAAAAATTAACTTTTGTGACCTTTTAATGTAAGATATTTTAGTTCTAATATCATGTATACATAAAATATATTAAGTCATACGTTGACAAAATGAGTGAAAAAATTGGATCAAGTTAACTACAGTGAAAAATATACGAGTCACTTGCCCTGCGTTTTGCAACAACAAAAAAAAAATTAACATGTAAAAAAATGCTAATAATCTTAGATTTTTTTTGATGTTGTACATCTGAGCGAAATAATCAATCTACAAAACTTTTGATTATTTAGTTTTTTATATATTCATTAAATTATGGAAAAGACGCTTAAAATAATGATATCGATTATTTTAAAGGTATTTTTCTAAAATATATATGAGGCTGATTATATATTTTAATGTTTATTTAATATTAATGCTTTAAAATATATATAAAAAATGGACTAAGTTTTTTGAAAAAATATCAAATTAATTTAATTTTAGTGTTCTTAAACACTTTAAAAATATTAATATCAAGAATAAATCTTAAAAAATAAAATTATAATTGAATTGTTTTAATAAGTATAATAATGGTAGTAGCGATAGTATTGCCAACAATAATTAGAATAATTATTATTTACAATAATGATTATAATAACAGCTATAATAATTATTACAATTTAACAATTATGATAATAACAATGAGAGTAATAATCAAAATAATTCAGCAATCAATGTTGTTTTTGTTAAAAAATGACTTTTACGGCTTTTTATATATGAATTTCAGATCTAATATCACGTAAACAAAAAATATATAAAATCATACGTAGATAAAACGGGTGGAAAAATTGGGTCAAATTATCTTCAGTAAAAATATGAGCTACTTGCCTTGCTCTTTGCTGTAGCCAGAACCAAATATTTTAACATGTAAAAAAATGTTAATGCTCCTAGATTTTTTTATGATACTATACATTTAAGAAAAATAATCAACCTACAAACCTTTTGATTATTATTTTTTTTAGTATAGATAAAGCATTTAAAATAATAAGAACGATTCTTTTTAAGGTTTTTTCTTTTAATTTTTTTTATATATTTTGACATTTGTTTAATATGAACCCCTTAATATATATATATATATATATTCTTGTAAAAAAATTTGTATATTTTGATATTTGTTTAATATGAACACCTTAATATATATATATACAATTTTTTTTTAAAGAATATATATATATATATATATATATATATATATATATATATATATGAACTAAGTTTTGTTTTTTAAAATCTCAAATTAATTTAATCTTTAAGTAAAATATTTTTAATATAATAATATGAAGAATAAATCTTAAAAAAATAAAATAAATTATTTTTAGAAAAAATAAAAATCATTTTAAACTAAAAATATATCAATTCACATATAGACAAAACAAATGCAAAAAAACACAAAGATAACAAATCACTAACAACAGAAGATTCACTATACATATATAAGTGAGAGTTTCACTCTCATTTCATGGCACCAAAGTTGAACCTACTCTGCTTTTTAAATTTTATAATAATAATAATAATAAAAGAGTCCCCTTACGCAGGTGCATGTAAATTTTATACAAGATTTAGGTCCACAATACATTTGTGGTGGATTGGATTGTTATTCTTTTTGTCTGCTCGGGATAATGTGCTACCAACCCAAGCTGTCTTTTTCAAATTTATGTTGACTGAGGTCTTACTGTGCTGAATTTTTAATTATATTCGTTTGCCTTCAAGAGCAAGCAAAGGAACTTGCAGAAACAATTGGAGCAAATGTTGTGTCTCTTACTGATCTGGAAAATTTCCATCCTGAGCATGGCATGATTCTGGCAAACACAACATCAATTGGAATGCAACCAAAAGTTGATGAAACTCCTATTTCAAAGGTTTCCCCGCCATCATGCTGTTTTTTTAGTTGTGAATTATTATGCATCTCCTTGCATGAAAAAAAGGCTAATTACCAAAATCCTCTTATAAATATTTTTTCTAAGAAACCTTCAAAATATATTTGGATCTTATACAATATATATATACACACACACACACACACACACTCAAAATCTAACCTTCACTTGACACTACAAATCCATTTGAGTTTTTTGGTATGTAAAATTTTATTTTGGATTTTTATAAATTCTAAAGGATTTCAATAATTTGGATAGAATTTTTTTACTAGGTTTTATATTCTAAATTATATTTCTTAAATCATATTTATATTTATAATATCTACTACATATGTACAATTATAATATATGGTATTTATTACATTACACATACATAATATAAAATTTTCTTTTCCTTCAAATTGCAACCACTGTTCCCACAACTATTTTAAGAACACACATTTTTTCTCTAGCAGCAATTATAGTCTTTTTAATATGATTGGTTTAAAAGAAAAATTAGTATATCATATATTTATACATTGTTTTATAAAATGTAATTGTATACATAATAAGAATATTGTAGATATATAATCCTATAAAATATATTTTTTTTATAAATTTCATTTAAAAAATTATATCTATAACTCAAAAATAAAATTGTACATACCAAAAAAAGTCAAATATAAACTGTTACATAACAAAAAAGTAAAATGAGGTAAAGGGAGTTATATATAAGTTTTTTGACATGAAGATATTGTTTTGGGTTTAAATAGATATAGAAATGTTTTGATGCTTTTGTTTTTTGATAAAAAAGAATGATAAGAGGGTTTTGGTACTTATCCTAATGAAAAATGTATTTATGCTATCTTTTGAATCATCAATCCAATTGTTATACCTGTACTTACTTACTCTTCTACATAAATTTTTGAAGTCTTAAGAACATAGGTATGAATATATGATCACCGGTTAGACTTTTGTTGAATTGCAAAATTTTGGACTCCTAAACTATTCCTAGATTGAGAAGTCTTTATTTATTCTTTAAAGAGAATGTAAAATTTTGGTATGTGAGGTTTAAGGGTTTGATAATCAAGATCAAAGGAAGTTACATTTAGTTGTTTCTCATGTGCTCTATATGAACCATTGACAAAAAAAAAATGAAAGGTTATAAGTTTGAGCCATGAGGATGTGAAGATATAAATGTATTAGGTTCATGATAAAAATAAAGTTCTTAATTTGTGTTTGGTTTTGGATAAAAAATTTATGGCTAATTGAAGGATTAAGTATTAAATGATAGTGTTTAAATGTAAAAAATTGCTTGTAGGATTAAATATTAAGGATGTAGGTATGAATGTGTGATCATCATATTGGTTAGACTTTTGCTGAACTGCATAAGTTTTGTACTCCCCAACTATTCCTATCATTGAAAAGTCATTATTCTTTCTTTGAAGGGAATAAAAATCTTGGTATGTGAATTGCGAGGGTTTGGTTGTGATCAAAGAAAGATTGTTTTAGTTATTTCTCATGCGCTATAGCCTATATGAACCAATTATGAAAACAATACGAAGGGTTGCAATTTGAGCCATGAGGATGTGAAGATAGAAATGCTTTAGGTTGTGTTTGGTTTGGAGTGAAAAATTGGAGGTTATGTGAAGGAGTAAAGGTGTTAAAAAATGTTTGTAAGATGGATGTTTGGTAAATGTGTAAAAATTATATATAGGATCTAATAAATCTTAAAACAAAATTTAAATTAAAGATATTTAAAAAATAATAAATAACATTAGTGTTGGATTCAATGATTTGTTTAAACAAAACAGAGGGAAAATGAAAGAAAAGAGCACAAATATCCCTACCTTAACAATTCCCCCCCCCCCCCAATTAAAAAACATCAAACAAGGATGAAGGTGGTTAGATACCCCTCTAACCTAAAAACAAACTCAATCAAAGCTCAAGTGGACCAAAAGGGGATTGTGTGCTGGACATTTTTGCTCCAATATTTTAGAAGTTCATAAAATGTTTTTTCATAACTTCTTGTTTAAACAGAAGATTTTTTTATTAGAACATCTCTAAGGAAAAATGCTATTTTAAAAAGCCAAATTGATACAATAGTATTTTGAATGGTATAAATATAAATGTTTTTTACTAACACTCCAATGGAAAAAAAAACAATTGAAAAGCCAATTGTATTAGTGAAAGAAATAAATGCTTTATTTTTTCTTCAAGGAGTTTGATGCTATTTTTTTCCATATGGCTGCATTTAATTGGTTTATTTTTTTGTTGGCTCCACTTTGTTGGTTTTGGTTTTCTTGGAAGATAGGTAGGAATTGTTAGTCCCTGCACTTTGTATTTTATTCAAAGTGATTCACTCCCTTTCTCATTTACAATTGACTCCTTTTATACTAGTTACAATTCAGTATACGAAGTGACAGAACTACTAATTCAACTACCTCTAACTGATTACAACAGAAAAGTAACTAATTGAAATGTAACTAACTGACTGACTAACAACCATTTATTTATCCCAACATATCCTTCCTTAAACTGGATCAGTTTATTATTTTCGAAATTATGCATACTCCAAGTTGCTCTCTCAGTTTCACAAACCCATCAAGTTTCAAAGGCTTGGTCATAATGTCAGTTGTATGTTCTTGAGAGCTGTAATATTTCAGCTCTATTACCCCATCATTCGACAAGTCAAGAAGAAAATGATACTTGACTACTATGTGCTGGATTCTTAGACAACTTGATTGTGGAACAATTATCACATAATATCACACATTTATTTTGATGCCAATTAAGATGACAAAGAACCCTTAGCATCCAGATAGCTTGGCAAGCACACAATGTTGTTGAGATGAACTCCGCTTCTGTGGTTGAAAGAGTGACTATTGTCTGTTTCTTTGAGCTCCATGCAACTGCCCCAAAACTCATTATAAACACATATCCCGACGTGCTTCTTCGATCATCTAGATCACCTGCATAGTCACTGTATGAATAAGCAATCATCTTGTCATACCTTCCTCCTTTCTTAAAACAGATTCCCAATTCAATGGTCCCTTTAAGATATCTTAAGATTCTCTTAACTGCCATCATATGTAGCTCAGTGGGCCTCTCCATGTATCTACTCACCAAAATCATCACATACATTAGATCAGGTCTAGACACTATCAGATACATCAAACTTCCAACCATCTGTTTGTACTGTGTTGAGTCCACCTTGGAACCATTGGAGTTTTAGTGGGATTGCTATTCTCCATTCCAAACTTGCACAAAATCTCTTGAGCATACTTTCTCTAACTCATATAAATGCCTTTGCTGCTTTGAATCACTTCTACCCCCAAGAAGAACTTCATTTTCCCCAAGTCTATCATATCAAACTCCTTTTTCATAGACACCTTGAACTTAGTGATCAAAGCTTCATCATTACCCGTGTAGATTAGGTCATCTACATATATGCTAACAATTAACACCTTCCTTTTTCCAGATTTAGTGAACAATGTATGTTCATTGGGGCATCTCTCAAATCCTTCCTTGGCAAAGTATGCTTCTATTTTGCTATACCAAGCCCGAGGGGCTTGTTTTAGCCCATACAACGCCTTCTTGAGTTTAAACACTTTCCCTTCTTCCCCTTTCTTTATAAATCCCTTTGGTTGCTCAACGTACACATTCTCTTCCAGTTCTCCATGTAAGAAAGCACTTTTAACATCTAATTGATAGATGTTCCAGCCCTTGTGTGCTGCCAATGCCAAGATTAATCGAATAGTATCCCATCTTGCAACTAGGACAAATGCCTCTGTGTAATCAATACCATATTTCTGAGCATATCCTAATACCACCAGTCTAGCCTTGTGTTTATCTACTTCACCTTTTTCATTCAATTTAGTCTTGTAGATCCACTTTATCCCAATTGCTCTGGCTCCTTTCGGTATTTCAGTTAGGACCCATGTGGAGTTCTTTTCTATTGCTTGTATCCCATTTTCTATTGCTTTCTGCCATACTGGAATCACTGCTGCTTCTTTATATGTATTTGGATCTCCTACTTCTATGTACATGACCAGATCATACTCATCTTCATCCTTAAATAGCCCCTCTCCTGTCACATGATCTTTCATCCATTCAGGTTTTTTTCTTATTCTTCCTTGCAACCTGTTTGTGCTTCTCACATTCCTCTCACTCATTTCATTGCTTTGATTCCTGTAAGTGTCTACAGTGTGTTCTTCGGTAACCTCTTCTCCAACTGCTTCTTCACTCTCTTCAAGTTCTATTTCTGTTTTGACAGCTTCTATTTCTACTGTGACAACTTGGATATCTTCATTATTATTGCCTTTATCTATCTCTCTTTCCCATTCCAGTGCACCATTTTTGGCTTCTGATTCAATTTTGTCCCATTTCCAGCCCTTGTTCTCATCAAAAACTACATCTCTGCTGATGATTATTTTCTTAGTGGCTGGATTGTACATTCGATATGCTTTTGATTCCTTGCTTAGCCCCAAGTTCACACATTTTGTGCTCTTATCATCTAACTTCTTTCTCTTCTGATCTGGATTATGAACATAGCATATACACCCAAACACCTTGAAGTGTTCCACTGAGGGTGTCAGATTTTTTCACACCTCTTCAGGTGCCTTGTCCTTCACAGCCAGAGTTGGACTTCGATTCAACAAATATACTGCCCAATTAACTGTCTCAAGCTAGAATTCTCTAGGCACTTGTCTCTCAATTAGCAAGCTTCTGGCCATATTCATGATGTCTGTATTCTTTCGCTCAGCAACTCCATTTTGCTGAGAGTATAAGCAGTTGTTAGCTGTTTGCTTATGCCATTCGATTTGCAAAATTGATCAAATTCCTCTGAGTTAAACTCCCCCCCTCTGTCAGTCCTCAGGCAGCAGATGCTTTCATTAGCTTTTTTCTCTATCAACACTTTAAAGATCTTGAAAGTGTGGAAAGCTTCTGATTTTTCATTGAGAAAATACACTCATATCTTCCTGTTGTGATCATCTATAAAAGTGATAAAATATCTCCTTTTGCTGTGGGAAGCATGAGTTATTGGCCCGCAGATATCAGCATGAACAAGTTGGAGCCTTTTAGGGACTCTCCACTGACTTTGGCTAGGAAACTGATCCCTGTGCTGTTTGCCCAGCAAGCAACCCTCACAGATTTTAGCTGGGGCTTTAATCAGAGGTAGCCCTTTCACCTTTATATTGTAATAAAGAGTTTTCAACCCTTTATAGCTCAGGTGGCCATATCGATAATGCCACAATTGAGCTTCTTCCTCAGCAACAATCTTAAAACATGCATGCTCATTCTCTCTAAGTGTAATAGAGGCTAATATTACAAACATCCTATTGGCAGACATTATGTTTTTCATGATTAATCCTCTAGATGGGTGAAACAATTTACACAGATTATCTCTAATGAGTATTGCTAATCCCTTCTCTTGCAATTGCCCGATACTCAACAAATTATTTTTCAATTTAGGAATATAGTAAACTTGGGTAATAATTTGTGTTACCCCTTCTACATCCATTCTAATATTTCCTCTACCCATCACTCCCATTCTAGAGTTATTCCCTAACTTTACTAATTGTCTAAATTCATCGTCAAAACTTATAAACCACAATTTGTTGCCTGTTATGTGATTACTGCACCCAGAGTCCAAAAACCATACCTCATCTCTAGTTGCATGCTTTAATTCAACATGAGCCATGAGAAGCATTTCTTCCTCTTCCTCAAGCTCTGCATAGTGTGCACCTCTCTCCCAGTCTGGACACTCATACTGAAAATGCCCCAGCCTATGGCACTTGTAACATTCAACTAATTCTTTGTTGAATTGTTGTCTTCCCCTTCCTCGACCTCTTCCTCTGACCCCTCTATACACACCAATGGCACCCCTGCCCCTTCCCTTAGTTATTCGTTCATCATACAACCTTTAGTGCTTGTTCTTCTCTATACTCAGACATCCTTTGTTCATGAACCAAAAGACTGCCTTGTAGCTCATCCAGACTCATAGTGTCTAGGTTGTTGGATTCTTCTATAGAACACACAATATAATTGAATTTCATAGTCATGGTTCTTAGAATCTTACCAACTACCACATGTTCTTTCATGCTCACCGTGAACCTTCATCTTATTCACCACGGTCAGAACACGAGAGAAGTTTTTCTCCACTTTCTCTCCTTCCTTCATCACCAGTAGTTCAAACTCCCTTCTTAGAGCTTGTAATTGTGCTCTTCTCATCTTGGTTGACCCTTGGTACTTCTGCTTCATAGAGTTCAAGATGGCCTTTGATGTACTTTTATCAAGAATCGTTTCCATAATCCCTCGGTCGATTGCCAGAAATAAAATATTCTTGATTTTCAGATCTTTGAGCTTGGCTTTTTGCTCAATTTTCTTTTGAGCCTCACTCCCTGCTGCTCCTCGTGCTTCAGTTGGAATTCCTTCTTCCACCAAGGTCCACAGCTCCTTGCTCCTTAGGAAGTTTTCCATCATCATTGACCAATGGTCATAATACCCATCAAATTTGGGAATGGCAGCTTGCACAAACGATTCTGAAGTGGTCATCTTCTTGATCTCTCAAAGAAAACTTGTTCTTTGAACTCTCGGTGTTTCTCTCTCTCACCTGATCTCTCTGTGTTTCTCTCTTTCTCACGCCTGTTTCTCACTTTGAATATCCATACTCTCTGATGGTCTTCGATGAATCTTTTTAGCAAAAGATTCCTTCACTTCTTCTTTGTATCTCAAGAAGCTTCAAGATTTTGTCCTTTTGAATCACAAATTCTGAAGTTGAATTTCTTGTTCTCTCACGTTCGATCGTTGAATCTGCTTCTTGATCTTCACAGAAATCGAACTCTCCACAAACCTGCAGATTGCAGATTGTGCAAATCGTCTTTTTCCTCTCTCTCACTCTACTTTTCAAGTTTCTCGAAACTTAATCTCTCACTCTCTCTCAATCAATCTTTTGAATAGGCTCTGATATCATTTGTCAGTCCCTGCACTTTGTATTTTATTCAAAGTGATTCACTCCCTTTCTCATTTACAATTGACTCCTTTTATACTAGTTACAATTCAGTATACGAAGTGACAGAACTACTAATTCAACTACCTCGAATTGATTACAACAGAAAAGTAACTAATTGAAATGTAACTAACTGACTGACTAACAACCATTTATTTATCCCAACAGGAATAACATTTTTGAGATAGAAAAGGCATTTGATAATTTGTTTAGCATTATGTATAGCAAGCATTGAAGAGCTAAAGTATGTATATATTCTTTATTGAGCTAAAATAATATTATTATATTTTATTTTTGGCGCTCCATTTAGCACACCGAATTGCTCTTACATATTGTTGCTCTGTTAGTACCTACAGAGGTGGTAAAGAGTATTAAGAGGCTTGATGTGTTTGCAGTACGCTTTGAGATCCTACTCCCTGGTTTTTGATGCTGTTTACACCCCCAAAATAACCAGACTTTTGAGAGAAGCAGAAGAATCTGGAGCCACGATTGTCACAGGGCTAGAGATGTTTATAGGGCAGGCATACGAACAATTTGAGAGGTTTACTGGATTAAGTGGTGAGCTTAGTAGTTATTATATATTTATGGCGGCATGCCCTGGTAACATCCTCGGTGCTTTTTTGGTTCATTCAGATAGATCTATTTAAATCTGTCGTTTTCACTTTGCAGCCCCCGAAGAACTCTTTGATAAGATTATGTCAAAGAACTGACGGCGGTGCGAGGCTACTAGTTTACATGCAGCTGGTTTCTTTCCCGTTGTGGCTCACCCGATTCCCTTTTCCCGCCTCGGGGAGGGGTTTGATCTATCACAGTTTACTCCCACGACTTGTAACTGCTCTGGAACTCATTTGTTCACTGGTGAAATTGATTAATGCTTTTAGAATTTATACCATCTCCAGTGGAAACCATCGTTATAAAATCCAGACCCACTTGCCAGGTTGATCCGGAACCTAGCCGTTCAGCACCTTAGATTGGTCTGGGCTGAAGAAGAATTGCCTTGGTTAACCATGATATCTGGCCAAATTTGTTTTAGAGAAACATTGTTTACCAAACAAAATTATTTTTAAAATAATAAATTGAGACGATTTTCATCCTGGAGTGTTTTCCAAGCACTCCTTTTACATGGTCAACTACTGTGTCAGACTTCTGCGTTCTAATAGACATTTTGATTTTTAATGTGTTAATGTTTATTTTTTAAAATATATGGAAATATATTAAAATATTTTTAACATTAGTACATCAAAATAATTTTTTAAATACAAACAATTTAATTTAAAAAATAATAATGATAAAAAAAATTAAAATAAAAATAATACAAAAACAGGCAATTCGCTATAGGGCCTGTTTGGGACAGCTGTTGTTGTAGCTTTTCAAAGTGATTTTCGTGCCGAAATATATCAAAATGATATTTTTTTTATTTTTTAAAAATCATTTTTGACATCAGCACATCAAAATGATCTAAAAACACCAAAACATATTCATTAAAATGAAAAAAAATGAATTTTTTGGAAACGCAGTTTCAAAAGCTATCCCAAACAGCTTCATAGTATGAGCCCTTCAAAACTTATTTTTCAAAGCTGCATGAGGGATTCCATCTTCCGAATATTTATTTGGTAACAATTCTATTTGTATCTACTATTTTATTTATTTCTCTTATATATGAACTCTACATTTACCTCATTCCATTACAATTATTTATTTTTATTGTACGTTTAAATTTGAAATATATATTTGTGCTCTTTAAATTTAATCAACTAACTTTTCATGGTATGATTTTTATATTCATATAGAATGCACAGCACTAAATATATTATTGTAAAAGTTATATTAAAATTGATTTTTAATAAAAACTCTGATTGAACCATTTTGTTCAATCTTGCTTAATTTTCTTTCATGGTTGATTTCCGTCAATTATTATTAGAAATATTGAATCATTTTCTACCTATAATAATTTCCAGAAAATATTGTTCAGAAATTGACAAGGTATTATTAAGAAATACGAGAAATGTAAAGAACCTACTTGATAAAATTTATAAGGATAAATTTATAAGGTTGGAATGCGATTGAAGGTGGATGTACATGTTAAGAGCATAGTTGTCAGTTTCGCTTCGGTTAACGTTTTGTTTTTTCTATCGGTACAAAATGTTTCTGTTTTAGAGCGTTTTAGCGTGCCGTTTCGGGATTGTACTATTCATATATAATTATATAAAAATAAAAATTATATATATATATATATATATATATATATATATATAAACAATGACATAAGCCCTTTCAAAATTTCAAAGACATGCGGTGATGACAAGTTGACAACATCGAAGGTTGTTGTCCAGCGGGAGATGAAAAGCACAGTGACAAGTGGCAACAATTTGTCCAGGTTATGGGAGATGAAAAGCAAGAAAGTCAAGTCAGGCAGGAGATGATTTTTTTCTGTAGCCGAAACGGCACAGACGAAGTAATAACGACATGTTTTAGCCGGTATTTGGTCAAAAAATCCAGAATGGACCTAAATTTAAATCGGGTAAAAACGACGTTGTTTTGTCTTATTTTTTTAATTAGTACAGAATGTTTTGACCGAAACAAAACGAAACTGACAATTATGGTTAAGAGTAAATTTTAGGTCTCCAATAAAAATCTAACGACCCAATGATATATATATATATATATATATATATATATATATATATATAAGGGTAGCAAGTCAGAGCAGTAAGACAGTGAGAGTATTCTGCAAATGATGACGAGGTGCTTCAAGTTGCTTCGACGAGGACGTCGACTTCTTCTGGTGGGGGAGGTTTGTTACATGGCTAAATTTATCAAGGGAAAGCTGACGAGAAATAGTGCTGGAAAAACACAATAAGACCGTGTTGAAATTGGCAACACTAATGAGTTTTGCAGCGTTGATAAAATCAGTAGTGTCGACAAAATCAGCAACAAGGCATAAGTCTTGACAATGTGACAGTCCAAGACTTGACGAAAAACACTACTAGCATGATTGGCAGCCTGCACTGGCACGTCTATTTGAGTAGTGTGCATCGATAGAATCGACAATAGTGTACGTTTAACAATTCCGCAGTAGTGGTTTATTAGCGTTGGGCTGATGATAGTGTAGACTTTAGACAACAGACAATTCAAAGGCATGCGAACACCTATTCTGGCAGTGTGTGAGGTGGCAGGATGGACAACTGGTTTGTTGTGTGGCAGGCAAGGGGAGATGCAATAATTTTCAGCAGTTACTGTTTGGGTGGAAAACTTACCCGATATGTTCCAGGTCTTAGGGAGGCTTTCTGTTGTATTCTTGTGTATCAGTACTCATTGTATAAGATATTATATATACGAGTAACATGCAAGTTATGCAGGACAGATGTGCATAGCACCAACACAAACAGACTTGTGTATACCACTTGTTTGCAACATTGGAAGAGTTGGGGGGGTTTGTGGGACAAACTAGTTCTAGGCAAACACGAGTGAATTGGTGAGCGAAAAAGCTAAGCCTAATGGGACTAGACTGCCACGTGGGGTCAAAAATTTTGACGAGAAAATTGACCCTATGAGAGCCAAGAATTCTTTTTCATAAGTTGATAAAAATATATTTTTACCATTTAATGTTTGGCTTAGTAGGCCAAAGGTCTTCCCTCCTGCATGAGGAGGGCTCCCAAAGCATCCTTTGAGACATCACTCTACCACGAAAATCTTAAAAAAATTAGGCAAAGCAAGGACAAGAAGCAAGGACAAAAAGGGTCACCATGGTTGTCTTTAGCTCAATGCCCGAGTAGTCTTCTCATTACACTAAAAAGAATTCTTCTAGAGTAAAGAAATTAGTCTCATTCCACTAAAGAATTCTTCTTGAGGGGGGCTGTCATTCTTCCATATATCCCTTCACAAATTTATTTATTTTTTAAATCATATACAACTTTAATTCACTCATTACTTTATTTTTTCTCACAGTATTTTATAAAATAATTAAAACATTATATTTTTTTTATTGAAACTTGCTCTTAAAATTTTGTAAAGTTCATGATAAAAAAACACAACAAAATAAATAAATCAGGTTTTACAAGATGACTTCGTAGAAAAAACAAGGAAAAAGCAACTCAACGCAAAATTTTGAAGAAAAACCAGTGAATTGACGACAATCCACGGGCCACCGACCTAATTACAATATAACATAATGGCAAAGACTTGAACACATGTCCAAACTGGTCATAAGAACACCACTTTGAAACTCGTTGTACGGGGAAAGACCATAGCTACAAACAGGAGATCACTACTTCCTACGTTTTCAGTGCCTCTACAGCCAAATCCAATTTCAAACAAGCATTCATCTATTATGCGTCAGATCACAGGCTAATTGGATAGTTGTGTTTCTTAATTGGTGAGGTTAGACAACCATAAATTAGATAACATGTACACGGCAATACAAAACCTGATTATCTTAGGTGTGTCAGTTCAGACTGTAAGCCTCATACAGTAAGCTTTAAATATAGGCTATATATATATATCAGGACATTACGGTATAGCTGTACAAAAATTATTGGTTCATAAATTACCTGGTTCATAAATTACCTGGAAACTACAGATCCTTGCGATTCCTCCAGTGCCACTGACCTCAGCTTGGTCCTTACCAAATTAACCCTCAAAATCTTCCCACTCTTCTTTCATGGCACAGTTCAACCCGACGACAGCTTACTCACCAACTTCAGATACTTTTTGGATCTACCACCATTATTAGGCTGAACCTTTCTCTAATAAGACATCTGCCTTTTCCTCCACGAGGGAAGATGAAAGCTGCACTGAGTTTTCTGACATGTTAGTTATTGCCATCCCACCACACTGAGTTTGATCATCTGTTTCAGTTTCTGACCTATTTGATTCATCTGGAATATTCTGAGATGAGCCCCCAATTTTATCTTCCTGTATCCCCAAGGAAGATGAGGATTTGTCCTTGTTTCCAAATGAATCTTCTGGTCCAATGCTACCAACCTGAGTGTGTTCAGACTCGGTACCAACAACTTGACTTTCATATACCATGTTAGCAACATGGGATTCATCATTTTCTATTTCAGACCCTTTTGATTCCTTCACTTGTACTGTGACTCCACAAAGACTCTTCTCAGAATAGTCCTCAACCTTGTCCACATCCATTGAGAGAGAACATGAAGGCTGGCACATGTTCTCCGAAGAATCTTCAGGCCCAGTCATAGGAAGCTCAGATACAACAATTTGGTTGCTATTTTCAGTTTCAAACTGTTTTGATTCCTCCAGAGCAAGCAAGATGCTATGAGAGCTTTTCTCAGACAAGCAATTAACATTTTCTCCAGCTGTTTCGGAGGAAGACAGAACAACACTGTTCACCAAAGAAGTTTCAGGCACAATTCCACCCACCTCAGATAATATCCTTCGACTTCCCTCTTCAATCACGGATGTTTTTAATTTCTCAGATACTGAGCTGTCAACTTGGTTCTCAGATGTGCTCTCAATCTCAGATTCCTGCATCCCTATAAAAGATGAAGGCAGGCCCACATTAGTTGCAGGCATAATTCCATCTACCTGGGACGGAATTGTTTGATCCTTGTTAGTTGCTGACCCTTTAGATTCCACTACTACTGAAGTGTCAAATGTATCCTTCTCCGACAAGCCCTCAACCACTGGTGCTTCTGAAGCTAAGGACGATTTTGGTGAAACCATGTTCTCTGATGCCTTTTCTGGTACCGAAGTATCAGCATGAGATGCATCTAGTTGCTCACCTGCTTCAGCTTTTGACCCCCCTGGTTTTTGTAGTATTACTGAGTGACAAGGTGCACCATTCTTGGATGAGCCCTCAACCTGCTCTTCTTCCTCTAGTACCAGAGAAGATGGTTGGGGATCCAAGGTTTCTGGTGCACTTTCAGACACCTTCAGTATGCCCATCTGATCATCAATTTCAATTTCAGCTTCAGATCCTTTTTCCTCCCCTGGCACCACTGGATGGCAAGCTAAATCATTCTCCAAACTGCCTTTGAAGTTTTCTTCTGTTTCCAAGGAAGAATGGTGAAGAACTGTGTGATCTGGTGTAATTTCTGAAACAATGACATTTTCTTCTGCTTCCAAGGAAGATTGGGGTAGAACTGTGTGTTCTGGTGTAATTTCTGAAACAAATACATCAGCATTGTATACATCCTTTTTACTGGTCTCAGATGACGTTTCTTGTTCTATTGAGCTGCCAGCTAAACCTTGCTCAAACGATCTATTGTCCTTCTCTTCCTCTCCTACCAGTGGAGATGAGGGTAGAACCGTGTTTTCTAAAAACTCTTTTGGCACAACCACATCAACCTGAGAGACTTCATTACCTGTTTCAGTTTTGTGTGGCTCCCCCATTACTGCTGAGCTTTCAACAAGACCATTCTCACATGAGTCATCAATATTTTCTGAAAAATCTTTTAACACAAGTGCACCAACCTGAGAAGCATCTGCTTCATTGACTGCTTCAGATTTGTGTGGCTCCTCCATTACCACAGCGCTTCTAATGAGACCATTCTCACATGAGCCATCAGCATTTTCTTCTCCCACTGGAAGATGATTTTCTGAATTATCTTGCGCCACAACCTCTCCAAACTGAGAAATGTCCTTTTCATGACTGGCTCCAGCTGCAGAACTGTTTAGCTCTTGCTCATTGGAAGATGATAGATACTTAAATGAAGAGCCCTGGTAATAGCATTTTAATAGTCATCAACTGAATCAATTGATCAACAGTAAATTCACAAAAAGGCTAAAACTATCCCTACACTTCAATCACACAAATATGAATATAATACCACATTGCCCCTTAAATAATCTGCAAGTCGAGTTAGTCGCAAACCATCGTACAGACAAGGAAACAATACATAGCACAGATAAGGGGTAACTAGTCAGCAGAAGAGGTCAAGGCAGTCAGATATCTAATTCAATAAATGAATGGTGAAATTCGCACTTGATGTTAAGCGCTACACAATTTCAAGTTAAGAAAGTAGAACAAAGAGTATGAAAATATAAATAAATGATACAAAACTCTAAGCCAAATGTTTTGGAAAATATAGCTTTTTCTGCATAGTTTTTCCAACGAAGGTTCTGTTAAAAAAATACAAAATCAAAGCAAAACCTCCATGTGGTAACCAGCACCTGTGGAAAAAAACAAAGAGAAAACCCAATGACTTTGGGAAAACCCAGCACCTGAGGAGAGAACAAAAAGAAACCCCAAATGTTCAGGAGTCCCATGCAATGTTGTTGAGTCTAGTAGACATTCCCAAACTACATGGAAAACACAAATAGACCTTAAAAATAAACTTATCCTATAATAAAAAAAGATAGCAGATGAAGTCTCTGTCTAAAAGAAAAAATCAAGATAAGAAACAGAATAAAAAACAAACCTCTGATACAGGGGGGTCGATTTGCATATTGCAGACCTCCTCACCCTTGACCTTGGTTTTGTCAATCCCTGGTTGAATTTGAGTTTGGGCTTCAACGTTTCTGGTTTCAAGAGAAGATTCTAGGGACTCTTTTGGAAAAGGCTTATTACTACTTGTAGATACACCATCAGCTTCATTATGGTTATTTCTTGCATCTGAATGATCTTCAACAAGAGTAACTGTCCCTCTGGAATGATAATCAATATCATCAGGTTTCACTGAAGGTGTAGTGTTGCCGAGCCTAATAACATCTGGAGAAGACCTGGGAGATACTTTTGAAGCCTCTGTTCTGTTTCCAGAGTCACTGCCATGATGTTCTGTTACATCTGAAACAGATAGGGTGACCATGGGAGGATCGCCGCTATCACCAAGACCTTCATGAGCAGGTCCCAGAGATGGAATATTGTCTATTTCACAAGCATCAGAAACTGAATGATTGACCTTCATATAACTCCCTGTGAATGGGTTTTTGGTGGAAGCCTGTATTGTCTGTGTCATTTTTTCAATGGGGCCATGGCTGGAATTGCTTTCAAGTGTAGAGACATCAATTTCTGATATATGAGCCTTAACCAAATCAGAAGCATTATCCCCTTCCATTTTGACACCATCTCCAGACCCGGACTGTTTAGAATCATCAATTGAACTCCCCGTAACTGGAGCTGCTGTTTCTAAAACTGACACAGCTGAAAGTGCTTTACCATCTGAGCTTCGGTCTTTTGACACCTCCACAGATATCTTACTTAATATAGGAGCACTTCTAACTTCAACTCCAGAATAGTCAACACTTTTAGTTTTTGAAGAGCAAGTCTCGGAAAATATCTCCTTCATCACACGTGCAACATCAGTCACATCAGAGGTCTGAATTTGGCTAAAAGCTGGAATCCCACTAGCTTCTTTCTTTTTTGGATCTTGACCAACTAAACCACTGGGAACACATGTTTCCTAAGAGTAAAAAGGAAAAGCAGTAACAAAAACAAAACAAAGTTGTTAAATAAGATAACAGCAAGTAAACAAAATATAAGTGCTGGTTTAGTGTTAGAGAGTGGACTACAACAAAAATAAGAGGTTTGGTGTTAATATACTTTGGAAGCGATTTTATAGCAAATAATCATATCCAATTGTATTACGAAAATAGCAAAAAAATAAATTGTATTGTACCAAATCACCAAGTTACAAAATACCTGAACCACATTCTGCAACTCCTTGAGATCATTCCCTTGCCCACTCCACAAGGACATGGCCAGCCCCCCTAATGAATCTCTGGATTTATTTTGCGTTTGAGCATTTATAATGGGATCTTGATCAACCGAAGCATCCACAGCAAGTGAGGTTGAACCCTGTTTCTTTCCTCTTCGCCTTGGTGTTTCCACTCTGGTTGGAGCTTTACGACCTTGCCTTTTAACATGCATTGCTTCAGGAGTATTAGATTGAAAGATTGGAGTAGCAGAAGGATAAAATGAAATTGCCTGGGAGGAAGAAGTAATATTTGGACTAAGCTGATGCACAGTTTTATCAACACCTTCCACAGTGGCAGAACCCAGTAATGACTCAGTTGGAGGACAAACCACCGGGGAAGGTTTATCCTCTAAGCTTTGATTATGAACCGCCCCAGGAAAGAGGTTACTTAGCAGGGGTGTAGGCAGGATAACTCCACCTTCATTCCTGGAAACTTCATCTACTTTAGCTTTTGAAGAGCTATTCTCTGCTGAAACTTCCTTTGTCACATAAACTACATCTTGCATATCAGCACCATGTATTTGTCCAGAAGAGCCTGCACAAGCTTTGAGTGCCTCAATTTCAGTATGCAAGATATTATCAATTATTTTCCATTGCATCAGTTTCAATTCCATTTAGATTTTTAGAAGTCTTACTCATAGATCTGGTAACACCATCATGTGTTGTCAGAGAGCTGGCTGGTTGCCTCTGCTGGGCTACATCATCTGGATGCTCAGTTGCATTTTGGTCCTGCCCAGCTTCTCTGGACAGTTGCTCCTGGTTAACATCCCTTTCCAGAGCATCATTTTGTTGGTTACTCATCGTGAAAATAGTTTTGCTTCCTGATGATTCCCCAGATTTATCCTGTGAAAGTGTTGGATTGGATTTTGAAAGCTGACCATCTGAAACAGGAGGTGATACTGGCACCTCTTTCCTTCCTCTGCGTCGATGTGTTCCGATGCCACTTTGAGTCTTCTGGTTTTGCCCTTTAACTTGCACAGGAACTGAAGGACTGGGAGCAATGGATTGAATGGTAGGGTTGGGAGGTTTTGGTTCAGAATCCAAAGCAGTCCCAGGCCCAGAGTGATAAGTGGTTGCACTGGTATCCTCCGCAGCAGCAGAACCAGGTAAATTACTAGGAAGCTGTGACATTGGAGCACTAGGAACAGCTCCACCCATGGCAATTATTGATGGATTGACAGATACATTCAGTGATTGATCATTTATATTTGGGTCAGGGATAGCTGAACTTGCAGGAGTGGATGAAATTACCACCTGATTCTTTCCTCTGCGCCGTGGTGTTTGAACTCCACCTTGAACCTTCCTACCTCGACCTCTTGATTGCATTGGCATGGAAAGGGAAGCAGGTGTAGTTTCTGAGCCAAGTGTAACAGAAACTGGAGTGATTAGCTGAGTACTGGGTGAAATCCCTGATCCTGAATGAGGTGTGGCTCTACTATTACCTCCTAAATTAGGAACAGGAGAAGAATCAGAAGCAGACGTTTTTGAGGAGCAAGATTCCATTCCTTTCAGTAACTCCGTATCGACTTTGCCAGTTCCAGAAGGAACTGAGAGTGCCATTGCAGCTGGAGCTTTATCTAAAGTCACTCTTCTTGGCCTTCCACGCCCCCGTTTTGATGGAGTTACCTCTTTGCTCTGCTGCAGAGGGAGAGGCTCCACAGTTGGTGGAAGAGGGAGAGGCTCCACAGGTGGTGGTGGCAGGGGCAATTGTGGTGGAGCTTGAGGTTCCGCGCTACCAATAGCCAGTTGTGGTGGAGCTTGAGGTTCCGTGCTACCAATAGCCAGTTGTGGAAGAGCTTGAGGTTCCGTGCTACCAATAGCCAATAAAGACCCACTAGCATCTTTCAGCAAGGTCCTCTCTCCTGTTTCTTCTTTCCCCATGGGAGAATCGGGAGATTCAGCCTCACACATCTTCTCAAATTCCTCTTCTGTCCATTGCTCTTCGTAAGAGCGTACCTAACAGAATGAAAAACCAAAATTAAGAGAAATGGGTAGAGAAGGCATAATATACTAACACGTTAGATGTCACATGCAATGATTGCAAGAGTCATATATAAGCAGCAAACCTCTCTAGCTCGTTTTCCCCTTCCATATTGTTGAGTATCAAGGCCCACGAGAGACTGCCCCTTCCGCTTCACTCCTGCATTGGATTCTACCCCAGCCTTTGGCACATCATACAAATTCATTGCTTTATAGAATGCTTTCAGGTCATCATCTGTTACAAGGCGTGAAGGAAAAGGAGGTTGGTGTTCCAAAGTATCCATCCCTTGTCCCAATAACAAACTCTTCCATGTTGCCTGCACAGTTAGAAGTTTTGCTTAGTCGATGAGCCAGAGCAGTTAAGACAAAAGTGCGGGCATATTTAGCCATACCATTTCATTTGCCTGCCTTTGTTTGTCAACTGATTCAAATACATCAATCTCTGATTCACTGCAAACATAAGTTTTAACAAATATGAAAATTTCACAATATACTTCAACAGTAAGATACAGCAACAGGGATGTAATTTCAAATTTCATTTCCAAAATAAATTATTAGCCTTCCAAAAGAAGCACTGCTAAGATTGTGACTGGTGATTAAACATGGCCTTTAAAGGAAGTAGAATGGTCAGGGATAATCACTAAGGTAAAGTTCCTCCTCTTATTTAAGCTGGAATGTTATTTAGAAAGCTGAACTTACCTGCATGAGAGCACCCACACTTTTTGAGACAGTGGATTTACCCTTATCCCCATTTTACAACGACTCAACTTTCTTTTTAGCCAATATAATGTACTGCTTAGGAAACCAGAGGATACATTTTATTTGCTAATGATAAAATATGAAAAGCCTATACAATCCCACTGGGGATCAGTTACAAAAACCATTTCAGAATCCCCAAATGCAAAGCACCATGAAGCAGCAAAAAAGAATAAATGTCAGAGGTCTCTCCATTTTATCACCCTCTATCATAGAACATTTACTTCTTATTCAAAAATCTTAATTTTTTCAATAATGGACAAAATAGATAAGTTTAGAAATAGTTTGTTTTCATTACAGCTTATATATCATTTGTGAAAGATTTCCTGTCGCGCGAACTGAATAATAGTTTTCAACCATGCAGAGTTCTACATAAATTACAAAAATATAAACAAGCAGTATCTTGTAAGCCATACTTTATATTATGTAGGTTACCCGTCACAACAACACAGACTGCTGACTGATAAATACAGCAAATTTCAAAACACATTTACCTGCGGGCTAAGAGATCATTTAGCGCGTCATCATCTAATACAGGGGCAGCCTCCTCTTTCTTGCATTCTCGCAGGAGGGACTCCAAGTACTCCCTTCTATCTTCTGCACTGTAAAAATGAGATGGAAACTTTCTCCAGAGCATTAGTTATAAAACCTTTAGAATAGTTTAATGGAGAAAGCACTTAAACAAATATTCATCAACCTTGTATTGTTGTCAAAGAAACCAGCAGTAATGCTCTGATTAGCAACTCCCAGTTTATGCTCAGCTGAAGCTCTGACTTGTTCTTCAACAGTTTGGACCTTATGACAATTGAAATGGTTGGGAATAAGTTTAGAAATACAAATGAAGAAATATACATCACCATTCACAGCCTTAGGAAACTTTAAAATTCATGGTTCACATCAGCAGAAATTAGGAGCAAAAACATGAAGACTATCCTAGCATTCTCTATTTTATTTGCCGCTCAATCCCTTTGCTTTGGATCTCGAATTTTCAAACCCAAAACCGCAACTGAATTAATTACACTTAAATGATGAACTACACTCGGAATCAACATTTCATATCCCTCTTAGTTCTGCAATTGATGAAAAATCATTCAGAATTTATCCCTGTTTTTCCCCTTTAGAAAACCCAAAAAAACAAAGATGAGAACACTGTATTCACCAAAATTTACAACCTAAGATTGTCTGGGAATCTAAATCAGGGCTTAGATAATAAAAAGTTAGATGTCAACAAGACATAATAGAAAGCACTACATAAACTTATTGTGAGATATGCAAAACTCCATATACGGATGCTCATTCTGCTCCAGAGCATAGGCCTTCAGACACTGATCTGGAGTAACGGTAGCATCCCAAACTTCAAAACAAAACATAAATAGAAAGGAAGAAAACGAAGGGTACCACAAAATATATTCTAAAAAATAAGATAAAGCATGACCTGCCCCCCTGAGCAAGATAAACTGCCAACATGGCCAAAGGTGGGAGAATCTTCCTTGAAATCACATAGCACAGAAATAGTGAGGGAAGAGGAGATTCATTATTTATGTGGTTTATCAACACTGATTCTTTTTTAATGTTCTTTAGGTTTTCCTAGGGACATGAAATGGTAATGTCTGACATCCAAAGCCATCCAAAAAAGAAAGAAAGAAAGAAAGAGATGGCATTTATGAGATCAGTCCAAATCAGCTATCATTGTGAAGGAAACTATGCCGATATCAATCATTTTCAAAGTCTCATGGGACCATGCACCCAGCCTCTCCAGTTTAACATAATGCATTGGAAACCAGAATAAGTTATCATAAAAATCTCAAATGTTCATCATATTTCCAAAATCATATCTTTATGCAATAGTTTGAATAGAAAACAGGGGAAAAGGAATAAATTACTGTTTCAAATCGAAGAACCAGCACTTCCCTCTTCTGGCCGATCCTATGAGCCCTTGCTTGTGCTTGAAGATCAACCTGATAAAGCACCAACATAAACTAGACCACTTTTAGAATCAATAACCCAGATAGAGAACAAATCAAGGTGTGTAAGTTTATTTATGACCTGAGGATTCCAATCAGTGTCAAAAATGATCACAGTATCAGCAGCTTGAAGGTTCACTCCAACACCACCAGCTCGAATGCTAAGTCCACATATTTAAAATGTCAGGCTTGTGAAAATTAATTAAACATAAGCCAAAAACACACTTGTATTCAATATGCCAGGCATATCAAAGCTTTTTGAGATTTAATGTCATTTACTATTAACACGTGATCAAAGTGATAAAACCGAAACAAAGAGCTGTACACATTCAACTTATAATGTCTAGTTGGAGAACCAGCCAATCAACCATGTGATTTGCATCTAGACCATTAACAACACCAACAAACATGAGCACATGTACCATATGGTCACAATATACATGGATTCCCTCCTCCATATCCCATCTCCAAGTGTACTCTATTTTAAGAAGAGGCGAGAATATAAACATGATGCAAATTATTAAACATCTAGAAACCAAAATTCCCTCCCACCTGCAATATGCTAATCTCCAATTTCCAGCCTCCCCAATAGATATATTGCTTGACAAACAATGCCTACTATAATTTTTACATCAAAAAAGAAAATCCCTCTCCAATCTCAATCTCTTCCAATGTTCTAACCCTAACATAACTACCTTACTAACATGCCCAGGTAAACACAAGAAAGAGAATCTAAAATACCAAGCATGCATGATAATGAATCATTAGGACAAAAGCATAAAACAGGGGAAATCTGGTTCGTTAAAATGAAAGATCTAAATATCAAGAACGTATGACAAACTGATCACCTCAGCAAGAAAATAAAATATGGAGAATCTTGTTGGTTGAAACGGTCAATGAGCGAACCACGGTCACCTCCAGAAGTATGACCATCCAAGCGAAGGTATCGATACTGTTTCCAGCTAAGATACTCCTCCATGACATCAAGCAGCCTAGTCATTGTAGAAAAGAAAAGAACCTGTATGGATCCAGCAAATGGCAAATCCTCAATACTGAAATATTACCAGATTCAAAACTAAAGTGCATGGTAATAGAAGTACAAAAAGCGACGGTACTTTCTTTTATGAAGAAAACAAGATTGAGATAATTATCCATTTTACAAAATTAAGAGAAGGTAAGAAGAGAAAATCTAGAAGTGCCTGAATATTAACCAAAATTAACCACTTTAGAGAATTAATACAAGGAAATCCATACCCGATGGTCTGTTGCTTTGAGTTTGGGTAGCAACCGGTCGAGCATCTCAAGCTTTCCACAAAGTCTAACAATTGGTGGCAGAAAATGCATAGGTATCAAAGTATCAACCTACAAGAGGCAAATCCATATTAAGGTTTATAAGAGAAATGGTAAACCGGTATGAAATGGAGACATAAGATCTTTAGCCCAGGTTCAGCTCCCGAAAGGAATAATATAAGGCATGGGAGACATAACAGAATTTTCTTTTCCATCTTCCTTGAGAGTTTCAAGATTCAAATGAGCCAAGACAAACAAGAGAAAAGCATGCCTCATCTGCATGAAGCTGACTAATATATGGGTGATTGCATATGTTACGAAGCTCCATGACTGAGTTGTGCACTGATCGAGCCTGCAAAAGATAAGTCCTCCACTGTTAAATAATGGTATTAAATTTTAGTGTATACCGTTCATGAAGTAAAACCATTAAAAGTGAGAACAAAATGTATGGTAGGAGACCTTTGGATTTCCAATTGAGCCAAGATTATCTTCCACCCTCTTCATTAGAAGCTTCTGATATGCAGAAGCCTCACACCTAACAAGTCTCTCGATCTTTTCGGGCAGCTCATTCTCAACCTAACAAATGAAATCAAAAAATCAAGAAAAGATATGAGAATAAATCCCAAAACCAAATTCGCATGTCTGACCAAAAAAAAATCTGTTGTGATCTTTGTTATCTATTCAGTCAGGTTTGTCAGTATACATGATATACAATAATTTTAAGGACCTTGTGTTTCAATCTCCGAAGCACAAATGGTCGAAGAACTTGGTGGAGACGGTTTATAATCAACAGATTTTCTTCCTCGGAAAGTAAGGCCTGCACATGCACACAGCAAGTGATGGTTATGTAAGAAATTGAGAGAATATCGATACAAAAAAAAAAAAAAAAAAGCACACAAAAATGTGAAACAACTCAAAAATATAATAAAGCAAGTCAAAATGCTTACTTCATCAGCTGAATTATCACCATTACTCTCAAACGGTTTGTTGAACCACTGAGAAAAGTCTTCTGATGAGTTAAATATGTTAGGTAGCAAAAAGTTGAGCAGCGCCCACAATTCCTCAAGATTGTTCTGCACAAGAGATAACAATAAAATCAAATTAGAAATCAAATCTGCAGAAAAATGTCAAAAGGGAAAATGTACAAGGAATGATTCTGTAACAAGGGAAGACCCTTTATATATTTTAAACCAATGTGCAGGAAGAATATAAACAATCAATCCAAGAAATAACCAAACAGAACAATGGACGAAAATTTGTTACCTGTAGTGGTGTTCCAGTTAACAACAACCTGTGAGAGCTCTGATAATGCTTCAACTCAGCATTCAATTTGCAAGAAGCATTCTTTATGCGATGGCCTTCATCAATTATAATATAGTGCCAATGTATCTTGCTCAGTTTCGGTCTATCGTGCTTGTTCATCAGATATTCATATGTTGTCAAAAGGACATTGAATTTCTGATGCACAATCTTTTCCCTGAAAAAAAAAAAACAACAGTTGCCCTTACGCTTACAATTCAACAATAGGGACTATAAAAAATGGAGTCTCTTGTGTCTGTTTATTATTACTTAAATAGCCTGCGCCTGTCCTCTGGAGGCCCAGAATAGACAATTTTAAGGATTCCAGGCGCCCAGCAATTGATTTCAGTCTCCCAGCCAGGTAAAACTGAAGAAGGTACAACCACCAAGAAAGGCCCTCTATCATTTTTTGTTTCCATCAGGTAGCATATTAGAGAAATAACCTACCAAAAGAAAAGAATTGCTAGATTATTGGAATATACAACTAGGAAGCAGTATGAAAACAAAGAAAGCTTAATACAAACTGACAAGGCAAGTGATAACAAATTGTATGAAGGCCGTAGAAATTGATCAAACCATGAAAAGGTATCTGCCACATTACTTTGTATGAAAATTTTTGGATAATGTATTTGTTTGTATAGCATTAGACAAAAGGAAAATGATTTATTAGACTACAAAAATTCAAATAACACTTGTACCTGAACAGTTTTCCCAAGACCCATTTCATCAGCAAGAATGCCATTCAAATGATTATTGTATAATGAAACCAACCACCTTAATCCATTCATTTGGTACCTGAATATCAAAACCACAACTTGAGAAATTCAAAACTGGAGAATGACCGCAGAAAGCTTAATCTGTGTCTTCCAAAAGGATCATAAGCATCTGTTCAATTAACATTCTATAAGATCCTTATCACTACACCAAATGATACATGCAGTATTTGAGAAACATCGGTTCTACTCACTCCCTTAATTTTCCGCCATGGAGAGAAGTTGGTTGTTCTGCAATGCTTTCTTTTACACTGCACAAAACAGCATCCAGAATAAAATACTTCAAATTTGAATTAAAAAAAGACCAGGAGAGTAGCTAGCAAGAAATTCAATGTCAAAAGACAACCTTGTAGCTTCAGCTGAAGAGAGCATCATAGCATTTGAAGGTAAGCAAAATAGAAACAAGAAATATGAAAAGGCTGTCTGAAGCCCCCCGACAGACATGATATCAAATGGTAAACTTAATACACTCTCTTTCCATTAAACATAAATTGTTTAAGCAAGTGCAGAAAAAGACAGTGCACCTTAATGCATAATGCATATAAAGAAGCACTGAAATAAAAAGAAGGTAAAATGGGAGACTACTGTCAAAAATCAACCAGACATAAGACTCTGATCTTAAGCAGCTAATAATATATAAATAAAATAATGAAAAGATAACAGAAGGTATTCACACCTATGAGCCATCAAATAGTATTTCTCATTACTTTCCATGTAATGCTGCAAAGCAGATCAACAAACATGAAATGAGAGGGGAAAAAACAAGCAAAATATATAACATAGAATGGGCCCAAAAAAAACCAGAGAGCCAAGCAGCCTGCCTTGGCCTGGTCGCTTTCATCTTCATTCTCAGCAGCTATTTCATTCTTCTCAACAACATTGGCAGTTCGTGACTCATCCATATCATTCTCAAATCTGCTTGCCATGGACTTTGCTTCCTGTAGCTTGGATCCCAGCTTTTGGAGATACTTCTCCGTCTCTTTCAGTAGTTGCTTAACACGGTCTGATTTTGCATCCTGTGCAATGAGCAAAAGGAGTGAACATAGGATACCAACCCCACATCAGAAAATCTAGTAAGCCATATCTAACCTGCACCATTCGCAGATACCCCTCAACATCATTGATTTTCAATAAATTAATCTTCTCACGCTGGATTCTGTCAATCTTTTCCCGATGAATACGCTCCTTCCTTTTATGGAACTCTTTGACATATTTATTGAAGCCTTTCCAGCGTTCTCTCTTAATCTTAAACACATCATCCAGTCTTTCCCTGTATTTAGGTTAACAAACAGTGCAAAAAAGAAGGATATTTTAATTGATGCAAGCCATTGGAGAAGAAGGCATCCAGCACAACGCATTTTTTTAAGAAAAAAAAAAAAGAATTAAGAAATTAAAAGAGGCAAGCGAGGTAAGTGATATAATCAACCCCAAGAAAAACATACTTGTGAACTTCTATCTCAGCAAAGAACTCCTTCTGCCTTTCACGTATCCTCTTTTGTCGTTCTTCCTTCATTTTCTGCTCGTACTTTTCAAGTTGTCTGATCCTCCTACCGTGCTTATGTTTCTTGAATGATTTCAATCGATCAATGTCGTATGTGATAGGCTTAAAAAAATCATTGAGAAAATCACTGCCCAAATTTACACAAAAACAAGGTGTCAAAAGAAAACATAACTAAATCGAAACAAAGCAACGAAATCAACTAGACATGTGATAAACATCATGGTCTGATGGCAAATCAAGATAAAACATACACAAGCTAAAAACATATAGCAAGATTAGGTAAATAATCACCTTCTTAGACGGCGTTGGAGCTCCAATAGCTGAAGCTTTTTCAATTCTATTACACTTTTGGTTTTTGCAGATATGTCTTTGGAAAAGCTGACAGTTTCCTGTGTGGTAAAAATAGGAGAGAGAACAAAGCAGGCGAGTAAAAAAGCCAACCCAAAGGAGCAAGAGGGAGAATTAGTGATGACAAAGCACCAGGCAACAAAGGAGAAATCTTCAAACAAACCTTTAGCTTGTAAAAACAAGTAGCAATTCTCTGTTTTGTTTTCTGCTGTTTTAGAACCCAATTTTGTTCAGTTAAAAGTTTCTTCCTCTGCTGATCCATAATCCATTTCTCTGACATGGTGTACTTTGGAGAAGGTTGTGAATCAGTAGAAGCTGACTTATCTTCGTCATCTTGTTCTGTTGTAAAAGTGATGCCATTTCTTAATGAAACATCAAATGGAACAACCTTGCACCCATCTGGAGCATATCTTGTTTGAAATTCGGATAACCTTGAATCATCTGCATACAAAAATTAACAAAAATGGCATGAGAATCATGAAGGCAGTTCACACGATATTATTCGCTGTAGAAAGACAAGTCCCCTGCTAAGGTAGATGTTTCATCACACCATCTGCATCCTTCATTAGAGCCACTGTTGAATGATCATTGTCAACATATGATCTAGGATCCCATTGCTCATTTAGTTAAATGCAATAGGTGCCATTTTGACCAGATTTGTTACCTGAAGCAATACTGTTGCCAAGACTGGGAAACTGACTAGAAGCATTATCTTTTCTATCTGGAACCAACCCAAGCTGAACAGAGCCAAATGGAAGGGATTGATTGCCAATGCCAGTCCAGCCAACTGCCTCAAGGTTTGCCTGCTTAGTTACAAATGATGATGAAGAGGCATGGTCAGTTTTTCCAACTTGCAGATAGGCATTCTCCATGCCGTCCCCAGGGTTACTCAAGAGTAAACCACCCCTTGCTGAATCAGGCTGCTGCATTGCAGAAGTGAAAAAACCCTGTGATTCCGCTGCTTCCTGGCTTTGTATTTCAGCATCCGGTTTTCTTGTGGAGTGTAGATATTTCCTTTCATCTGAAAGAATCAAGGGGTCAGAAGGCAGGTCCTCCACCATTTTCAGTGTATCAGCTTCTTTGGGGACACAGTTTCCATCCAAGAATCTTGCCCCAGGACCTGGAAGCACTTTATCAGATTCCTTTGCATTATTCAGCCTTCCAGATGACATTAGAGCCTCAGGAATGCTGTTTGACTCATTAGAAGATTGTGCCTTTCCTTTATGATCAGTCAGCTCTTTCCGAGGACCATCCAAAGTGCCACCTGATTATCACCATGTGAAAGACAGTTGCTGAATAACAAAAACAAGAAAATAATAAAAGCAACAACAATTGATAATATATGGCAAATAGATCAAGTGGAACTGATCATGAGACCCTGGTCCAGGTCAGGCAGTCATGGAGGCAGCCTTGGCCACAGCCTTGTCCCACTGACGCTTACAAATGAAGCCCAAGAACAGTCTTAAACACAAGTTAAGCCAGCATGTTACACATGTTTTCTTTTCACATGGGAGGCCAGCCTTCACAGAAGTGTGAGTCAAGGCCAGCCATAAACTTGGATTAACAAGCAAGATTACTTGTCCAAGACCTATCAAATTTAGCCTGGACTACTAGCATGGCCTAGTACCGTCCATGATAACCTTTAATCATGAGTTCTTACCATCTTTAGAAATGGCATTTCCAAGTGCTATGTCCAGATGAAGTTTCTTTGGTGTCAAACAATTTCTGTGACAGAGAAACCAGGAGGAAAAAAATAATTAAAACCAGCAGAACAAAAATAAGAGTTCTCAACATGTATCCACAACTAGAAGGACAAGTACAAGCTCAAGGAGTAGTGCTATCCACCTGAATGCTAAAAAGACAAGGCATTGAGCTCTGAGTTGTCTCAGCTGCTGTTCATTGAAAGGCATGCCAGACAAGGCAGAACCCTGGAAAGCTGGAGATTTTCCCACATCTCTAGGGGATGTTGATCTCATTGTCAATTCTGAATTACTAGTTTGCCTGCCACCCTGGTGATGAGAGAGAGCATCAAAAAGAAGAGAAGGGCCTTTATGAGCCACTTTGTTTTTGCATTTCAACAGCACTTTTGAAGAGAATTGAATTTGTTTTATTTTTTCCTTGCTTGATTTTTTTTAGAGCGTTGATGTGTTGAAGTAAAAAAAAATCTTAAAAATGAAAAAAAAAATTATTTCAATGAATTTCCAAACAAAAAACATTTTCAAAAGCAAGCAACTGCTACCACAATATCAAACGGGCTCTAAATAACAAATCAGATAACAGAGTTTCATGCTCAGAACAGAATATTGTAAGTCATGATCATAAGTGATGCCTGATGAGACATTAAATTTCATTATTCTAAAATTATTAGGCAAACATTAAATGCTATAGACCACTGCAGGAGAGAAAATCAATCAACACATGCCAATCTGTCATAGCATGGACTGTACAGCACAAGCAAATGAAAGCCCAAACAGACTAGGCTGAAGACTATCACTCAACAACAAGCTTTCATTTTGTATAGAGATGAAAGGCCATAATGAGTTTACAGGGAGAAACAAAAAAAAAAACACAAGTACCTGGACAATTTTATTTGCCTCTGCAAACATGTTCGAACTGCCTCCATTTTCTAAAATCTTTCCGGGTGGAAGTGAAGTTGAAAAGTCATCCACTCGGTTAGCAGCAAAAAAGTGCCCTTCTGATGTTTTCTCAATAGAGCTAGCTACAGCACCCTTTGTCAGTCCATGTTTCTGATTTTCATAACCACTGTATTGAGCTGGACCTGCAAATCCTAGCTCCCCTATGGGCCCTGTTGGATTCAAAGTGACAGGCATCCCTCCATGAACCTTGCTAAAAGCACCTAAAACATCAATAATACTAAGTACCAGATCATTAATCACTAACTGAGAATTACTTAAATAAGATGTTCTGTGTCTTTCATGAGAAGTGCTTGAATCCCAAAAAAAGTTAATCATTCTGTTGAGTTCCTTGCAGAACAGGAAACATCATTCCATTAAAAAAAAACACCAAGTGATTCAAGACCTAGTTAAGGTTGGTACAAATCCAGCTTTTCCCACCAAACCAAAATTTTGTTTTTTGTCCAACCATGATTCCTTTATTTAGATTAGTTTACTTTAATCCTTACTTGATCCAAGAGATGAAATTGCTGACTGCTGCAATTGAATTTCTGCCATTGTATTGCTGGAAACAGCATTAGAAGAGAACCTTGGGACATGGGGTCTTTCAAGGGGTAACCCTGCTTTATTTTGATTCCACATCCCCCTAGAAGTGAGACTTTCATGTGCAGATGGAAGAGAACCCCCTTGCTGTTGTCCTGTGGACACAAAAGAAGACGAAACTTCCAGCTGACTGCTATTGGGATCCTTATTAAAGCTGGTATTTTCACCACCTCTAACTGGATAACCACCTGGTGAGTCAACCTTGTTCATTTTCCCCCTCCTTGGATTGACTATGGTATTGCGCGGATTAAGTTGCTGAGGGTTGCCGCCATGCATTTCTGAGTGCGAAGATGAATCACCCCTCTTCCTCTTAGCAGCAGCCTTTTTACCATCCTTTTGATTCACTCCTCTTTCTTGGGATTGTGAATTGGCAGACCTTGTATCTAAACTAGAAGGACTTTCATGATCAAGTGACTGGCTGCTCCTTTGAGTTCCAGATCCTTGGTAGTAATCATGGCCTGCAGTGCTTGGACCAGCAGGAGGTCTGCTGGAAGCGAAGGGGTCAAATTTGGATATCTCATTTTCAGCCGATCCTGCTTTAGAGTCTTTACCAGCTCCAACTGCCTGTGAAGATCCTGCATGAGGGTATTCCCATTTCTTTATGATTAATTCAATATGCTACGCACAAACACAATAACTATAATAATAAGATTTACCAGAAAGGATTGAAGCAATTTGACAAAATCATGTTACCTCCATATTGTGCAGTCGAGGAATCCCCCATTTGAGTTCCACTGGTCATTGGAAGACGGGATGACCTCAAAGCTTCAATATCAAGACCATTTTGATTGATGACAGTCTCCATGGCCCTTAGTTTAAGGAAAAAGGTGTCAGAGAAACCAGTCCTTGATAGCAAGTCGAGTAAGAAGAATTTCAACAAAGGAGTTGCAATTTTAGCCACGACTTTGATTATGACAGAGCACACAGAAAAGGTGGAATACTATAGAGTTGAAACTTTTTACCATAACTGTGACGATGACAGAACAGACAGAACTGGTGGTATACCAGATGACCAAAAAAAATAACATGCATAGAGAGATAAAAACAGGTGCACCAGAGAGAATCCTAAAACAAAACAGAAAAGAAAATGCTCAAAATAGTATTAAAATCCAATGGCAAATTGTGCAACCAACTTACTGCTATGGTACTTCAGTACAGATTATCTAGAAACAACATATCCATTAAGGAATGCGCCCCCAGCTTCAGACGTTGTTCTATTTATGTTTAATGTTTCAACATTGGAGCACACTTGTGTTGAGAATGAAAGGTTCAAAGTACAGTTCATTCTGAATCGGGAAGCTTTGGGACTTAAAAAGCTGTAAAAGTCAATATATATCTTAACTTTTCTACCATAATTACACCAGTGCAATTTTAATAACCAAATGACATATTAGAAGTCAATGGCCAGGCATATGGTCATCCCTTCCTGAATCAAGATTTTAAAAGGAATCGTGTTACAATCTCGCTTGAGAGAAAGTATACAGAATCCTTGTCTTCTCGTAAACTCAATTACTATTAACTATCACCTCAACTAGCTTAATTGAATAAATCCAGCCAAGACAAGCCGGGAATAAATGCCCGCAATCCCAGAATCATCTACAGTGCTAAGCAGTAGAAACACGGCATCTTTAAAAAGAAAACAATAAAAAACATACGCAACCATAATATTTCACCTTGATATCACTTGATACGGCATTGAATGTTCCTTCCCGCTTGATTTCATGTGTTGCAATATCTAAAACACACAAATATAATAATTATAAACAAAATTACCAGCCAAAGCTCAGACAAAGTAAGAAAATAAAGACGCACCACGTAGAGTTTTGTAGCCAGTTTTGCCGGCTCATCTTTAGAATCTTGAATGAGTTTGTGAAGAAACTTCGCTGCTTCGAACTCCACATTTTGTGTAGATTGTGAAGACGCCATCTCATTTCAGCTTAAATAATCTAATTAAAAAAGAATTCAGAAATTAATGTTAATTAAACAATTACACTGGGCTTTTTTAAAAAACATATTGCTTTCAATTATAAACTATTTTATCGAATTCAAGAACGAAAGGGAAGAAAATTTTAATTTAGATGAAGATCGAAAGACTCCCAAAATCTATTAGCATTAATAATACTAAACAAATTGACCCTCCTCCACACAAAAAAAAACACGAAAACATAACCTAATATCTCAAAAAAAAAAAATTGGATTTTCTTGCGAAGAAAACTTGTGGTGAGATTCGAGTTCAGCTCTGTAATCGACGATTTTGCTGGAAAAATCAATTTTGGGAAAAGCTTTTTTCGCGATGAAAAGAGGAATGAAAGGTAGAGACGATGAGGGACAGGGGACAGGGGGCAGGGGACAGGGGGCAGGGGACAGGATAGGGTTACCAGAAAGTCGAATACGAGTAGGGAATTGCAGAAAATGATAACAGCAGAGATTGCGCCACATAGAGAAGTTGATGCTTGCTCTCAGATTTTGAAGTAAATAAAACCTCAATAGGCAAGGAGGAGTCCCTTCTGTAACCGAGCCCTCAGCCCTGGAGCCCACCCCATGCGGGTCATTTGTATGGCACGTGCGGGTTTTTTAGGTGCGCCAAATTCCTAGTTTTTCTTTATATTGTACAATATATATATATATAAAAAAAAATTAACATATAAGAACATAAATATTAAAATATAATCAAAAGAAACTGGAAAGAAATATCTTTCTTATTATGAATTCTTATGTTTTTCAAAGTGTTAAGAATACAAGACAAGTGATTTATTTATAGGAGAAGGAAATAAACTCAAGGATTATAGAAATCCAACAAACTAAATCAAGAGTCATAGATATTCAGTATACATAAATATAAATTTATAACACTTTTCCTTGAATGACCATGTATTTTAAAATTCAGTAGAGGACTTTATATAGATACTTCAAAATCCATATATGAATACTTCAGAATTCATTAAAACAATGTCAAATTGTCTCATTAAAACCTTGCAAAAGAAAACCCAGTGAGAAAAAACATAAGCGAAGGAAAAAGGGTACAATTTGTATTGACTTCCCCTCAAAAGTACATGTCTTATGATAAATCTTTAAGATGACTCATTCCAATATTTTGGACAAGTTTCTTGAAAATTGAGGCTGATAAAAACTTTGTAAATAAGTCTGCTAAATTATCACTTGACCTAATTTGTTAGATATCAATTTCTCTTTTTTGTTGAAGCTCTTGAGTATAAAAGAACTTTGGTGAGATATGTTTTTTTTTCTCTATAGTCTCCTTTGAGTTAGGTGATCCAGACAGCATTATCTCCAAACAATATTGTGGGATTATTTTCAATGGCTGACAATTTATATTTTTTTTATGTGTTGAATAATTTATCTTAACCATATACATTCTTCACTTGCTTCATGTATCGCGATAATCTCTAAATGATTTGATGAAGTAGAACAACGTGATGTAAATACAGTAATACACTTGTATTTGTCTCAAGTGTATATTTATATGTAAAAAAATAGTAATATAATTATTTTAAATTATTTTATGGAACTAAAAATAGTAATATAAATTTGGAAAAAAAATTATTTTTTACTTTAAATTAAAAAATTATGGTGTTTTTAATTCATTTTCATGTGCTAAATGTCAAAAATGATTTAAAAAAAAATAAAAGTATCATTTTGATGTATTTCTGAACGAAAGCACTTTCAAAATCAATATTAATCACACTCTCAAACAATCACTCAAAAGAAGAGCTGCAAAAGAATAAAAGAAAAGGACAAAATATCTTAGTTTTCATTTTGATAACTCTAGGAAAAGTGCTATATTAAGAAGTCAAAATAATATTTATAAATTGAAGAGTTATCCTTATATATTAATCAAAGAATCTAAAAAATTATTTAATATATTTTTATACAATAATATTTTTTTATTAGAGTTATAGTAGTTAGTTACTATTAATAAATAGTTGTATTAATATTATATATATATATATATATTAAAGTAAAAGTGATTTTTCTAAGTGGGTTTTTTTTCCAATAGAGTTGAAAAATTA
This sequence comes from Salix arbutifolia, assembly GCA_025169955.1. Classification (NCBI taxonomy): domain Eukaryota; kingdom Viridiplantae; phylum Streptophyta; class Magnoliopsida; order Malpighiales; family Salicaceae; genus Salix; species Salix arbutifolia. Next base: position 14,032,072 of record CM045909.1, on the reverse strand, counting down.
TTATATTTATATTATTAAAAAAACTATAGTATTGTTTGATTTTTCTAAATAGATTAAGTCAACTCCAATAAGTGAGCTAAATGGAAAGCTAAAAATAAATAAATAAATATTTCTAATAAAAAATAAATCAATTAAATACAATTATGGTGGGGCTCTTTGAAAAAAATAAAACATTTACTTCTTCTACTTCAATACAATTGGCTTTTCAAGTGTCTTTTTTCCATTGAAGTATACATAATAAAAAAAACCATATATATACCATTCAAAATGTTATTTTATCAAATTGACTATTTTAAATAGCATTTTCCCTTAAAGATGTTATTAGAGACATAAATTTTGGCACGAGGAATTTTATAGGTTGTTTTGTAGTTTTTGTCTTTGTGTTTTCTCATGTAACCAACTTTATCTAAATCAATATATAAAAAAGAATTTGGAGTGTAATCATTTTGTCGAAAACTTCCTTCAATATTTTTCTTAATGTGAAAACAAGTTAGCATAAAATATTTTTGAATCAAAACTTTAAATAATCTCAACTTAAAGAAAAATATTTTTAACCTTGTTAAAGAAAAAGACTATTTTTCTATGTATTACTAGCTCTTAATATTCACCACCACAATCACGTCATCACTTCATGGGCATTGTCAATATTAAGTTATCATACCCAGTCACCACCAGTCGCATCTCGTTATCATTGTAATAATTATTTTATCATTATTCCACCATAATTATATACAAATATATCTAATATTTTGTTATCATTTCATCCCAATTCTTTCTCATTGACATGACTATTATCATAGTTATTGTTAGAACCATCTCATCGTTGAAATAATCATCATTTGATGTTACTATCAGTATAATAATCATTATCATAATATTCACCATAGCACATGTGTGGCATCGTGACTATCATCATCCCATTTTAGGATCGTGGTGAAAGGGTGTTGATGGAAAAAATAAGGAATTCTCATGTCCTTAACAATAAAACCAAAGAAATGAGAGTCATTAGGAATTACAGTCATTAAAAAACTAATTGGTCTATGAAAATTTAGGTACGAGGATAGGTTGTAAATAAAGAGAATGTATCATCCATAAAACATTTTACCTAGGATAAGTTGTAATGTTATTTGTCTGAAATAAACTAAGATTTTGTTGCATTTTTTAACCATTGATTTGTCTAAAGTTTAAGAAAAGTTATTAGTAGTAAGGAAGTTCTTATCTTATCATATTAAAACTCAGCCTTTTTAAGGTCAAAACACATATAAAAAATAGCAAGAACTGTCCTTTTATTTAATAAGGGCGAACACATCTGTTTATATGCAAACTATATAAACATTTGGTTCCAAAATTTATTAATTTCAATATTTTATCTAGAAAAAATGATTTGGGTTTATAAATCTACATTTTGATGTGTTTAAAATATGCACTAGAAAACCATTGGAACAATGGTGACGCATGTATCGCGTCCCACCCTTTCATTCTAGTCACGTGGATTCAATTTTATGAAATTAAAGAAAAACTTAATTTTTTCTCTTTAAAGGGGTTTCAACCAAATAAATAAAATAGAATGAATCGACTAAAAATATTCGATGTCATCTTCATTAAGATGTGAGTTATAAAAGTGTTAGTTCGGTAAAAAAAAATAACAACTAAAACATGCCCATTTTAAGCACTCATGACCGCTTAGAGGATGTGTGTGTAATGGAAACTAGTTTATTTGAGTTGAATTGTGATTTAAATCCATATTATTTTGAGTGAAGTAATTAATTGGTGATTGGTTGATAATGTTGATTTAATAATTAAATAATTAAATTCGTAACAAATCGATGTTATTAATCGAATAATTAAATTGGTAATATGGTTTTATTGTTGATGTATTAATTTAACTAAAAACTCAATGAACTTGCACGGGTGAGCGAGGCTACATGAATAACTCGGTAAACAAATTTAGTGTTTGTTTGAAAGTGTAATTAAAATTGTTTTTGAAAGTGTTTTTTATTCATAAAAAAAAAATTTAGTTTTTGATCTGTGAAAAATGACTTAGGGATGGGTTATAATGTTAAAATTATTTTACGAGCAATTAAAATAATGTTTGTTATACAAATATAATTTTTAATTTTTTCAATTGATCTTGGTTATTTCATAAATTATCGTGCAAGTCATTATTGGTATCATGTGACTAATGTTTGATATGACATTTCAAAAACACTTTGAAAAAAATTAAATGTTTTTTATTTAAATTAATTTTTTTGATGATTTTAAATTATTTTCATGTGCTGATATCAAAAATAATTTTTTAAAAATAATAAAAAATATATTATTTTGATGCATTTCTGAACGAAAAACACTTTCAAAAATAATCTCAAATACACTACCAAACATACACTTAATAGCCTTGGGAATTGCGTTTGCTAATAGCCTTAGGAAATTGCGTTAATAGTATAATATCAAGTCATGTTAAGATAAATATTTTTTTGGAAAATAATTATTATGCTTATATGATTCTTTAATATACCAGTGTAATTTACTTCTATTGTTTTTAAATATATTATCATTTTTAAACATAACAACTATAAACACTTGGTTGATATCCTTTATGTATTAGTATTATAGAGGGATTTAAATATAACTAAAGTATGAATGTTAAATGTTTAATTTGTAGTTAGGTGTGTAAAATGATAAGATATTTGCTTTTCTATTAATTAATTAACATGAATATTCCTTTAATTATCATGTTAGAGAATGTAAAGTATTAATGATTGTGAAGTGCTGAAATAAAGCAAAAATACTATATTGTCGAAAATGGTTCGAGTGAGATTAGGGTTGGAATTGTGGATAACTTTTGACAAGTTAAACTAGGGACAACCTGCCGGAAAAAAAAATCATGAAATTTCAAGATAAATTGTTGAAATTACTAGGGTTGTTAAAAAAACTCCAAGTGCTTCAAAATAGGAATGAAGAGAGGAGTTATGGATAAAGAGCTACCCTTTTTGCTGCTGTTGAAATAAAACTTTTGTTATCGTATGTTTGGAAAGCATTTAAAAAGTGTTTTTTTTAAAAGAAATGATTTTTGTTTTAAATAAAATTTGTTTTAATGTTTCTAGATCATTTTAACGTGTTGGTATCAAAAATAATTTTTTAAAAATAAAATATTATTTAATATATTTTCAAATAAAAAACATTTAAAAATAACCGCAACCACTTTCTCAAATAACCTTGTAACTGAAAATGATCACGGTCAAGCCAATGGTTGTTGATGACGTGACTGGCACTCATAGTGTATAATCTAGTTGTTGCTGGAGTGATTAAAGGCATTTTTGGGAGCACTAAGAAGTGTTTTGCTTCAAATAAAATATTTTTAATATATTTTAGATTATTTTGATGTATTGATATCAAAAATAAATTTTTTTCAAAAATATTATTTAATATATTTTTAAATAAAAAAGTAATTAAAAAAAATCACGATAACACTCCTATACAATCATTCACGGTTGATAGAGGACGATGTTCTTCCTCTTTAAATACAATATAGCTCTCCTTCCTTTTTAAAAGATAGTTTTACATTTGTTTTGTCAGGTCCTTTTTTCCAATCCTCGCCCCTGAAATGAGAGAAAATGTGTTTTTGTATTTTTTTTATTTTAGTTTCTTTATTTTTTTTAAAAAGACATCAACATAAACTTAAAAATATTAATATTTTTGAATAAACACATTCAATATTAAAAACAAATTTTAAAATTTTAAATTCTTTCATAGAAAAAAAATGCTGAAAATATCAAAACGACATAGACATCTAATTTGTTTTTCTGTGTTATTTGTCATTATTTTTTGTTTTTTTTAAATAGAGATAAAAAAGCACGCTACAACATTCATCATGCTAACAACTACCATCATCATCTCAAATATTGTCTTTATTTTTACTACAAACAACACAAATTTTCTCTTGTTACTAAAACCATAAATGAAAATTTATTTGTTTTGAAAGAAATATGTAATTGTATTGATTTTTGTGAGTGAATCAGAACACTACAATTGAGCAGATTTTATACAATAACAAATAATTTATACTAAGCAAGTCAATCACAATAATTTTGATTGTCTCAATTACAACTAATACAATAGGAAGAAAATAAATTACAATAACTATCAAATATCATCTTTCCTTTAACACTCCCCCTCAAGTTGGAGTATGAATGTCGATTACACCCAACTTGTGGAGATGAGTTTGGAATAAGGGTGCAGGTAGATGCTTGGTAAAAATATCCGCAACTTGAAATTGTGTTTGCACATGAGTTGTCTTGATTTCATGAACTATATGGCAATTCAATTCGATGTGTTTAGTCCTTTCATGGTAAACTAGATTGGTTGCAATGTAAAGTGCTGCTTTTTTATCATATAGCAAGATGGCAGGTTAGAGGTGTGCCATTTGTAGATCCTACAAGAGGTATCGTAGTCAAGTAAGTTCACATGTGGTGGCTGTCATGGATTTGTATTAAGCTTTTGCAGACGACCTTGAAACAGTGACTTGTTTCTTACTTTTCCTTGATACGAGGGACCTGCCAAAAAAATACAATATCCAGTAATTTAGCGCCTTGTAAAAGGACATTGTGCCCAGTTTGCATCACAATATGCAGTCAAGTGTAGTGACCCATTTGAGGAAAATAACAACCCTTGACCAAGAGCTCCTTTGAGATAATGAAGGAGCCGACATGCTATGTCAAAATGATGTAACCGAGGTTCATGCATAAACTGGCTAAGTGTATTTATTGCATATGTGATTTCTGGCATTGTTATCATTAGATAGATCAATCGTCCGACTACTCTTTGGTAACGAGTGGGGGGTCTTTATGGGGATCACTCCCGATAGGCATAAGAGCAACATTTGCTTCCATATGAATCTTTTCCAGTTTGACACCAAGTAAGCCCACGTCTTCCAAGATGTCTAGTGTATACTTCTGTTGGCAAAAGGAAATGTCAGTTTTGGATCATGCAATCTCAATTCCAAAGAAGTATTTTAAAGGTCCAAGATCCTTAATTTTGAAATAGTTACCGAGAAACTGTTTAAGGTCTTATATGGCAACATCATCATTTCTAGCAATTATCATATCATCAACCTATAACAAAATAATAGTGAAAGATTGACTATGTGTTTGTGTAAACATAGAAGAGTCGACTTTGGATGGAAGGAACCAATATTTTGTATGGCAGAAGAAAACTTACAGAACTAGCTTTATGATGCCTATTTGAGACCGTATAAGATTTGTGGAGGCTACAAACAGTGTGCCCCCTGGCGTCGATGCCCCGGTGGTGGAAGCATGTAGGCTTCCTTATGGAGGTCACCATGAAGAAAGACATCGTGTACATCCATCTGATGTAGAGCCAATTGCAGACAACAACAATAGTGAGGACACATTACACAGTGATGAGTTTAGCTACAGGTGCAAAGCGACAATGTAATTGATACCCACATGTTGTGTGTAGCCTTTGGCAACCAAATAGACTTTGTATCTTTCAATGGTATCATCAGACCGATATTTAATTTTAAAATCCATTTGCATCCAATCGGATGATGTCCGGCAGATAATGAAGCAATAGATCGGGAATTGTTCTCCTTCAGAGACTTGATTTCAGTATTCATAGTGGCAACCCAACAGGATTGATGTTGCCACGATGATGATTTTTCACGCTTCGCGCCCTGCCATCCCGGATTGGGGAGACAACAATGTGCGATGAATATGGAGGTGTGTTTTATAGTTGTAAAAATTACAACTATAATTATCAGGAGTCACCACCTAGTATTAAAGTACTAGAAAACCTATTGGTCTGCGAGAGTCTAGGTAAAAGGACTTGTTGTGCAAGGGAAATACATATCACCTCCAGTACACCCTACTTAAGATAAGTTGCATTGTTGTTTAATTGTTTTTCTAAGTTAAAAATTTTTTACACTACATTTTCAAAATAAATGTTTGTGGGTGTACTTTATAATGTAATTTTACATCGTAGTTAAAACCTTTTTTCTTATCTATACATGTATTTTACAATATAATTTTACACCGTAGTTAAAAATCTTTTTTTAATCTATGAATATACATTATAATGTAATTTTACACCCTAATAGATAAAACAAAATAATTATAATTTTTTATATATATTTTGGCCAAATTCTAATGGATAATCATAAACCGATTACGATATCCAATTTTTATTTTAAAATATGAGAAAGATGCAACATATTTCTCTATAAAAAATATAATGGGAAAATTTTGGAATCCAAACGTATGCACGAAAACAACACATTTTTTGTTTTTTTAAATGTATTTTTTTTGTTTTTTTAAACTAGATTGGGACTGGCCTAACCAAGGTTGGCCAAGGTCCCAAATCTGCTAGACTTGGGCTTGGCCCAGCCAACTAGGTTGGGCTGAGAGAGGCCGGTCTAAAGGCAAAAAAAAGTGAGAACACGTGAACAGTAAAATGGAGGGTGACCAACGGTGACGAGAGGCTTACCTACTACTACTGTCGGGTAGAGGAGGTCGAGGTGATTGTTCCTGTGGTGGTGGTGGCATCGAAAATGGTGGTCTGTGGTGGGCAAAAAGAGCTCTTGAAGTGGTCGACTTCTGCTGGAATTCATGGTTGTTGCTTCGTCAGAGTTGGTTGCTACTGTTGGAGGTCATAGTTAAGTCATCGATGCTGGGAGAAGACAAGGGTGGTGACTGGCTACTGCTTGGCTTGACCGTGGAGAGGGAAGGGCAACTAGTGATGAGGAAGAAGATGCAACGACAGTGGAGAGAGAGCTGGTGTCGAGGAAGATGAAGGATGATGGTGTGATTTTTGTGTGATGTCTTCTTGTTTTGCTTCTATTTTTCCAAAATTCTCATGCAAATTTTTCCACTCCCTCTGCATGAATTTTTCTTCATTTTCTCCTTTTTGTGCTCTTTCAGTATTCATCTCCTCTGTTCGTAGATTTCCCCCTTCTCTCTACATAAATTCTCTTATAAATTTTCCCTCTCTCTCTCTTCATGAATCTCTTTGTTTTCTTATCCCCCTTGCATGTTTTATTTCTCGCTATTTATAGGCGTAACTTGCATGCATCGGTGGCTCAACTCCTAAGACTGTCGGCGGCAGCGTGGTGGCCTGTTAGAAACGGTGTGCCTATAATGATGGCATGTCGGTAGTGAGGTTTCTGCAATGGTAGGCAGGCAACGGCAGTGCAGGTAAACGCATGCGACAAGACTGCAGTTTTGGGAAAGGGTGGAAGTGCAATTTGGTCCTTTAATTTGTAATTGTTCCAATTGCACCCCCAATTGGATTCAAACATGTAATTTTATACAATTATATTCTCGTCAGAATTTCAACAGCAACCTTGCTTTGCAAGCCTTTTTTATTTTGGTATTTGGTTTCTAATTTACAGTATTTAACCCTTAATTGACCATTAAACTCTTAATTGTTTTCAATTTTACCCCCAGCTTTGCATAATGGCTTGGAAAAATTCAATTAGGTCTTCGAAAATTCCAATCTTCTCAATTGAGCTCAAATTAATCTCAAGAACTTGATTTTTCATCAATTAAGCCCTTAATTAATTTGATGTGACCAATTTAAAGTATAATTAAGTCCATGCACTTAATTAAATCCTTCAATTGAACCTTAAATTAATTCCTAAACATATCTACACTTTAAATTGGTCGATGATTAAATCAAATCAACCTAAAACAATGTAATTATGTCGCACAACTTAATTTTTACACAGATTTTTCCATTGATAAATTATTTTTGCCTTAAATCTGTACTTTCCTCTATTTTTAGGACAAAAGAGATACAATCGAACTCTCGAAAACAACCAAAATTTCCATATTAATTTTTCTACCAGCATTGACCGTTTTTATTTTATTTTTGTTATTTTTGGGTAGATTTTGGGGAGTAACCAAGAAATTGGGTTATGACTGATGTTGTGCCTTCTCATAGGAATTGGGCACAACCAATTGAGAGATATTATTGATAAAGGTGTGATGAAGCAAGGAGAAGTTAGAGTGAGACACATATCGGTGATGGGATGACGAGTGCTAGATGTGTCTGAGGAAGAGGCACCTGAGCAAGCAAGGCAGCATGGTTAGCCTGGTAATCTTTGAAATGAGTAGGCAGTTTGGTAGGGCAGGTAGATTGGTGAATGGGTGGTGGTTGTGCATCCATGGAAGGTGGAGGGGTTGTAGAGGGAAGGTGTTGTGTGATAGGTGAAGTAGGTGGTGGAGGGGAGTCAATGACCTTAAGAGAAGGATGGAGTAGAGGTGGTGTTGGATCGTGTGAGGTTGGTTGGTTGGTGTGTGATATCATGTGGAGATATGGGTTCTGGGAGGGGTAATGGGTTAGGAGAGGGAACGGGTAGTACAAGAGTGTCATCTTGAGTTTCGAGTGGTGATGTAGAAAAAAGAAATATATGTTAATGGAAAATCACATTGCGGGAGGAAAGGAAATTTTGTGTAGTAAGATCATAAAGGCAATAACCTTTTGGACCAAGGGGGTAACCAAAAAACACAAATCTATGGGTCATGCATCAAACTTGTGATTAGGGAGTAGAATGGTTGCGTAGCATAAACAACCAAATACTCGCAAGGTAGAGTGGTTAGGAGTTTTGTGGCGTAAAAGCTCATATGGTGATTTTTGGTGGAGTAGGGGTGTTAGGAGGCGATTTATGAGATAACATGCAATTTGTAAACTTTCCCCCAAAAAATGTAATGAAATGTTAACCTAAAAATGTAATGCCCTGCCAACATTTAAGAGATGACGATGTTTTCGCTCAATAATACCATTTTGTTAGGGTGTTAAAATGGACATGAGTGTTGGAAAGAAGTGCCTTTGGTTATAAAGAAGGTTTAGAGAGACATAAATTCACTCTTATTGTCGACATGCAATGTTTTGATAGGGAGGTTGAATTGTGTTTGGACCCAAGAGAAAAATGATTGGATCACCCTTTGTATTTCTAATTTAAAATTTAGGAGATGAATCCATGTGAATCGGGTGATCATCCACAATGGTGAGAAAATATTGGGCCCTAGTATGAGTATGAATTTTGTGTAGTCCCTAAATGTCACAATGTATAAAATCAAAAGGTGCATTAGATGATGTGGAAGTAAATGGAGAAAAATTTAAACGAGTTTGTTTTGCTAAAGGGAAAACATCACAAACATGATTTGGATCACAAACAATTTCTAGAATTTTGTTGGAAAGCAATTGTGTGGGTGCGTTGGATGGGTGGTCCAAACGTTTATGTCAGAGAGTGGAGGCAAGGTGAACGTTATGGGCTAGATGTAGATTTTGGGTAGCTTTGAGGTAGAAGAACCCATTAAATTGCTTGCCTACGCCAATTGTCTTCCTCGTGGTCACATCCTAAATAACACAAAATTTATCAAAGAAAATCACAATAAACTTCAATCCTCATGTCAATTTGCTCACAAATAATAAGTTTACATTGAATTGAGGTACATGAAGAACGCCATCAAGGGTTAAGGTTTCAGACACTTTAATTGATCCAACATTTTTAATTTCTACTTTTCCTCCATTAGGTAACCCAACAAAATTATGGTGAGTGTTGGTCATATCATGTGTAGGTGCAAATCATGAAATATGGTATGAGGATCAACTGTCCATTATCTAATATATGTTTGAATACAAGCCAAGCTGCGAGAGATTGCAAGTAGGTGTAACAATACCCACTTTATTTGCACGGAAAAATTATTGGATTGGTTTTGCAAAAAAGCAATTAATTGGTTGTATTCTTCGGTGGTGAATGTTGAACTTTCATTTGGTGTATTGTCATGCACTGGAATATGATCCTTTTCAACATTGTAGGTAATGTATCTTTTATTCCATGGTTTGATATTTTTCTCGTGTAGCTTGTGGCGGACTGGAAAACACATGATGTAGCAATAATTCCCACCATGTGCGTGTCCCCATCACTGTAAGAGCAATTAAAGGTTTTCTTAAGGGTCATTCGGTGGTTCTCATTGAATCGACTTGAATCATAAAAGCTTCCATTCTCATGGCCGACACCAAAGGGCCTTGTCGCTAGTTGGTTACCGACACTAGAGGGCCTCGTCGCCAGTGGGTTTTCTTGTCTTGCACTGCCTTTGATGTAGTGACTGGTTTGCATAGCATGGGTTCTGATCTACCGATTTGCCAAATTCATTTGCCATTCATGTTGAATGATCAAGCCATGAGAACGTCGTGTGTTGGGGATCGACGCCATCATCAAGATCGACCGACACATTATTGAGTAAGATTCATTAAGACCCATTAGAAATTGCATAACTCTCTCATTTTCTTCTCTCGAGGCCTGTGTTTTGGCACCTTCGCATGTGCAAATGATGGGTTCGTGGTATGAATCTAATTCGTCCCATAGAGCCTTGAGTTTAGTATAGTATTTTGAGTTAAAAGGTTCCCCTGTCAATGCTCTGTGATTTCTTGGCGAATTTGGAAAACCCTTGAGTCATTGCTTTGTGAGAATTAATCTTTAAGATCATTCCACACCATGGCTGCATTAGTGCAGTAAAGAACACTGCTTGTAATATCTGGGTTTAGTGATTGTAGGATCCATGAGAGCACCATGTCGGTGCTCGTTGCGGGTGGGATGGTTCTGTCAATGAACCTCAGTTTGTCTTTGGCACTCAAGACAATACACATTGATTGACTTCATTAGCCATAATTGTGTCCTTCGAGAGGCTTGGAAATAAGAACAAGCCCAAGTGAGTCTATATTGTGTGCAATGAGTGAGTCGAGTATGTTGTCTGCCATGTTTTTATGTTGATTGATTTGTGTGTTGTCTGGGTTTGTTGATAGTTGAACTGTGTTCTTGCAAAAGAAATTGGGGGTTGGGAAGATGGATTGCCAGATTCAATATTGGAGACTGGATTCAATACGGAGCTGGAGATTGAATTAGAGTTGCTAGAAGACAGGAGGTATGTAGATAAATTCACAAATATTGATGCTCTGATACCATGAAAGAAATATGTAATTGTATTGATTTTTGTGAATGAATCAGAACACTGCAATTGAGCACATAACAAATAATCTATACTAGGCAATAATTGTGATTGTCTCAATTACAACTAATACAATAGGAAGAAAATAGATTACAATTAATTACAATAACTATCAAATATCATCTTTCCTTTAACATATTTCATATGAAAATATAGTTTTGCTCGCACATTGAGAAAGTATAGTTTTTTCACAAAACAAACTTTATAATAGTTTATATCATACTAATTTTTCAAATCATCATCAGCATATGGATAAAAAATATCAATAGAAAAAATTGTGTAAAAAAATAGGCAAGAAGAGGGGAGTTTCTTTGTTGTTAATATTATTCGTTTTTGTATTTTAAAAATGTTTTAATTTTTTTAAATATTAATATATGTTTTTTTTTTAAATTAAAAAAAACAACGAAATCAAACCATCTAATTCGTTTAGAGAGGAGCAATGAAGGGAGAATCGATAAGAAAAAACCACCAAGGCTTTGAAAAACACTTCAGAGGCATTTTTCACTGAACAATATAATGTCGGATCTATCATTTTTGTAAGAAAACTTGAACCGGGGTATGGTGATTACTATCCAAGATGCGTTTGATCATTATCATATCATCAAGGTTACCCTTTTTTTTTATATATACATATATAAAAAATACAATGAAATACTTAATATATCCATATTAAAACTAAATAATCTCTATAATTTACTATGAAAATCTATTATTAATATTAAAAAATACCCACACATGCAAACACATGAATATTTTGCTACATGCCGGTGGGAACAAGTTATTTTGCAAGTACTTGGGTGATGGCAAATCAAGATGTAGATGAAAATGGATTGTCATGTATCTTCCATGTTAAGATAGCTATTATTTTTTATTTTATTTTATTTTTCTTCACTTATTAATTTATTTCTGAGTAACTTTTCATGTATATTTTAATATATAGAGAGTATTTGAGAGAGTGATTGTGGTTATTTTTCAAAATATTTTTTATTTTAAAATGCATTACAATATTTTTTAAAAAATATTTTTGATATTAGTACATTAAAAAAATCTAAAAACATTTTTTTATTTAAAATATAAAAATATTTATATTTTCTTAAAATTCACTTTTAGAGTACTTCTAAATAACAATTGGTTTTGAAAAGTTTGATAATTCCTAAAAAAGAAAGATGACCAATCCAACCACTTAGGCAAGAGAAAAACAATGAATAGACTCGACAATGACAATAACCAACAGTGTTTGGAAAAATATTATTTATGCAGAATCATAATCAATAAACAATAATATGGTGTTGGATTAATTATTTCCATTAAAATTATTTCGGAGGTTAACAATTTTTTTAATTTTAAAAATACAGTAAAATCATTAAAGCTAAACCGTCTTCATAGCTATGCAAACATACAGTGAAATCATTAAAGTTAAACCAGTCTTCATAACTATGTAAACTATTCCTAGTTTAAAAATATATTGTGTTTTAAAAATATTTTATTTTTAAATTATTTTGATGTCAAAAATAATTTTAAAATATATATAAAAAATATCATTTAAATATATCTATAAACAAAAAAATTTAAACAAATAATTTCAATCACACTATCAAACAAACCATATTAAATGAAAATGGATTTTCTTGCAAGCGTTATCTTCCATATTAAGAATCTAAGATAGCTATTATTTATTAATTTATTGTTACTTACTAATTTCTTTTAGAGTAACTTTCCACGTGTATTTTCACTTGTAAAACAGTTTGATCTGAAAAGTTTGCTCGTTCCAAAAGCACCTCCCACTTCCACTCTTCTACTGCTTGTTTGAGAGTGTGGTTGTGGTTGCTTTTGAAAGTGCTTTTCGTTCAAAAATACATTAAAATTATATATTTTTTTTAAAAAATCATTTTTGATATCAGCACATCAAAATGATCTAAAAACACCAAATTTTATTAATTTAAACTTAAAAATAGAAATATATATTTTTAAAATTTTTCCAAAAGTGTTTTTGAAAAACACTCCCAAACACCCCCGTAATATTTTCAAACTCCCACAAGCATAATGCAAGGGTTGGTTTGTCAAAAAAAAAGAGTGAGCGGGCTAAAATGATCACAGCCAAAAAGTAAAGCTAAGATCATGCGTGATCTATGTAATATATTAAATATAGTTGTCAGAAGGACTAATTTCAAAAGAATTTGGGTCACTGGTAATTTGTAGGTAATCGGGTTGATTAAAGTCAATATTGTTTCATCACGTGTTTTCTCGGGTTCATTAAAGTCAATGTTGTTTCATCACGTGTTTTTTCTTCTTGAAAAAAATGTTGATAATTAGAGCTGTTCGGAAATTTAATTAAAATTATTTCTTATAGTATTTTTTATTTTAAAATTATTTTTAATATCGACATATCAAAATAATTTAAAATCATTAAAAAAATAATTTAAAGTAAAAAATAAAAATAATTTTTTTTTTCATTTTTTTCAAGAACACTTTTGAAATGTAGTGCCAAACAATCACTTATTAATGCTCGTTTGAGAGTGTGATTGAGATTGCTTTTCAAAGTACTTTTTGTTTAGAAATACATTAAAATGAATTTGTTTTATTTTTTTAAAATTATTTTTGACATCAACACATCAAAATAATTTAAAAACACCAACAAATTAAATTTAAAGCAAAAAAAAGATAAATTATTTTCATTTTTATTCAATGAGGCTATTGAAACACAATGTCAAACATTCACTTGTTAGGTGCTCGTTTGGAAGTGTGGTTGAAATTGTTTTTTAAAGTGTTTTTCGTCTATAAATACATTGAAATGATATTTTTTTTTAAAATATTTTTGGCATCATCACATCAAAATGATCTAAGACACCAAAAAATAACTTTAAAGCAAAAAATAAAAACAAATAATTTTCAATTTTTAATAATATTTTTGAAAGACAGTGTCAATCAATCATTTATTAGGTGCTTGTTTGAAATTGTAGTTGAGAATTAAGAATGCTTTTTAAAGTAGTTTTTGTTTATATATGCATTAAAATAATATTTTTTTATTTTTTTAAAAAATATTTTTGATATTATCACATCGAATTAATTTAAAAAAATAAAAAAATATATATGTAATTTTTCCCCTTCAAAATCACTGTTTTTTGGGTTACCAAACACCTTATAGGTAACCTGATCATGAAAAACTTGTTGAAATCAATTATGTTTGACCAAATTAGTTTTTTTGAGCCAGTTTTAAATCTATTTTGGATTACAAAGTTTACTTAGTTAAATTATTGAACAAAAAATTATTGTACAGAAAATAGATATAACAACCATGCGATCAAGTATATGGTTATGATCACTTGAATGATAGATTAAAAAATTGAAAACAACGATCGCCCTTTGTTTGGATACAAGTATGACCCATGACCCCGACATGTTTCTTTTATAATTTATATGTTAAAAAATAATTTATTTTGGAAAAGTGATTTTTATAGAAATGAGTTATTTGTTTTTATAACTTGTAATATCATAAAAAAATGAATTAAAAAATAATTTTCAGTATTTAATTATGTCATGAAAATAATTTGGAAAATAAATCAATAATGTTTTATTTTTTTCAAGTTTATTAATAAATAAATAAATAAATATGACAAGTAAAAAAAATTCAAGGATGGTGGAATTGAAAAACAAATCTAACCTCACAAATTATTTAAAATCAAATAAATAGGAATAAAAATAAAGATTATATTTTGTTGATAATAAATAAAAATATGATAAAATTAGAAAAAATTAAATAAAATAAATAACAATAAAAATATCCAGATACAATAAAGTAATTAAAAAAATATAGGATAGAATTGATATAACAATTAAATTTTATGAAGCAATTAAAAAAATCTAAATAAAATATATAACAATATAAAATTAAGATTAAAAATTAATATAAATACTAAATAAATAAAGTAATTTTTAAATTTTATATAAGTTTATAAAAAAATAATTTAAATTAAAAATAAAAAAATAATGTTTTAGAAATAAATTTTTTTATCTTTGATTTTTGTTTATGAATAAACTTTTTATATTAACATACAAACAAACATTTGAAAATTTAAAAAGTAAATGGGCCTTAATTTCGGCCTTGATAGTTTTCTTTCAATTACATTCATATTCCCGCCCAAAGCACAGCTACCCACACTGTCTCTCTCATCATTTTTTGACCAAATCACTAAAGCAGAAGCCCTCACTCATTCCAATCATAATCTAAGCCAAATCTAAAAAAAAAATCTCACCCCCAAAACCTCCCAAATCATCCACTCTCCGATCTCTGATATTCCTCTCATAAAAAAGTGTCATTTTATCCAAGTCGAAACCCTAGAGACCAGCTCAGTCATCATGAACCATTACCACATCTACGAAGCGATTGGCCGTGGCAAATACTCGGTAACCTGAAAATTATCTCTGTAGCTTGTTTTGCCCTTTTTGAGTTAACGTGAATTTCTTTGAATCTCTGATTTTCGTTTTGAACTGTGTAGAGTGTGTATAAAGGTAGAAAGAAGAAGACGATTGAGTATTTTGCAGTTAAGAGTGTTGACAAGTCGCAGAAGAGTAAAGTTCTTCATGAAGTAAGGATACCAAAGAGCTGTTCTCCTACTGTTTGCTTACTTGATTTCTGTTCTTGGTGGGGACTGGAGTAATTGATCACTGACTCAAAGAATTTAAGATTTTTGTGGTGCTTAGTCTGTTTATTAAAGTTAAATTTAGGCTGTGATTTATAATTCGATAAAATGTCTGTTTTAGTAACTATTTTAAGACAGTTTATAATTCGATAAAGAGCTGTTCTCCTACTGTTTGCTTAGTTGATTTCTGTTCTTGGTGGGGATTGGAGTAATTGATCATTGACTCAAAGAATTTAAGATTTTTGTGGTGTTTAGGTTGTGATTTATAATTCTATTAAATGTCTGTTTTAGTAACTATTTTAAGACAGTTTATTTGCTTAAACTGATGATTGCTTTTTTAGTAAATAATTTAACACAATTTCGTTGCTTAAATTTGTAAATGCGTGGTTTAACAACTGGTTCAACATATTTTTAAGTGCCATTGCTGTATCTTTGACTCAGTGCTAAATGTGCCTGTAAATGTTAGATACAGGCGTGTTCAAGGAAGTGAATATAGTTGCATGTTTGTATCATTGGGAACTGGGCGGGAGAGAGCCAGGCAATATATATTTTTAGTGAAAGTTGTGATTATGAGTGGTTTTGCTATGATTCATTGTTCAAAACACCCACTTTAGAGATGGATTTGCTGGAAGTCATGTTTTTATTTGTTTTAAATCTTTACCAACACCTTTATTTGAAACATGGGGAACGAGGGGTGTAAAATATTTTGTCTGCTTATCACTGTTTTAGAAAATTAACGTGACACTTGATACTATTTTTCTCATACCCTTTTATTGACATTATCTGCAGGTCAGGATGCTTCACTCCTTAGATCATCCAAATGTCTTAAAATTTTACTCATGGTAAGATTTTAGCATCGGGCAATTGCTCTCAAGATTCATATTTCCATTCAATGTATTTGTTTTTTGTTTAATAATGCAGAACATGCTTATCTTTGTTTTTTATCCTGCGTTAGGTATGAAACATCATCTCACTTGTGGTTGGTTTTGGAATATTGTGTTGGTGGAGATCTCATGACCTTATTGCGACAGGTACTGACTACTTAATGAATTATGTATACCTTGCTCTCCTTCAATGGATTTCACATTCTCTTACTGGACACAAGGGGGACTGGAATTTATCATTCATGCTCAACACTAAACTTAGTAACATGGATAATTTGATCAGTGAATTTTTTTAGAAATGCAAGGCAGAATTCAGGCCTTGCCACAGGCTGTGTTTTTCCATCACAACAATCTAGTTTAGTCTAGAAATGTGATGTCCATGAAAAGTGACCATGCTGTTTTTGAGAAAAAGAACACTAGTGCATCAACACTAGTGTTTATTACCTCTGTTTTGTGTCATTTTTAGGCAACAAACAGGTTTGTATTGTTAATCAGGGCTCAATCTCATTTCGCCTATGCCAATTCTCTTCTGATGAGAAGGGAAGGGTTGTTAAATTTTTTTCCAGAGTTTCCTGGAGAAGTACTTCATACCAGTATAATTTTCTTGTAATTTGGAATTGACACTCAAGGTGACCAAAATCATGAGAAATTTGGCCCTTGGGAAGCATTTCGATACTGTATGTGCCAAACCTATGGTGATAAATATGGAAGTTCAGGTTACACAATTGCAAATGATATTAGCTTGTATGTTTAAACATGTCATATTACCTTGAGAATTTGTTTCAGTTTCATGTAGCAATGGAGAGTATGATTTCAAATTTGTATATATGCAATGTCCAATGTACTATAAATTCATCAAGGTAGTTTATATTTGACTTGCAGGATAGTCAGCTGCCTGAAGACTCGATTCATGATCTCGCCCGTGACCTAGTCAGAGCTTTGCAGTAATAAATGCTGATTGACTTTTAATTTTGTTTCTATATGATGTCTGTTAAATTGTCTGCTTTCAATCTCTCCTTTTTACAATGGTCACTGCTGTCAGGTTCTTACACTCAAAAGGAATTATTTACTGTGATTTAAAACCATCAAACATCCTCTTAGATGAGAATGGACGCACAAAGGTACATAATCATTTTATTTTCTGTGAATGGTAGAGTAATTTTCAAGTTTTAGCTATGCACGACTCATATTCATATTTGTGCAATATAGCTATGTGATCTTGGACTGGCATTTTATTTTCTTAGTATGGTAGGGTAATTTTCAAGTTTTTTGCTATGCACATGACTGGTGTTTGTACTTGTGTAATGCAGCTATGTGATTTTGGACTGGCAAGAAAATTGAGCGATGTATCCAAAACTCCTTCTTCCATGGTAGGTTGTTCTATAACTGCTACAGCATTTAACTCATCATATGCAGAAAATTTGAAAGTGGTATCATGATATGGAGCTTGTCCTTTTCTTATCTGGTTATAATTTTATACTACTCTTTAACTTTGCTTTTGTGTTCTTACTTAGTTGCCACAAGCAAAACGCGGAACACCCTGTTATATGGCTCCTGAACTATTTGAGGATGGGGGTGTCCATTCATATGCATCTGACTTTTGGGCCTTGGGCTGTGTACTGTATGAGTGCTATGCAGGGAGGCCTCCTTTTGTGGGAAGAGAATTCACACAGCTAGTGAAATCCATACTCTCAGATCCGACACCCCCTCTCCCTGGCAATCCAAGCCGTCCATTTGTCATCCTAATCAATTCTCTCCTCATAAAAGATCCAGCTGAAAGAATCCATTGGAGTGAGCTTTGTGGACATGCTTTCTGGAGGGCTAAATTTGCTCTGGTGCATTTACCTCCTCAGCCAGCTTTTGATAATATGATAGAGCTTTGTGCTAAGCCTTGTCTCTCAGAATGTAATGGAGACAGATCTTCAGCAAATAGGACCCCTCCTAAACATCGTGAAAAAGATGCAAAGGGAACTCCAAAACAAGATGAGAATTCCATGTTAGGATCAAGAGGTCACGAAACACCAGTTAAAGGTACACCAAGTGGCAGGAAAACTCAAACAAAAGTCTCTGGCCGTGTGGTTGAAGTGAAGCAGAAAGATCCTTCCAGTGCTGCTAGGCATGTTAATCTCTTAAGGCTGTCAAGAATAGCGAAATCAAACTTGCAGAGGGAGAATGAGAAGGAAAACTACAGGAGGCCCTCACCCAATGGCTTCGAGAATGATTCTGAGGTCAAAACAGAGAACACTGACATGGAACTTGATTTTAATGAGAATGCTGAAGATGAGATACATGATGAACCTGACGGGTCAGATAACTCAACCAGTACAACAGAAGAGGTGGTCAATAACATACCTCAATTGGAAACCTTCCCTGTGATCAACGCACCTGCCTCAGATGAATCAAGAACAAATGATCAGGACTCTTCAGAGCAGGTTGATATGGTTCCTTCTCCAGTCAGTGCTAGTCCTCAACTCAGGAATCAGAGAATTAAAGAAGGTTTAGGGCCAGCCATTGAGTTTGATTCTTCAAAATCATCCAATAACCTTTCACATGTCCTTTGGCATTCATCTGATCTTTCTGTCAGACCTGTAATGCCCAGTAGAAAAGCTGATAAAGTGTCAGATGTTATTCCCTCGCTTCCATTCGAGGCCCTGCAACCATCTGATTTTGTAAAGATGTCCAAGGAGCATATGGATTCACTCACCAACAGAATCATATCCGTTTTAAATGGAAATACTAGCATTGGGGAGAAGCAGAATGTGATTAGATACCTTGAGATGTTGAGTAGCAATGCTGACACAGCCAATATTCTGACAAATGGGCCAATAATGCTCCTGCTTGTTAAAATGCTTCGGCTGTCCAAGACCTCAGCTTTGCGTGTTCAACTTGCTTCCTTGATTGGATTGTTAATTCGTCATTCAACTTTTATTGAAGATGATTTGGCAAATTCTGGAATTTTGGGCTCACTAACAGATGGCCTTAGAGACAAACAGGAAAAAGTGAGGATATTCTCCATGGCTGCTTTAGGTGAGTTGCTGTTTTATATATCTACCCAGAACGATCAGAGCAAGGATAACAATCCACCAGAATCTCCTTCAAAGGACAGCCGATCTGGATTTGGCTGGCAGGTTAGCTTTCAACCTTTACAAATATCTTTTTGTGTGCAATATTGCATGAAACATGATTTTTCCACTTGATGAAGTTTCATTTTTCTATTTTGTCTTTTCATCTGCGCACATCTAGCATATTCTGTTTAGTGGAGACTTTCCATTGTTTTTCCTATGATTCATGGATTTCAAAAGTCATGCTTGATAGGAAGTTCTGCTTATATGGGATGCCCGAGTTCTCTATGCATCCTTTCCTTCTCCTTTTCTACTTCGACTTTCTTCATTTAATAATATTCTTTTACCCGAAGCAGGTTCCAAACTCGTTGATTTCATTGGTATCATCTGTTTTACGTAAAGGAGAGGATGATATAACTCAACTTTATGCATTGAGGACAATTGAAAACATCTGCAGTCAAGGGGGGCACTGGGCAGGTCGCTTCACTAGCCAGGATGTGATTAGTAACCTCTGTTATATATATAGAGCTGCAGGGAAACAGGAGAGCATCAGGCTCACTGCAGGTTCATGTTTAGTCCGGCTGGCAAGATTCAACCCTCCTAGCATTCAATCAGTCATGGAGAAACTGTCTTTCAAGGACACAGTGTCTGCTCTTGGCAAGGGCAGTCCACGTGAGCAGCAAATAAGCTTGAACATCTTAAACATGGCTATGCTTGGAAGCCATATGCTTACAAACATTGGCCGACACCTTTTGATCTTGGCAGAGGATAAGAATTTGGTCCCAAGTCTTGTGTCTCTTACTGAGCAGGGCGGTGAAATCTTGAGGGGAAAGGCACTCCTTTTCATTGCTCTTCTTTGTAAAAACGGTAGGAGGTGGCTATCACACTTTTTTTGCAATCCTAGGTTACTATCTGCAGTGGATAGGATTGCAAAAGAGAAGGATATCTATCTCCAACAATGTCTAGATGCATTTGTGCATGTTGTGGCATCTACTATACCAAGTTTACTGGATATTATAGCTGGAGATATTCAGCAGATGATGGGAGGAAGGCGTCAGGGTCATATCTCTGCCATTGCACATCGAATTGCTCCAAAAACCAATGTTCATATGTTTCCTGTTGTTCTTCATCTTCTTGGAAGTTCTTCTTTTAAGCTGAGGGTGGTGAACCATCAAGTTATGCAGCAAATGGCAAATTTGGTCAAGGTCATGGAGACACCATTTCAGGTAGGAAGCTGTATGTTTTATCTCTTATTTTACCTTTTCTTTTTTTATTTCTTCTCTTAACTGAACAAAACTTTAGGATATAGTGTTAAGTAGTCATTATTTTGCTAGAATGCCTTATCTAGCTGTAAATCATTAAAAATGCAGTTAAAAAAACTGAGGTACAAATGCTACTCGTCTTGACCAGTAAAATTAGGGTATTACATGGTTGGCAAAATGCCTATTCAAGAGGAAACCTAACAAACCTGACACATAGGGTATGGCAATTCCTTATTTTGCTTATTTCTCTGACCGACTCAATTAAATTAGACTTAATTCAATTGCTTTGCAACTTGATGAGGAAAATGGTTAGATGTCGAAGGAGAAATATATAGCTGGTGAAATATAATGCTTTGACGAGTAGTGATCCATTATACATGAAGATATAAAATGAAAAATTGCACCAAATGCAGCTATCTGCAATGCATGTGCATAGCTTAGATGGATATGGAGTAGGCTTTTCTAAAGTGGACATTTCCACCTTCCTATTTATATTTGTAATAGAAAAGTTTTTTTATGATGAGGGAGAACTTCGGATCACCACGAGGGGCAAAATAATGATTCAAACTCTAAATAACATTTTTGTTCTTTGATTTTCAGGGCAGAGATGACTTCCAAATAACCCTTCTTCGAGTTCTTGAATCTGTTGCTGAGGAGCGTCTTGTAATTCTTGAAAGCCACAACATTTTCATTGGTGAAATCCTTCCTGGTCTAGCTGTTCTATACAAAGGCAACAAGGATGGCGATGCCAGATTTTTATGCCTAAAAATTTTGTTTGATGTGATGGTCATTTTCTTGAATGAACCTTTGGAAGATGAGCAAGGATCAGAGGCTTTAAAGTCCATATCCAATATTCATTTCCTGCCTCTCTACCCTACCTTTATTGAAGATGAAGATCCCATTCCCATGTATGCACAGAAGCTCCTTGTGATGCTCATTGAGTACGATTACATAAAAATATCAGACATTCTACATCTGAAGACAGTTTCACAGTGCTTTGAATTTTTGCTTGGTGACCTATCAAGTGCCAATGTCAATAATGTTCAGCTGTGTCTGGCTATGGCATCAGCTCCTGAAATGGAATCGAAGTTGCTTTCTCAATTAAAAGTGGTGAGGCGGATTGGAAACCTTTTAGAGTTTGTGTATGCAAAGGACATGGAAGACTTTCTTGAGCCAACTCTTGGCCTGTGTAGGGCATTCCTTCTATGTTCGGTTGGCAGTAAAAGAGGACTTGCGTACAAAATAGAGCCAGCCCTTCTAAATGATTCTTCTTCTGAGGCAAGCGCTGCAGCTGATCAACTGCATTGCATAAGAGACATAGCTGACTTTGGTAGCAATGTAGGTGTTTTGCTGGCGTTGAGTGGGTCTGATGAAGCTAACGTTGCAGATATAGCTTCTGAGTGTGTGTTATTGGTGCTGAAGGCAGCTCCAAGGGAAGCCACAACTGGTTTTCTAACTAACCTTCCGAAAGTTAGTGCAATCCTGGAGTCTAGGCGCAGGGGTGTTCCTTGCTTACTTTTGCAGCGGATACTGCATGCTCTTGCTTATTCTTGTCGGCAATATTTGTCACATGCGATGATACTATCCATTGCTGTGAATGAGATTTCCAGGATTGAAGTCATTCTCTCGGAGCTGAAAAATCCAAGCACCCCCGATTTAGCGAATGCTGTTTTGCTTGTGGTCTCAGAGTTGCAGCGCCTACATCGTTGTATTTGAAGACCTCGAGGTTGATTGTTGGTTTATTTTCCCTTGGTTTGTTTCCTAAAGTTTAGGATTGACATCTATCGGTGTCCTATTATTCGCAAGTGTGATGCAATTTGGCTTGTAAAAAGGACATGGAAGACATTGTCGTCCTGTCCCCTCTGTCTTCAGGTGAGCTGAATCTTTAACGCACATAGAGCCATCTTATAGGCCTGCTTTTGTATAATCTCTGTAAGCTTTATATCATTGTTATAAACTTGCAATCAATTAATTTTTCCCTTCAGAATCTACTTAAAAAAGTGACTAGAACAGATTTGCGCATCCTTTTTTCCTTTTCTTCAAGACTGCACTGGCATCGTGTGAAATAAATAGGTATCTTCTAATGACTTGGAAATTGGACGCACTCGCTTACGCTGGTTCACCGAACACTGGAAGAACATCCTGAATTTGTGAGCTCACTTGGAATTGGAAACCTTATGCTTTTCAGTGCTCAAATTATTTGATCCAAGGCTAGCTGGTAAAAGCAAACTGGCATTTTGGAAGCAGGCATAGCATTAAATCAGGCAAGGGTTCAGATGGCCTATCACTGTAGCTTACAGCCTTACATATGGTGTTAGATTGTAGCAAGTTCCAGGGAATTGAATGCTGATGGCCGCTGCTGTGATGCTCAATTTGATTCGGTTTTGGGCCATTTGATGTAGGGAAGATGAGATGTACCGTCACCCACCCATGTTATCTTCGCCGTGGGCAGCTGTGGCTGCTTGCAGTGGCTGTGCCTAGCGGTCCGTCTAATCATGCACGGTGGACCCGGAAACCACGGGTGTGTGATCTGTACGCATGGATAGGATCACTAATTGCATGCAGCTGCAGCGTTCCTGGACAAGCTTCATCATGGTAAGTTATCCTGCTCCTTGACACTACCTTTTAACACAGAACTTCCATCAAGTTCAATGCATAGAAATTTAACCTCGACAATTCAAGACTCGGTCATCTAAATTAACCCATGATGACTTGAATCAATTAAAATCATGCCGTTTCTTTAAAAAAAAAGAAAAACTAAAACGATTTTGTTTTATAATTTTCTTTTATAAAAGAGTTAAACTAGATGATGATAGTAGTGAATGTCTATCTTTATAGGTAAATCAAGTCAATTATGAGATGAGTTTTTTTTCTTCCTCCTTACATTCACGTATCTTATCAAATGACCGATCAGTAATGTCTAGAATTGTGATAGATTTTATATTTTCAAATGATCTTTGTGCTTATAAATATTTTAAAATAATATTTTTAACAGCAACATATAAAACCCATCTAAAAGCACTTAGAAAACTTAATTAAAAGCAAAAACAAATTATTATTTCCAAGAAAATCAGATTAAACCGCAACCGAAACCCAAATGAATACTTAGGCTGGGTCGGCTGGATCCCAGCTCTCATGTAATAAAACGGAGCTCAACCAACCGAGTTTAATTAATATAGCTTAATGCACAGCATGCTTCCTCTTATGAATATGTGGTTAAATATAATATCATTATCCTAAAATCAGGCCAGCCAAAATTCACGGGACACAAGGAATCTACTCCAACTAAGGTATCGCAACAAAACCCAACCAATCTTTGTCTCTTCCCCGTACATGCCAACGTGCAAATTTTCATCACCACCCATTCATCATATGATACAGGACCCCACCTCATGCCCTAAGTCAACTTTTAAAATGCCTCCATCATAACTGGCACCAAAACTTCACACACAAAAACTTAAATTATCCCCATATCATATGATCTGTCCAAATAAGTGTGGCATTGATTTCTTGATCATTAGCATGGCGGCCTTCTTTTGGTCTCTGATAGTACTCGCTGTGCCTCTAGTGATCTCTCCTTCTTCTTCCACTCAGCTAAATCCAGAAACCTCAGCTTATCCCATCTCGACTTTCCTAACCAATTCTCCTCCAATACCTCCTTTCCAAGAACTGTCACCAGACATTGCTCCGCTATTGCCTTACCCTGGGGGTGCGCTGCCTTCTCCAGCCACATCATCCATTCCCACCATTCCTTCCTCCCCAAGCCCGCCCAATCCAGATGAGGCGGTCGCGTCAGGGCCTGATTCTGCTTTCTCACCCCTAGGAGCATTGCTGGCTTCCTCTGCAGCACCCCGGAACTTGATAAACTTGGTGGTGGTGGTTGTGGGGTTGATAGCATATCGATCAATCCAGCTGTTTCAAATGTGAGTCATTTGGTGGCTAAATGACTCGAACCTTCTGAAAAAAGCAGTTGATTTTTTAGCTCTACTGTTTCCATGTTCATCTTTCAAGTAAAAAACATAATGTAAGTAGTTATTACTCTTCTGATGAGTTTACGCACTGCCATAGATTGTCGTTTTTTGTAAGGTAGACTATCTCAAATCATGAACTGGCTGCAGTCTTTTAATATCTGCATCTCTTGAGAAGCTAGTGCCTCTGCAATCAGGTCAGGTCACAGGTGTTACGATGAATGTGGCTTGACAGGAAAGGTTTCTCCGATGCTGGAGTAGCAATTGGATTCCTGCTGGCACATGGTTTTGATCCGGATCAATATGGGAACCAATTATTTCTTTTCTGTGCATTTGACCAGCACAAAAAGGTGTTTGAATTAGGTGATCATTTGTTGAAAAATCTTTCACATGTTAACTAATCATGATTAATTTAATGATGTTTTTTCAAAAATAATAAACCTTTTTATATGCTTTTTACTACCATCATCGTTTCTTTTTTCTTTTTTTTAAAAAGGTTGTCCTATGTGTTCCAAGTGAAAACACAAGTCTAACCAGCTCTACATGCGAACCTGTCAAAACGGCGGGGAGGCTTCAAAATTTAATAAATTCTTAAAATAGTGAGAAAGAAAATTAAAAAGAAATTATCAATTACATAGATAAATTTAGATTTAATGATATTAGCTAATGAGTTAGTATTTATCTCAATAGCTAAATAAGGGAGGGTTTTGCACGGAAGACAAAATGCAAAGACAATTATGCATAGTAAGTTCTTAAAATTTATTAGATTCGAGTGATTTGATAAAATAAACATTTAGAATTCATATACTATTGCGGTAGTAATTGTTTTGAAAGTGTTTTTTTCTTTAAAATACTTCAAAATAATTTTTTTTTTAAATTTATTCTTAGCATTAGCATGCCAAAACAATATAAAAACACATAAAATAATTCAATTTAAAGCAAAGAAAAAAAAACTTTAACTTTTTTCACAAACATTTTAAAACATAAAAACAAACATGTTATTCCATGACTTTTCTTTTAATGAAATTATCAATTGAAACATGAAACATTCAATAAGTTTTGTACAAGATTATGAATTTTTTAGATTGAATGACTCCTTATTTGAGGGGGTGAATCAAGTACGAATTTATATATTATTGCACCCTACAAATGCATTGGCTTTTTGGAAATTGAGGAGGGTCAAATGATTAGCAACCAAATTAATAATCACAACATATGTTTAGATAAGGTCTAGTGATAAAGAGCTTGGAACTATGAAATTTATTTCTCTCATGATTTTATGTTCGAGTCCTGTAATTGTTAATATTATGACCATTGAAGGTTTATATAATTATTAACTTTAAGACACGTGAGATTAATCGAGGTGTACACAAATTGACTCGAGCATTCATATGTTTAGATTGGGAAAGGGAGTTGAACATTCGGTAATGTAAATGCTGTGAGCTATATAAGCTAAGCCACAAGCTCATCTGCTAAGGAAATCACCTCTACCACTTCTAATATGTGAGTGATTTGGTTTATTGTTGGATTCTAATTAACACAAAAAAGGTAAAAAATGCTGAGGGATAAATGAAATATTTTAAAGTAATCAAAGATCATAAGATTTTGAGGAAGCCGTGACATTTCTTGTCATTTGTAGCTCTGCTCATGCTTTTATCCAACAAAACCATGACAGAGTTGCTAGATGGAGATCTAGAAAAAGCAGTGGATTGAATAGTACATGGATAAATGTCAAGTTAAAAATCCCTGCTCAAGTTAATATATATATATATATATATAATAATTATAATATTTTTATAATAATTTGGTATACCTAACCTGCTCAAGTTAAAAACAAAAATTAAATAAACTAAGTTTATAATTTGCAAAATATCAAAAATTAAGTTGTATGTAATTACAAATCTCAGCCTGACCTAACTATATCCATGAAACCTATATTCTTGTTCATGTGAGAGAAGTTGGTGTTGCTTTCTTATAAGTTTTATAGAGATTGAGCCTTAACTAATAACACCTTATAAGTTATAACTTGAGTCATTAATTAATTGTCAATTCTATTGAAAAATGAAATGAAAACAATTAATATATACTAAAAGGTAGTGATATTTCATTGTAACAATAAATAGTGAAATGTTAAAGCATTTCACACTTTAGTCCTTAAAAAAAAATTAAGACCCTTTTCTCTTATTTTTGCTTAAATCTAAAAAAATATTCATTTTCATCCTCTGATATTAGGTTTAATGGGTATTGAGTTTTATGATTTATTTTGATTTGTTTTTTTTATGGAGTTCTTTTAATTTTATAACTCGGGTTGTGTCAACTAAAGTCAACATTTTTAATTTATTTGTTCTTAGTACTCATCTTTTTAAACTAGGTTATTGGTTTTGCATGTTAGCTAGATTGACTCAAGTTTATCTTTTTATCTTTTTTTAATTGAATACATATTTTTTTAATTGCATCATTCAAGATTGATTATAAATTAGACTTTATATTTTTTTCAATTAGCTTTTTTATAGAGCTATCATGGTCTCCTCATCCGGGTTTCATTAGTTAACCTGAATTGATTTGGATCATTGTTTTTTTCCTTTTTTTATTTGGTTATTTTCTATTTTCTATTTAATATTTCAATATTTGGTTAATTGATAATTAGACTTTATAATTTTATTTTATTTATATGAGGTTATCACAGTTTTATGACCTAGGTCGCAGGTTAAACCAATTAATTTGGATGTTATTTTTATTCTTTTTTAGTTGATATTTATTATGTTTTAACTTTCAATAATAAATTGATTGTGTTTTTTTAATTGTTTTCTTTAAAAAAACTCACCTTTTAACATTAGGTTAGTTGTGAATTTAGCTTAATAATTTTTATTTATTTATTTTTATGGTGTTATCCTAGTCTCATGATCCATGCTTAATAAGTTAACCAAGTTGACTTGACTAATTTTTTTAGTTGGATTATGAATTTATAACACTTCCCCTTAAATGACCATGTACTTTAAAATTCAATGGAGGACTTTATATAGATACTTCAAGATCTATATATGAATACTTCAGGATTCAATAAAACAATGTCAAATTGCCTCATTAAAACATTGTAAAGGAAAACCCAGTGGGAAAAAACCTAAGCGAAGGAAAAAAGAATACAATTTGCATTGACTTCCCCTTAAAAGTACATGTCTTATGACAAATCTTTAAGATGACGCATTCCAATATTATGGACAAGTTTGTTGAAAGTTGAGGCTGGTAAAGACGTTGTAAATAAATCTGCTAGATTATCACTTGACTTAATTTGTTTGATATCAATCTCTCTCTTTTGTTGGAGCTAGTGAGTATAAAAGAACTTTGGTGAGATATGCTTTGTTTTGTCTCCTTTAATATATAGTATTCTCTAAGTTGAGTGATGCAGACAATATTATCTTCAAACAATATTGTTGAACTATTTTCAATGATTGACAATCCATATTTTCTCTTAATATGCTGGACAATTGATCTTAGCCATATTCATTCTCAACTTGCTTCATGTATCATGATAATCTTTGAATGATTTGATGAAGTAGCCATAATATTTGATTGACAGATCTCCAAGAAATTTCAGTACTGCCATAGGTAAATAGATAACCTGTTTGTAATCTCCTTTTGTGGGAATCAGAGAGATAACCTACTTTTGCATATCCAATTAATTGTGAATTTGATCCACAGTAAAATAATCCCATTTTAGTTGTTCCGCGAAGATATCAAAATATATGTTTGACCCCATTCCATTGTCTTTTGGTGGGAGTGGAACTATATCTTGCTAATAGATTTACTGCAAAAGATATATATGGTCTTATACAATTTGCAAGATACATAAATGCTCCAATAACACTAAGATATGGTATTTCAGGACCATGAATTTCTTCATTCTCTTCAGGAGGTCAAAAATGATCATTTTTTGCATCAAGTGATCAAACAATCATAGGTGTACTCAAAGGATGATCATTGTTCATATAAAAATGTTTTATGATTTTTCTATATACATCGATTGATGTACAAATATTCCATTTGAAAAATGTTCAATCTATAAACCAAGACAAAAATTTGTCTTTCCGAGATCTTTCATCTCAAATTCATTTTTCAAATAGGTTACAGTTTTTATGAGCTCTTCAGGACTACCAATAATATTTAAATTATCAACATATACTGCAATAATAGCAAATCCAGATATTGTTTTCTTAATAAAAATGCATGGACAAATCTTGTCATTCTGAAACTCTTTTTAAAAGGTATTCATTAAGACGATTATACCACATCTGGCCAGATTACTTTAACCTATATAATTTTTTTTGTAATTTAATAGAATAAATACTTCTAGGTTCATTACAAAAAGTTTCAGGCATTGTAAATCCTTTAGGGATTTTCATATGGATATCTTTATCTAATGATCCATATAAATATGTTACAACTACATCCATTAAATGCATATCTAATGTTTCTAAGACTACTAAACCAATTAAAAATCTGAAAGTGATTGCATCTATCACTGAAGAATAAGTTTTCTCATAATCAATGTCGGATCTCTACGAAAAACCTTATGTAACAAGTCATGCCTTATATCGCACAATTTCATTGTTCTCATTGTGTTTTCTGACAAAAACCCATTTATATCCAACGGGTATAACACCTTTAGGTGTATGGACTATAGGTCCAAATACTTCATGTTTTGCAAGTGAGTTTAACTTTGTTTGAATTGCTTCTTTCCACATTGACTAATTATTTCTATGTCGACATTCTTCAATAGTTTGTGGTTCAAATTCATTATCAGTTCTGGTGATGCTATGATGCGACCATATTATGATAGTTTCATCCATATTTACCTAGTGTTTTGCATATGTTTTGCGTATAAAATGCCTTGATATTCTTTATTTTATGTTTTGAAGGCATTTTTGGATAAAAGATGCAAAAAGGAGGTAATTGGAGCTAATTGATAGATTTGACCTTTAGTCGGTGTTTTGTGCAGAGTGGAAGCTCTAGAGATTGAAATGAAGTGATTCCAGAAACATTCAAAAGATAACATCTATAAATTTATGGAAAGCTAAGGAAAAAGAAATAAAATAAGGAAGATCATGGAAATCGCAGCCTTCAAAGTCAAATCTTACAATCTGCCGATATCAACCTATGTCCATTCCAACTTCAATATCTCGAGCTAAAAATGTCAGATTGATGCAAACTCAATTGTCATGGATTCAAGACCCAAATACCTATAAACGCTCCAAATTACAGCTCAAAATGATGTGATATGAAGGAGATATGAATTTTACAAGGGACAACTAAATTCTGCCAACTTAAGGAAGGACTATTTTGTAAAATAGACACTAGGGTTTCTAAGCATATATAAAGGAGGAGAGGAGCAAGGAAGTGGCGGCCAGCACCAAATAAAACACAAATCTTCCTCCTCCAAACCCTAAATCATGTTTTCTTCCATCTTTTTATTTAGTTGTTCAATAAACATGTAAGGCTAGACTCTGTTGCTTGGTTGCAAGGACACAAAAACCTTTAGATTTCAATAACTGTGAGATCTATTTTTACCTCAATTTTTCAGTTTATATGATGAATATGTTTGTTCTCCTATGCTTATTTTCCTATGATTGTTTATTTAATTGCTAAGAGCGGACTCGAAATTATTATTGTAGACAATCGATTGCTAAGTTTGATATCAAAACCGGAGTTGTGGTATATGAACTTATGAAGCAACTAAGTTAATAATTGTAGTGGATCTATGTTATTAATTTTAGGGAGAACATTCAATCAAACTAAACATATATTGCGGACAATTATGTTTCTTAATTGATCAATTTATCTAGATTTTAATGCTGCCATTGAATCAAATTACTAGTGTGAACACTGTGGTTGTTTGATGGTTAGGGTAAGTTCTACGGTGGATCCGTTAATGAACCAATTTTAAGAAGAGATAAATATTCAGAATATAAATTGATGTGTCGTTTCCATGATCAGTTCTGATTTCTATAGGTGGATGTTGATTTGCGACCAAGGTTTGCTTTATTGATAAATTTCAGTTTTATATAATTTTCACTGAGTTTGGTTTAGCCTAGCCTAAACAACTTCCAACCCCTCCAATTGCATAACATATAGCACAGAAATCTGAACTAAATCGTCCTCATGGGATCGACCCCTTGCTTGCTCTATACTATCTTGTTTGATTTGTTTTAAGCTAGGGTAATTAATTTGTGCGACCACGACATCGCAACATGCTAAAAGCAGCCTTAAATGCAAATACGTCATCTGTGATAATTTTATTTCGTTCCAAAATCTCTCTTGTATGAACATAGTTTATGGAGATCTCATTATTTTCAGATACCTAGTTCTCTTCAAGAGGTCCCTTTTCAGGGGGGGTCAGTGTTAGGAGATGATTTGGACACAAGATTTGATGTTTGTTTTATGAATGAGGACTCTCTAAGAGTACCATCATCTATTCGTTGAATTTTTATTTTCTAGGATTTTTGTCTTTGGCTCCAATAGGTTTTCCATGCTTCAAGCGTGGTAAAGATTCATTTGCTGCTATGTTGACCTTTTTTTTTCAAGAATTTCAATTCTAAATGGAGCATTAGCAGCAAGAATATGACATTTAACTACCTTTTCACTACTGGTGAAAACATCCGATAATTGATTTGCAATACTTTATAAATGAATTATCCTTTGAACTTCAAGTTCACATTGATTTGTCCTTGGATCAAAATGAGATAACTTCGGGTTATTCCAAGTAATTTCTTGTCGTGTTTCAGGTAGTAAATTTGATAACTTCGAGTTATTTCAAGTAATTTCTTGTTGTGTTTCAGGCACTGAGTTTGCTTTCCTTAAGGATGGGAAAATGTTCTCATCAAAATGGCAATCTTCAAAACATGTCTTAAAAACATCATCAATCAAAGTTCAAGGAATCTAATAATAGATGGAGAAACAAAACCAACATAAATTTCTATTCTTCATTGTGAACCTATTTTAGTCCTTTATGGGGGGTGCTACAGGCACATGTAGTGCACAACCAGAAGTTCATGGATGAATTATATTTGGTGGTGTACTATAAACAGGTTGTAAAGGAGAATAGTTATGGTAAGTATTTGGTTTAATTTTAACTAGTGATGCAGTTTGTAATATAACATGTCCCCAAACAGATGTAGGCAATTTTGATTTCATAAGTAATAGTCTTGCAGTTAATTGAAGTTGCTTTATAAATAATTATGCTAGACTATTTTGAGTATGTACATGAGCAACAAGATGTTCAACATCAATTCCAATAGAAGTGTAAAAACTATCAAATGCTTAAGTAAACTCACCACCATTGTCCAATCAAATTTTCTTGATAGGATAATCAGGAAATTGCGCTTGTAGTCTTATAATTTGTGCTATTAATCTAGCAAATGCAATATTTCAACTAGAAAGCAAACAAACATGTGACCATTTACTTGATGCATCAATCAATATCGAAAAAATTAAAAGGTCCACATGGTGGATGAATAAGCCTACATATATCTCCTTAAATTCTTTCAAAAAAGATAGTGATTTTATAAGAACCTTTGATGGAAATGGTTTGATAATTAGTTTACCTTGAGAACATGCAGCACATGAATTTTTACTTGATAAAAGAATCTTCAGGTTCTTTAAAGGATGCCCATATGAATTCTTAATAATTCGTCTCATCATTATTGATCCTGGATGTCTAAGTTGATCATGCCAAAGCATAAATTGTTTTGGATCGGAACACTTCTGGTGTATTATAACATTTGATTCAATAGATTTCATGATCGTATAATAAATTCCAAAAGGAAAAGACAGGTCGTTTCTCAAGTACAAATTTCTGGCCTGAAATATGTGCAGTAATATAAAGATATTCTTTTCTATCTTCATATGTTCTTTCAATATGATAACACTTAGCACATATATCTTACAACCGAGTAAATTTCTTCTAGACTCAGGTGAATATAATGCATCTTTGATGCTCAGTCTTGTGTTATTTGGTAACACAATATTAGTTTTTTCAGAGCCTTATCATGTCTGCTAGACTTTATATTGTAGTGACATTAGCTTTGGTTAATTTCAAATACTCAAAATATTTATTTTCCATAAGAATTGTGTGCATTGTTACATTGTCTGCCAGACATAAATCTCCATCATAAAAATTCATACCACTATTCATTATGT
Organism: Salix arbutifolia; assembly: GCA_025169955.1. Lineage (NCBI taxonomy): Eukaryota > Viridiplantae > Streptophyta > Magnoliopsida > Malpighiales > Salicaceae > Salix > Salix arbutifolia. The sequence goes on along the minus strand of CM045909.1, from coordinate 13,999,036 downwards.
CTCCACTTCTGGTGGTATGATGAGTTACTTTTAGAAGGATTATCTCTTCTTATTTTCTATTTTTTTTCATACCTACATCCTTGGTTCTTTCTTTGTCTTTTGAATAAAGGTTCCATTCTTTTCAGGAAATGGTTTAGAACCCGTAGGATGAGATTGATGATTTTTCATCAAAAGCTCATTTTCTCATTCAACCACAAGAAGAAATGAAATTAATTCCAAATACCTTTTGAAATTATGCACTTTATATTGTTGTTGCAGGACAATGTTTGAGGCATGAAAATAAAGAATGTTTTCTCTAATATTTGATCTTATATGATATCTTTACCACACAATTTCAGTTGTGAGGTAATTAAAAGGAGCAGAATTATATTCAATAATCGATTTAAAATCTTGTAATTTTAGATGCAACCAATCATAACGACCTTAAGGAAGTATGATAAACTTTGGTGGTCATGTATTTCATTTAAATTTTGTCACATATTATTCTCTTCTTTAATGGTCTCTAAAAGATTCATAGCTTCCAAGTGAATCTCAGCGTCAATATTTAATAACAAATAATTATTTCTAAAAATATCAAGAGCGATAAATTCAAGTTTTATCAGATGTGATATTATCTTTATTTATAAAAACAAGAAATAACTTATTAAATAAAATCATGAAGATAAAAAAAAATAGTCCTTTAAGACTATTATTTATTTAGCATTAGAAATACTAGTTCTTCAGGAACTGTATTTAATTTATTTAATTCACCAAAAACTTATAATATCAATGTTTCAGGTACTATTTAATTCTTCAGGAAAATAAGTCCTTTAAGACTGTTATTTGTTTAGATTTAGAAATACTAGTTCATCAAAAACTGTATTTAATTTATTTAATTCTTCTGGAAAATCAATCCTTTAAGACTATTATTTGTTTAGCTTTAAAAATACTAGTTCGTCAGGAACTGTATTTAATTTATTTAATTCTTCAGGAACTTGTGATACTAGTTCTTCAGGAACTATTTTTAATATATTTAATTCTCCAGGAACTTGTAATACTAGTTCTTTAGGAACTATTTTTAATTTATGTAATTCTTTAGGAACTTGTAATACTAGTTCTTCAGGAACCATTAATATCTTTCTATGAATAAAATGAAAGACAATTTGCCACAACTAAATTACAATAATGAAAAGCGAATATATTAGAATTGATATGAGCTGGTTAAAGTATCGTGCTGATAACGTGTTATAAAAATAATAAATAGTTAACATAGAAGAACATAGACATGAAAATATAAGCAAAAGAGACAAGACAGAAATACCTTACTTATTATGAACTCTTTTATTTTTTCAAAGTGTAAAAAGTACAAGACAAGTGATTTATTTATAAGAGAAAGAAATGAACTCGATGATTATGGAAATCCAAGAGACTAAACTCAAGAGTCATGGATATTCAATACATATAAATATGAATTTATAATACTTAATATAAAAGCTAATTTCTTTCTTAGTTTCAAGGTAACAAACACTTAATTATAACTCTTCTTGTCATATAGAGTCATTTGGAGCAAAATATAATATTTTGGTGGACAATATTGTTGAAATGATTACTTTCTCTTTTTAGGCTGAATTCTAGCCATCACATTTCTCTTATCTCAATCGATAAGGACTGAAAAATAATAAAATTAAATTTTTGTATCAAAATGATTTTTTGAAGAATACAGAGGATTGACACCTTATAGAAAAATATATAGGGAACAAAAATATACTCCACCAATAAATAGGAATGTGTTAGCTGTGTACTGTACTCTAGTTCCTTGCCCTACAATTCAAACCTCACCCCTGAAAAATATGCAATCAAGCTCTAATCTGGGTTCAATTGTGCAACAAAAACATTTGAGGATCAAATTAATAAAAAAATCTTATCTTTGTAATCCATAGTAAAATGTAAAAGTGTGAACAATGATGTAGCTACAATGTAAAATGCCATATCATTTAGCTTTTCCTTATAATATGTGTTTTGAAAAGAAAATACACTAAAAAATATTTTTTACAATATAAATTATAAAAAAAACTTTAATGAAAGCCAAATACAATCATCTTTGATATTTTTATGCCAACATAACAATTTGGACATGTGATATTGAATTATATCAATTTACTATGAATATAAATTTAGAATTTGTAAATAACTAATAGGCCATGTAAGAACATTAAAATCTTTCTAATAAAAAATATTTTTTTATTGAATCAACTTTTTTATTTATTTATTGTAGAATATAATCTAGGTCAAGTTTTGATTGACCTGATTGTGCCTTAAACATATATATTCATAATTGTTTTCCTCACCCAAATTGGTTTCTTTTATTTTAAAGTTTGTTCAAATAAATAATATTCAAAGGGAGCGTTTTCGGTGAAACAAACGGCGGTTAAGATCCAAAACCCCAAAACATATTGTTTATTAGCATTTACAGCTGAAAATAAAAAATAAGAAAGACCAGAAGTTCTCTCCCTTGCCATGCATCAAAGCTAAGCCAGAACGAAAGAAAGAAAATCGATGGCAACTTTCTTGATAAAATCCCTAGCAAACCAAATCACCGTTAAACACTCACCGTCTGATCATACCTCATCAAGAATCGAAATCAAATCAGCACTGATTCCTGTGAAACGGTGCCGCAGTGGCAAAATTCCAGTCTTGGCGGCATCAATTCGCTGTGAAAACGACCACTCAACCGAGGCGCAGAAGAAGAAGAATGGTAATGCTATTAACATTCAATCTAGTCTCTTGCAGGATGCTGAATACGATGTCGCTTCGAAAGACGCCCATCCAAGTACGGACAAGCAAAGCTTCTAGTGTAATTAATTCTGTTAGATTTTTTTTTTTGTTTTAGATTTTTAGAGTTTTAGATTTTTGCTTTAGGGCCATTATCATCCACTCATTCATCAAATTCAGTATCCAATGGGCCTCGCCTTCGTGTTGCTTACCAGGTAAATTAATATTATTTTTCTTCATAATAATAATCAAGAATATATTAATTATATAATTGATTAAAATTTTGAGATAAGTAAAATTACTTCTCTGTTCTTATAGGGAGTTCGTGGCGCCTACAGTGAGTCAGCGGCACAAAAGGTTTATCCGAATTGCGAGGCTGTCCCATGCGAGCAATTTGATACTGCTTTTGAAGTGAATTCTTGAACTTTTTTCTTTTTTTTTTATTGGCAGATAAGTCATAAGGTCTTCATTTTTGCAAAGTCATGCAATAAAATGCCTTTTTTTTCTCCCTCCTTTTGAAGTTTTGATGTTCACATTTTTTTTAGGAATTTTAGATTGAGTAGTTCTTAGCCAGGATAAAGATGCTTTGGCTGTTGGTTTTCAGGGATTAATGTAGGAATTTATGGTTTCTTGTGTCTTGTTCTGGAGATTAGATTTATCGTAGGATTTTTTTCTTTGATCAGCTTGAGATGATTGCATGTTTGAGACTCTTTTTATAAAAAGGTGGTAGGAAAATCTGAATAAAAACAAAAATGCTTTCAAAGGTACTCACAGACTCATATTTTGAGATCAAGGAGCTATTTAATGTAGGATGACTTTCGATAAGTGTCCCACAAATGATTTGTGATGAACTAGGTTTGGAGAATTAGGATTTTTTAGAAGAAATTAGAGTTTTATGTACAGTGAATAATAACAAATGTTAATGTAGCCGGAATGCTACATAGAATAGGTGACCCTTTTACAGGCGTCAAAAGCCAAGGAGATGGAAAATTAATCAGTTAGAGAAAATATGTATAATTTGAACTTCCAATTGATATTCTAGTTCCTAAAGAAGCTAAGTTTCCCAGGTAGACTAGGTTTACAATAAATCTCAAAATAAAAATTCAGATTAAAATAATTTATAAATTTATCTTTGCTTGGCTTCATTACTATTATGGTTTGGCAATATATTCAACAGTTTTCATCAATAAGTCCAGGTTTTGAAGTAGGCAGGGCCCATTTGATGGGTCAAAACGTGCAACCAAACTTTAATAGATGACTAGGTGGAACTTTTTTTTCCCTTTCAGAATATCAGGTTGTCTTTAACCTTTTTGCAACAAATGTTATTTTTTAACACTATAATGTATACTAGGATCTTCTGCGAGCTGTGATTTCTCATATCTTCTTTGCTTTGTTTTCTTTGCAGACAGTTGAAAGATGGCTTGTGGACAGAGCAGTTTTACCAATTGAGAATTCACTGGGTGGGAGCATTCACAGAAATTACGACCTGTTGCTCCGGCACAGGCTGCATATAGTAGGAGAAGTGAAATATGCTGTTCGCCATTGCTTACTAGCCAATCATGGTGTTAAGGTTGAAGACTTGAAGAGGGTTCTAAGTCATCCACAGGTATACCATACTTACCTCAGGTCCCTAGTCCACTTTCATGAAGATTAATCCCATAGTTGTGACGTTTCAGGCTCTTGCTCAATGCGAAAATACATTAACAAAGTTGGGATTGGTCAGAGAAGCAGTGGATGATACTGCTGGTGCAGCAAAGGTAGGCCTGAACTTGGGATTTTGGGAGTTGGTTTTCTTCTCTCATGTGTCGTAGAGCTCAACATCCCCTTGTTGTAGCTAAATCAATACGAAATTGCTTGAATATTTTGTCCTTCAAGCATCCCTACAAATTCTCTTGTCCATCCATGGGACTGCCAACAATTGTTATTAGCTCACCCTAAGGCTCTTCGACCAACCCTTTCATGCTCAATTACATTTTAGACTTGTGTGCTCATTTGAAATTGTTGCAAAGTAAGATTTTTTGACCAACTGACAGCCATCCTCCTTGACAAGTGGGAAAAAATCCAGTAAGGTTTTTCATGAAATCTCATGCTCATGTCTTTCTTTCTATCACATCTGTTCTCTTTCTAACCTCCCATTTTTACCTTGTCTTGTCTTGTTCTTTTCTTCAAAATTTAAGACGTGCACTATGAATCTTGTATGAAGATCCCCAAACTTGACATTAACCAGTAAGCTCCAAATAGGTTTCCTATTGTTAAGATATTCATCAATACTTTGAACAAATTTAAAGAATCTCTGGATCATTTTCCTCAAATTGCAACCTACTTGCTATTTAACGTTGGATAGGGAGCACAATGTTGCAGCCTGTTTGATCTGAATGATCTGACTTCATTTTGATCGTTTAGCATGTTGCACTTCAAAAACTAGAAGACACAGGAGCTGTTGCTAGTTCTGCTGCTGCATCAATCTATGGATTGAATATATTAGCTGAAGATATTCAGGTTTGTATTTGTGTACTCTTTTGTGGTGTATATAGTCAGAATGTGGCCTATACACTGTTTCACTCATAGCTTTCTACTAATAGGATGATTCTGATAATGTCACACGATTCCTTATACTGGCAAGAGAACCAATAATTCCAGGCACAGATAGGCCTTTCAAGGTTAGTCCCTTCCATGTCACTAAACTAATGGCTGTTAAATTGCTAAACTATTGTTCTGTTACTTCCTGACAAACAGATTTTTCTAATAAGTTTGTTTCTTGAGATCCAGACAAGTATAGTTTTTTCATTGGAGGAGGGTCCTGGGGTTCTTTTCAAGGCCCTTGCTGTTTTTGCTCTTCGACAAATCAACCTCACTAAAGTAATTTTCTTTTTTGCCTGTGACATATCATCATTGCAAGGCTCAATCTCCAAATATTGTTTTTGGCTGTGTTATTCCTTATACCTTGGTTCTTGCAACCAGATCGAGAGTCGTCCTTTGCGGAAGCAGCCCTTGAGAGCATCTGATGATGGCAACAGTGGGCTTCCAAAGTAAATTTACTGAAGAACTTATCTTCATTTAATCCTAGACTGCGTATATATATTAGTTGATAATTAGATTCTGCTCCTTCTTCATGCTTGTCTTCTATTAATAACAGACCTTTAAATATTTTGGCCTGATTTTTTTTATACAATTGCACTGCAGATACTTTGACTATCTGTTTTATGTGGATTTCGAAGCATCAATGGCTGACGAGAATGCTCAGAATGCCTGCAGGCATCTTAAGGTGTGTTTTCTTCTAAAAGCCTATTACAGGAGTAAATGTATAAATGACTTTAATTGATCTTTCTCTGGCAGGAGTTTGCTACGTTCTTGCGAGTTCTGGGGAGTTATCCGGTGCACACTAGCATGATGTGAATGACCTTTTGTTCTGGTAAAGATTGAAGCATTCAAATTATTGATTACTAGATACTTGATAGATTTCAAACAGTTTTGCGAGGTTATTATATGAAGAAAGCAAGTATACTTAATTTAATTTTCAGAGATTTTCTTCCTATCTTCTAAATCTGTTTCGGCCTTGGCCGCCACAACTGAAGCAGAATTTGAATTAGGATCACTCAAAACTTTAAGCTTTTATTTTGATACTCACCTCTCCGTGCTGCAGCTGCTGCTGGGATGATGAAGAAACACTAGTGTGATAAGAACAGAAGCTTGGGCCATTTTCCTTATTCTGGATATGGCCTGACATTTATGCATGCAATGTGCTGATGGCATTATAATGCCCGGCCGATATCCAATTTCATTGAATTTTTTGTTGCATCTTCTATACATTCACGTGACTATTAGGAACTAGTTTAGGCATTTTTTCATAGCAATTTTTTTTTGGTCACGCATGTACATCAATTTGTGAAACATGCGATTCTTGAGCTGGGGGTGACAGCAATGGTTTTTAAATTAACTTGTTACAAGTCTTTCGTGAAACCCGGGCAATCCATGTAGATAACTAGATTGTTTTCGTAGACTTTGGTTGGGGTTAGAGACGAGTGGTACTTTTTAATTGTGAAGGACATGATGGAGAACTCATGGATGAGGACTGGTCGGCTTGCAGCTTCCACAAACTACTTTTTAGTGTTTGTGTGCATTAGAAACATTCTCAACCTCAAAAATCCATCCCGTGTATCTTTGGTTAGGGGGGAGCATTTTTGGTTCGGTTTTTATCAAAAAAAGTAACCAAACCGAAAATTGTAATTTCTTTTAAAAAAATAACTGAAACCGAACCGGACCTATTAAAAACCGATCATTTTTTGTTCGGTTCGGTTTATATTATTAAAAAATTAAAAAAAATCAAAATTGTTTTTTGGGTCAAGCTTTTTGATGCTCTTTCACTTAATATTAATAAAAAATGATTTTCTTAATTATTTTTGCCATTGATTCAAATATTAATGTACTAAATTAATAAAATGTTTATTAAGTTTTGTTAATAAACATTATCGAATTAAGACGGCAAAGATCTAACATTCCTGAACAACAAAGATATGAACATTAACAATTGATTTTAATTAACAATTGGTGATTGTTGTTGCCTGAAGTTATGATTAAACAAGAACCCAGAAAACCCAATACAAGAGAGAAATTAATACACATAAAGATGCAAACTTTACAGCTTAGCAAAAACACTCGAAGTAAAAACATACAACAAAACAATAAATTTTACAGTAACTTCTGCCTTGCGTGGGTTGCACTGTTGCAAAGGGGCTGCTTGTTTTGAAGAGGGAGGGAGAGAAGCCGAGAGGGGTGGGGGGCTACTACTAAGGTTTGTTTTGAAGAGGGAGGAAGAGAAGCCCAAGAGGGGGGGAGGCTAGGGTTTTGAAATTAGAAAAGAAGTGTGAAAGTTTATATTTATAGGGGGCGGCAGCCAGGGTTTTGAAATTGGGAAAGAAAATGTGAAAGAAAGTTTATATTTATAGGGGGCGGCGGCTTATAAGATTTTTTTAACTGAACCAGTTTGGTTTGGTGGATTCGGTTTTTGCTTTACAAAACCGGTACTAAACCGAACCGAATATTTTTCAAAGTTTTATAATTGGTTTAATCGGTTTTTTTCATCGGTTTGGTTTTTCCGGTTTTTTTTTCCCGGTTTTCTCGGTTTAATCGGTTAGCCGATTTTTTTGCTCACCCCTATCTTTGGTAAATAACCAGAGGTATTTTTGGAGCATGTCTTATGTAACTTGTACCTGTGGTGGAACATCCCATCAAACTCAGAAGGGATGAGCGTACAATGAGTGATGCACGTTGAGTGCATAGTGGTAAAGGGGTGTGGCGTGGTGGCAAAGCGTTTGAGATCTGTATAACGGGTCTCGAGTTCGAGTCAAGACGTACATCTCTTGTAAGAGTCTGGGATAGCCGGGGTTTAACTCGCTCACCTGGGCCAACAAAGTTTGTTTTTCGGGAAATGGGGTTTTCTCGAATTCAAAAAAAAAAAAAGGGCTGAGTGCATGTCTTGGCTTGGACAAAAGAATAAATCTGTGCACAGGTAGAAGTTCTCAAGGCAGTCTAACTACTATGTTTTTTCACTCCTTTAAGTTTAACTAAATGCCTGTATTTTATGTGCTGACTATGTTTTCAGTTTTTCTATCTGTGATTTGTCACTAGAAGCAAACCTCCACCTGGTCAAAGTCGAAGTGGTCCAGTCCACCCAGGTTGCTTGAGAGGCAAGTTGCAAGGTTATTTGAGTAATTATACCGAATTGTCATTTGAAATATGACCACAACCGATTAGTAATTTAAACTACTCCGACGATTTGTTAAATGGCAAGAATGTTTAAAGCAAGGCAATAGCCTTCAACTCAACCAAAGAAAATGGAAGGGAGACACGCCACGAAACAAAGGAAACTTAAGCCTACGTTCAGCAAGGTGACATTATTATGTACACGGACTGGGACTTCTCTCGGACATAATTCATATGCTAAATCACCTGTTCATAATTCAAATTATCGTGAATTTGAGATGAGCCATGTATATTTCTCTGCTTTTAAATTTAAAATTTAATTTCATATAATTAGATGATGTAATAAAAAACTAAACTGAGGCTATGACCTTTATTTTATTTTTTCATTTTATTTAATCATTACCATACAAGCATTATTATTATCTCTCTCAAAAAAAAAAAACACCAAATTAATTTTTAATTGTTTTCACGAATTAGTACTAATAGTTAAATTATTCTCTTTTCATTAATTTTTTATCCTTCAATTTGTAAATACGCCAAACATCCTTAAAAATTATTTTTTAAATCTTTAAATAAAAATATGTTTGGTTGAAAAGATAAAGACAAACTAATCTTGGAGTGAATTTTTATACTTTCAAAACATGATAAATTAAAAGGACATGTCTTCATGGGCTATTTTTTATTTCTAAAATATCCTTGTAAAAAACTCTGAATTCTGAAATTGTCAAACCAAGAGTTGTATGTTTCAATATTTATGTGGTCAGTGACCTTAGAGAGTGTAATAACTCATTCCCCCATCACATTACTGTTCAATTCCCAGTCATTACTGATAGTATGGAGTCATCTACGGTGCATTCCACGCTGATTCAGGATACTCCACGGGACGATGCTCACCTCTCCCCTAGGGCTTCAATTGCCAGGACCTTTCCCCCCGCTCTGAGGGGGATGATGGCGGTGCTCTGGTCTCCCATCTTGTGGGCCAATTACAATAGATGGTTTGGGCGTGAAAACCCTAGTCGCCCCTGTCCCTGCTGAGTGTCTTCCCTCTGTGCTTGACATGGAAATCGGGGTTCTATCTGACCTCCGTCGATGATTCCCCGAGACCCAGGGTTCCCCTGTGCTCCCCCACCGGCTCCCCTCCTCCAGATATATGCCTAGTAGTATTTGAGATTGACAGCCCTAGGGCCCCTCCCTTTCCAAGCCATCCTATTGGACGACCTCTCCTCTAGGACCCTTCTTCTCGACTTACTAGTAAGTGTTTTCTAAAGCCTGAGGATATTGGAGAGCTTGGGGATGTTTGAAAACTGTTTTTAATAGGTTATTTCATTGGAATCGCTCTTGAGTATACTGCCATTGGGAACTTTATGGCAGTTGTTTGGGGATGCAATGCCATGCTGAGTCTTCATGACTCCGACTGGCTCATTTTCTGTTTTAATTCTTTTGAAGCCATGTTGAAGGTATTGGGCGACAATCCGTACTCCATTAAAGGCAACTTTAGTCCCCCAGTTCTGCTGTATGCTCCAATCCATGTTCGTCTTCCGAACCTCCCACTAGAATGTTGGACACCTGAATGCTTGTCCAAGATTTGCAGTGTTATGGGATGTCACTTCATATTATAGTTGTCAACATTTTTTTGTTGTCCATTTTTTTTGTTTTGGCTGAAATTACGGAAATATTTCATAGTAGTTAAAAAAATAAGACAAAACAGCATAGTTTTTATCTTGGTTTAGATCCCAGCCTGTTCTGGATTTTTCGGCCGAACACCGGCTGAAACGTACTGGTTTTGTTCTGCCCATTCCGTTTCAGCTAAATAGTGTTTTTTTAAATAATGAATAATTTTACAGTATCAATCATATCTCTTAATCCGACCGTTACATTAAGATAAAATTTTACGAGAAACCTCTTGACATAGATATATTATATTAAAATTTTAGAGCAATCAGAGAATATAATGACCTTGCGAGATTGATGATGACATTATTATAATATCATACATGCTCATAATTTTGTTCAGAAAAATCATTTTATTGTGTTTTTTAGATTAAATTACACAATTCTAAATAAATTTATTTTTAGATTTGAATTAATTTTTATTTAAATTAATATATTTAATTATATATATATATATATAAAAACAATATAAACAGAAATATTCAATTTCAATTAAAAAACGATACACTAACTAAAACAGTATTGATAACTTTGTTTCATACGATGGATACTCGTACGGTCATGCTGTTAAAATGACTCGGTCTTCTTTTGCTAGAGTCATGGTTGATATGGACTTGACAGTTGAACTACCCCCTTTCATCATCATCTCCATGCCGAACAACCCCCTTCAAAGGGTTCTCTTTGAAGGAGCCTTGTTTTGTCCCCGATGTCGCATGCTAGGGCATGATAGTGCCGCCTGTCAAAATCATGTCGGTATTTGACAGGTGCCTCCAGCTCTGTTAGTGCCTCTGTGGATGTTGTAAGTCCTCCTTGTGAGCCCTTAATCTTTGCAGGTTGCTTCTGCAACTTCTACCTAGTGATCATTAACAGGATCCTATCGATGGCTTTTAGTTGCATGGCCCTACATGTTTCCTCTCCTCTTTGGGAGTTAATTTTGGTTGCTATTGATGTTTTTATGCTATGGTATTTATTCCAGGGAGCTTGTTCCCTTACTTGCATCATGTTGCTTGTAATAATCTTTGTTAGTTTGTTGTTTCCTGTTATGGACTACAAGGATGACTTCTGCTCACGAGGTTGCTGCACGTGCCCCAGGGTGTTGTTTTCCTCATTGTGATTTCCAGCTAGCTCCTTTTATGGGAGCTGGTCCAGTGACAATGCTTTTTGTAGTTAACCATTTTTTGTGTTTGCTTCCTCGGGAGCTTGTTTCCGAGTGCAAGCTCATGGTTCTGCTGGTTTTCAACTTGTACTTTTTTATCTTTAATATAATCATATTTGATCCAAAAATTTATTATTATAGTTTAAAACTCGACTCATGATTGATCCAGACTCATGATTGATCCATGACAAAGTCTGCGACATTGGTCAGTCTTGGGTCACAATTTGGGGTGACCTAGGTCGTCTTAAGAATAAAATGGTTATCATCATGGTTTTCAAACTCGATTCAAGAGTAAACTCGGGATAAGACTTGGGTCATGAGTGAATTTGACCATGACTCAAATCAACACAAGAAAAAAATAAATATTATTATAGTTTTAAAACTCATCTTGGGGATCGAGTCAGGATAAGACCCAAGCCACATAATAGGAGAGTTAAATAGAGTGGACTTAGGTCAATATAAAAATAAAAATGATTATTATTATAATTTTAAAACTCGATTTGATATCAACTCATGATAAGGTCCAGGTCACATATCAAAAGGGTTAGCTAGGGTCAATGTGAAGATAAAGTCATTATTATCATAGTTTTAAAATCATACTCCGAGGTAGATCGGGGCAAGACTTAGGTCAAAAGTTAGGAGGGTTAACAAGGGTTGACTCGAGTTAACATGTAAATGAAAATATTATTATTATTATAGTTTTAAAACTCAACTCAAGAGTCAGCTTGAGATAAGGCTCAGGTCAACTGGTTCAACACAAATATTTTTTAAAAAATAATTAAAGCAATTTTGTTTTGACTATTTTTTTTTATAAAAAAAAACAAGAAGTTTTTGACCAATGTTCTATCCCAAATTGACCTAGGTTTTTTATATGGTTAAGTAATGTTAGTTTTTCTACTATTTTTTCTTAAACTTTAACTAGTTTAGGACCCGAGTTAACCTAATTTCGGGTCAATTTGACAACAATATATATTAAGAGTAAAATAGTTCGGGTTATTATAATATTATTAATCTCAACACTCAATATAAACTAAAAAAACAAAATGAAATTATTTTTAAATCATATAAGCTTGGCAATAGTACATATTAAGAGTAAATTATTTTTATTTTATTTTATTATGTCTTGTTCATTATAGACAAACATGATGAAAGACAATCATTTCATCTTACATATAACTACCAAATAAAACTTGTCTTTGTTTTGTTTTCTGTCATGTCTTTATTGTTTGTCTTTTCTATTATAGAGTAATAATCAAACACTATCCTAAAAATTATGTTTGTAATAATTTTTTATTATTTTTTTAACCTTATATCAAACTAAAGGAAATAGAATAAATAATAACCTACTTTATTTGTGGATTTAAAACACCACAATGGATTCCAAGGGTCTCAATATTTGCTTTTTTTTAAAAAAAAAATATCCATATAAATAACTCACCAAGAAAGCCACAATAGAATTTATCACCAACCTATCAAAAATTTCACACCATATGACCTACCTATAAGTTTCAATGATTAGTATTCTATGCTTTTGAGAATTCTTTGTTGCTACCATGGATGAACACTTTGGACAGTGGGGGAGCAAGGTACAAATGATATGAATCCATGGCCACCAAAAACAGGTCACATGAAGCCATTATCAAATTTTCTTTCCTATGGTGGACTATGTGAGAAAGGGTGCTCAAGAGCATTCTTATGGTGGTTTGACAATACATATTATAGCGGGTCTGGTTGTCTTCTGAATCATGTTCATTGAGCAGTGGCACAATAAAAAATTTAGGACTACATGGTAAAAAAGGCAACATACTGGTAGTGGTTTAGGCTGTTAAACTCAAAATTGAAAAGAGATAGAAGGAAAGAAAACACACAATTATTAATTGAATAATCAGACTTCATCTGCTATAACTCTTATATAGGCAAAAAAATTAATAGAACCTTCCTAAAAAATAGAAACAGAATGATAATTAATTATTCTAACATACTGTAACAACCTCCTTAAGACTAGGGTTGTTCTTGATTTATTGAAACAAACTTGTCTGGTTCAACACATCTTTTTATATTGATGTTATTAACTCTAACATGTGCTAATGTCGATAATTCCAACACTCTCCCCCAACATCAACTTCTAAACTTTTATCATACCAAGTTGACGACAAAAAAATTCCAAACTTCTTGTTATTTAGACCTTTAATAAGTCTGCAATTTGGTCTTCTGAGTTAATCTACTTTAGTTCAACCTCTTTTTCTAGTATTTTTTCTATGATAAAATGATAATGCACTTCTACATGTTTTGTTCTCGCGTGAATCACTGGGTTCTCTTCCAAGCGAACAACTGATTGGTTGTCATGGTGCAATGGAATTGCATAGTCCACTAGTTGATGTAGATCATTCATCAACCTTATTATCCACATACTCTTTTGAGTTGTCATTGCTGCTGCATGATATTCAACCTCTATTGTTGACAAAGACATTGTTAGTTTGTCTCTTGCTACACCAAGAGATTGCTCCTGATCTAAGCATGAACACATACCATGTGGTTGATCTGCGAGTGTCGTGATCTCCTGCATCATAATCATCACAGTAGCCAACTAGCTTACAATCTTCACCTTTCTTGCACAGCAGACCATAATCAATTATACCCTTCACATGTCTTAGGATTCTTTGAACTGCTTCCAAATGAGACTTCTTTGGGTTTTGCATGTACCAACTCATCAGACCAACTACATATGAGATATTAGGTCTAGTTAAAGTTAAGTAAAGAAAACTACCCATCCATTGTTGATACATTGTTGCATCTTTTAAGTCTCTGCCTTTATGAGCACACATCTTGGTATTCGGATCCATAGGTGTTGAGATTGGCTTACACTCTAGCATCCTAAATTTTTCCATCAAATCTTTGGCATATATTTGCTGACATAGAAATATTCCTTTATGTGTACGATTTATCTCTAGCCCAAGAAAATGCTTAAGTTGTCCAAGTTTTTTCATCTCAAAATGAACTGACAGATTCTCTTTGGTTTGACAAATTTCTCCAAAATCATTGCCAATGATGATTAAATCATCTACATATATAAGTAAAATAGGTAAGTTTCCTCGAATAGCTTTAACAAACAAACTAGAATATTCACGAGTTACTAAATATCCTCTTAGAGTTAGAAATTCAACAATCTTACCATATCGTGCCCTAGGTGCTTGTTTCATTCCGTAAAGTGCTTTTCTCAGTTTACAAACATAGTCAGTTGGGATGACTTTGATTCTAATCCATATTGTTAAGGGAATCCTTGTGCTACCAGATGAGCCTTGTGTCTTTAATTTGATCCATTTATGTGACATTTTATCTTATATACCCATTTGCAGGAAATAGGCTCTACGTCCTTTGGACTTGGTACGAGTTCCCAAGTATGATTTTGTTTTAGTGCTGCAATTTCTTCTTCCATAGCTTTATTCCAGTCTAAGCTTTTACAAATGTTTCTGGTCTTTTTGTGTTTGCATCTTCTTCTATAGTAATATTGACATATTTTGAATTTGACTTCTTCGTTCTTGTTGATATTTTGAATGGGATTTATGTTGCTGTTTCACTAGATTCACCTTTTTCGCTTGGTTGCCCATACACACCAGTTTGCTAAGGGCCTTGAGTTTTAGTATCATCAGTTGCATCTTCACCCAGGCATAGTTGGATTCAAGCAAATTGCAGCTCATCTTTAAAACCCTCTAAATTTGGTAGTATCTCTTTCTTTGTGGATCACCATGAAGATGATTCATCAAACACCATATTTCAGGATGTGTAGCACTTTCCAGTTATAGGATTACAACATCTCCACCCTTTTCGCTGGCTATCATATCCTATAAAAACACACATGACAACCTTTTTGTCCATCTTGCTACATAGATGATTAGGTCCAAAAACATAGCAAACACATCCAAAAACTCAAAAATAACTCACAAGCTTCATGTTCCACAATTTTTCAAAAGGTTATGGAAAACTTAAATTTTGTTGAGGAAGCTTATTGATTACAAACGCTGCACTTTTCATGGCTTCTACCCACAATCTTCTTGAAACATTCTTTGCATGAAGAACATTATGACAAATTTCTACTAGATGTTTATTCTTTCTTTCTGCTACATCGTTTTGCTTTGGAGTGTTAGCACATGTGAACTGGTGGTGTATTCTGCATTCTCTAAGAAAGTAAGAAAACTCATATGAGGTATACTCCCCCCCCCCCCATTATTAGTACGTAGGCAACAAATTCTCTTATCAACTTATACTTATGTCACTTCTTTGAATTCTTTAAAGTTTGAAAAAGTTTCAAATTTTTCCTTCATAAAGTATACCTACATATACTTTGAAAAATCATCAATGAAAGTCACCATGTATTTCATCCCACTGATGGAAGCTTGCTTAACAGGTCCAAACACATTAGAATGTATTAGTTCTAATGGCCCCTTTGCTTTCCATTTTGACTCTTCATATGACAATTAATGTGCTTTGCTATACTGACATCCTACACAGATTGTATCACTTTTTACTTTAAGTTGAGGAAGTCCCTTCAGCATTGACCTTTTCATCATCACTTTTAGTTTAGAATATCTAACATGACTTAGTCATTGATTCCATAAATCTGTTGTCTCATTCTTTCTCTTTTTGTCTACATATGTTGTTTCTACAAACATCACATAAACTAATTCCACTCTAAGTCCTTTTATCACAGGTTCTCATATAATATCAAGGTCATGATAAATTCTCACATCTTGTGGGCCGAAGAGAACAAAATGACCTGAAGATGTTGATTGTGCTACTGTGAGAAGATTCTTCTTCTTTATACCAGGGACTTGATAGACATTTTGAAGCTATGGGTAGCTTTGAATTACCAATATTGGGAAGAGAATATTGTATTACCAATATAAGCTATGGGTAGCTTTGAATTGTTCGTTGTGACCACCACATGTTTTCCTTTGTACTCCATCAATTCATGTAGCTTTTCTTTATCACCTGTTATATGATTTGAGTAGCCTGCATCAATGATCCAATCCTTCTTATAATCAATCTGTTTAGGTTTTGTTACTGTAAAAGTTGATTATTCTATTGTGCTGAAGAATGCATAAACATCCCACTCATTCTCATGTTTGAAAGTAACAATATTACTTTCAATGCCATGTGGCTTTTCTTCCTATAATTATAGCATTTCCCTTTAAATTTCCTTTTGGTGTCAGAATTCCTTGCATCATCGGTGTTTCTTTCACCTTGATTGTTTTTTGCCTTGTTTCACTCTTTTTAGCTTTGTTGTTGGATTGTTGTTTGCACTTCCACCTGCCTTTATGGACTTAAAACGCTTCCACTTCACCCTTAAGTGACACTTCTCCCATTTGTTTAGCCAAGGCTTCTTGCCCAACAAGCAAATTCTCAAACTCAATAAGTGATGGTTGATTTTGCCATCCTTGTACTGTAGTAACAAAGCTTCTAAATTCTGGTCTTAAACCATGGATAATTATTCTTTTCATCATGATTTCACCGATTGGAGCTTCTATATCCAATTTAGAAATTTCCCAACATAACATCTTCATTTTGTGAAAAAAAAGAGTAATTTTCAAGTCACGTTAAGCTATTGACAACAACTTATTGTTTAGACATTGAAGCTTCATATCATTTTTCTTTGAGAACAACTTGGTAAACGTATTCCAAGCTTTATGACAGGTTTTAGCATCTCGAATATGTTCCGGCATATCTTTTTTTATTGTTGTCTTCAAAGCAAACATTGTTTTGCCCACTTTTATCTTCCATTTTCGTAGTATACCATTTCCATCCTCATCCAACGGTTGTGTAATTTCGCTTCCATTCACAACCTCCCACAAGTCTTGGCCTTGCATGTAAGACAACATGCATGTCGACCAAGTATTGTAGTTTTGGTTGAAGATCAAATGTTAATAATGGTGACTCTCAATGACTTGAAGATCACCCATCTCACTTTATCTTTTCCTTACGTGTTTGACTCTCATAATTTTCTTAAAATTCTCTTTAATCAAATGTTAAACTCGGTATTGAAAAGAGACAAACATAGAAGGAAAAAAAACACAATGTTATTAATCGAATAATTAGACTTCATCTGCTACAATCCTTTTATAGACCAAACAATTAACAGAACCTTCAACCTTCCTAAAAGAATAGAAACAGAAAGATAAATAATTATTCTAAACATGTTGCAACAACCTCCTTAAGACTATGGTTGTTCCTGATTTATTGAAACAAACTTGACTAGTTCACCACATCCTTTCATGTTGATGTTATTAACTATAACATGTGCTGATGTTGATAATTCTAACATAGGCATCAATCCAAAGACCTGTATGGATCCAACAGTTAACTACATCAATTTGGTGTGTTTCACAATGAAACTTTGTTGAGTCCTCAACTGTAGTTTCTGGTTCAAGCCATTGACTTTTAACATAATTGCAATTTGCTCCACTTTCAGAGATTTAAAAGGAAATAAGACTGAAGCTGGGTCCCAAAATTCAATCTATAATTCAGATTCTAACTCCTAGGACCTAAACACCAATGGATCAAATTGAGGATGAAACTATCATATATGCAACAATATGTAAGTAGGAACAATCCAACCTCAAAGAGAAAATTTGCACCTATAGTTTCTAGCTTAAACATGGAAATGGTAGAAAATTTTGCATTGAACTAAAGTGTTATTAATAATGGTCTAAAAGAAGACTATTGTGAACACATTATTCCTCTACCGACATTGCCGGATGGTTCAATGGCTAGTAATCTTAAATCCAAGAAACCTAAATACCTTGAGAGTTTACTTGTTGCATTATATCTATTTTCACAAACAATGACTTCTTGGTCAAGTTGGATAGAAGGGATAAGGGGAAAACAAAGGCTGCTCTTCCCACCAGAACCAATCCAAAGAGAATTGAACTTGCATGAACGGATGTTCCAGGGTTTAAAATGTAGAAACTAGGAATTAACCACTACATTCAGCAAATGGTGAAGACAATATTGTTTCAGCTTTTATATTACGATCTCAGCAAGCAAAAACATGTCTGAAATGAATCAAATAGGCAACTTCTTTAGTAGAAAACACTTATGGTTTAGGTTTCACCCAAAGAATTTATAAATATTGTTTTTGTTGTTGATCGGGACCTATCAATGTGCTTTGTTGTTATCCTTCAACTTTCAGCTATATTATGCCATGTAGAGAGACATGACAATCCCACAAAAGAATACAATGAGAATATAGCAGCAAGAAAAACCAATATTAGAGATCAACATTATTTAAAAACCTGTTTTGTTTTAGCTTTTGTAGTAATAATAATAGTAATTGTTCTTCTTCATGCGTCGATTAATGCAAGACAATCCCACAAAAGAATACAGTGAAAATATAGCAGCAAGAAAAACAAAAATTTCAATAATGATGGTGGCTTTAGGACATAGAACTCCAATCTACTGTTAGGAAGCAGAACAAAACTAGGTCCTTGGAGAGGTGCCCTGTGATAGAGAGAAATCTTACTTCGACCATCATCCATGAAAGACAAGCCATGAGTATCATCATAAGAGCGATTGATTGAATGGCTGGATTTCGTGGAAGAATACAAATTGTCAGAGCATACGAAGTCAATACAAAATAATTCCCAACAAAAGAAATCAGCATCGTTTCACAACGAATTCTCACAATGACATGCTGATTTTATCTTCTGGTGGGCAGACTACCACGGGTTGGTTATAGATGTAAAAGAGTTTTTTTCTATATAATCATTGTTTTTCCTGATTATTTTATTGCCCTTGAAAAAAAACAAAAACCTAGGTGAATAAATTTTTAGTCTTTAATTTCATTAATTGAGTTACTTCATTTCCATTGAAAGAAAACAAATCTTTATTGCAGTTTTTGTATTTAAAATAATTTATTATTATTTTTTTCAATTTAACCTTGTTTTATCTATCAAATTTGCATTTCATTGTTTACCTTTCAACAAGTCCTTAGAATTCTTTCAATTTTATTTATTATTTTTGTGATTTTATCATTCTTTAGTTTTTTTTTTCATGTGAGATCTAATTTTATTATTAATAGTATTGTATTTTTTTTACCGTGCAATTTTATTTGTATCATTTCATGCTCCAACATTTAATTAGTCAGATGTTTAACTTTGTAGTTGAGTTTTGAGTCATAATTTAAGGGTTTACGAGTTTAAAAGATTAAACTCAATTTACAAAGTCAACACGAGTTTTCTTATTTATTTTTTCTTTTTAAAAGCTTTTTTTACATGCTCCAACATTTTGCTATTTTTAATTCACTTTCTATAACAACTCTTAGTTGTTTTGAAAATACCACACGAGTTGCTTTGAGTTTTTTTTAATCTTTATCATTGTTAAATCAAGCTTTCATGAAGGAACTTTGTTTTTAAGTTGAATTAAATTAATTTATTTAACTCTTTAACATTTATTTTTTAGGTATTAAGCTTTTAGGTTTAGCATGAATAAGGAATTTAATGGATTGCAGACTTGAAAGTTTAACTTGAGTTTATAAGGTTCACTCGAGCTTGTTTTTTCAAGATATATTTTTCTCGAATTTCATTCTTTAACATTATTTTTTACTCTTTTTTATGGAATATATCTTTCATTTTGAAATAACGAGGGTTATCTTAGGGTTTTTTTTCAAACTTTGTTAAGTTAGTTTGTTTTTTTAAAAGAAAAGTCTTTTGATTAAATTTATTGATTTCATCCTCTAGCATTTAATTTGGTACCCGAGGCATCTTTCTCCTACTTGATGCCCTGTTCAAGCTTGTTAGCCCTCAGTCTCCACTCTAGCTTTTGTTCATTCCTTTATTTTCATTTTCTCTCCTTGGGATGTCTTGCCCTGGGGTAGGTACTTTTTAGTTAGATTGATCCTATCATATCTGCTTCTTAGCTTAGTCGAAAGCTAGAGATTGATTGTCTCTCACTCGAAGTCAAGCATGTTTCCTCGATCTATCCCCCCTTTCCCACATTAAAGAAGTTAATAGACGAGGGGTATGTTGAGCTATTTACTTTTACCCAAATTTATAATTTAAATGGTTACACGTTTGAGAGATTACTCGAGTTTACAAAGTTCACTCGGGCTTATTTGGTTTTTTTATTTGTTATTAAGTTTTTTTTTAATTTCATTCATCAATATTTTGTTTTTTATTTGTGTTTTATGGGATTTTTTGTGGTTTTGAAAACAATAAGGATTAAGTATATTTTCTTACCTCTACTGAATCTAGCTTCTTTAAAAGAAATTTTATTTTTTCTATTAAATTAAATTAATTGTGTAAAAAGAGCACGAGATGCTCGATTCATGATGATTTGTTTGCTTTATGAATCACTACTCTAACATAACATGTAACCTCTTTTAGTTACTAAATTCTTTTTAAAAAATACACATTTTAAAATGTTGATAGCATATGAACATCTATTTTTATATTCACAAAATATTAACCTGACCTATAACATAATGTGGGCTATTTATCTAGTTAATTAAATATAAAATAAAAGAGGACAGGGTTTTACCATACCCCTCTTTATAAAGCACTATTTATTTGAATAGTGCTTTTTTTGTTTTTTTTTGTCCGATAAATGTTTTATTTCGAAAAACATCATTTAATATTATATTTATTTTAATAAAATATCACACTCTCATGACATAGATTGCGAATTTGACGAGTTAACTTGGTTGACTATAAATTTTTGTTTTTTTTTCAATATTATTCTTTAATACTATATTAATATAGAATTAGACTTCATAATTTATTTTGTATATTTTTTATTATGTTATTTTAGCCTTATAAATCGAGAAAATACTTAATAGGTTAACTTGATTTGACTTAAGTTGTTTTTTGTATCATTTTTTTATCTGATTTTTTTTTCAATATCATCATTCAATATTAGGTTAGGAATTAGGTTTCATAATCTATTTTGATTGTTTTTCTATATGGATATTTTGATCTTACAATTAAGATCATGAATATCAACATTTTAACCTTAATGGAATTAAGTTTTTTTTTTCTACATGTTATCATGATCTCATAACTCAAGTCACTCATTCTTTAACAATAAATTTACTTTTTATTAGGTTGTTCCTTTTTAACGACATGATTAGTGATTTTGACGAGATAATCCACTTGATTCATTTTTATTATTATCTTTGATTTTTTTTTCTTTCAAATTTGTCATTTAATATTGTGTTTGATCTCATGACTTAAAGTTAATGCTTAATAGGTTAAATAAATTGACTTGACTTATTTTTTTATGTCATTGTTTTAATTATTATTATTATATAAAATAACATTCAACATTAGATCAAATAAGGGTGATTGAAAATTGATTTTTATAGTTTATTTTGGTATGCTTTCTATTAAGTTATTTCAGTTTCGTGACCAAAGCCATATATTTGGCAAGTTAACATGGGTTAAATCTAGTCATTTTTTATTTGTTTATGAGGTTCTCCTAGTCTAATGACCCAAGCCATGGGTTTAACGGATTGATCCAAATTGTTTTTTTATATTATTCTTTAATATTGAGTTGATTAAAGATTGAAACGTATAATTTATTTTGATTTGTTTTTTGTCATGACCCAATTATGAGTTTTTCCCTAAAATCATCTTTTTTCCTTTAAAATAAAATGCAAGAGTATCGCTAGCTTGATTGATAAAACAAGTTTGAGAAGGATTTAAGTGCAAAATTCAAAGCTCGAATACACCCTTGAGGATCTTGAATGTAATGAACAATTCAAATTTAAGGTTAACTTTATTGAATATCGAACAAATTTGTATAAAGATTAAGTTTGAAGATTTAATTATATTTTTAATAGGTTAGTTTGATTTAATCACGGAGCTAGTGAAATATTTAATTATGTTTAAGAACTAATTTAGGCCAAATTAAAATAATTAATTAAGTGCAAGGACTTGATTAGATTTTTAATGAGTCAAATTAATTTTATTAAGGACTTGATTGGTGACAAATGAAGTTGGAAGACTAATTCAGGTTTAATTAAGAAGATTGAAATTTTAAAGGATCAAATTTATTTTTAACAAAGTCAGTTGGATAAAATAAATAGTAAAATTGCAAAAAAAAATCAAAATTTAAAGGTTAATAAGGATTAGCTTAAAAAAAATTAGAGACTAAGAACTCGTTTGCAAACACACAAATTTGGGGACCAAATTTAGTTGAAAATATGAGTGAAATTAAAAAGATTACAAGAATGAAAGTTAATTGAGGATAAAATTAAAAATATTCAATAATAAGGTCCAGGTTAAGAAAAACATGTTGAATTATAAGGTCATTTGAAAAATTTACTGAGGTAAATTTCAATTAATTTTTAAAATCAAAATTTAATTGAGGACTTATTTTCATAAATTGAAAGGTTATAAGCTAAAATAATAGAGAGATTTATGACCTAATTTAGTATAGAAGTGCAGAAATGACGTTGTATCATTTAAATAAAATGACGTGTTTTGACCAAAATAACATCATTTTAGCTAGTTGTTTGGCCAAAGAATAAAAATTACAGTTAGATGACACATTATTTAACATTGTTCATTGTCTTCTTCTTTTGGTAATATAAAAGCTAACTGATAAACTCTTTTGTAAAGTCATTTAATACACCACACATGCCCCAATTAAACATAAAAATACTCTTTCTAGTAGCCTTGATCTTGTATTACATCATCATCCTTATTCCTATCAATTTGCCACCCAAAGAAAACTAGGAAGTTTACTTAAATTATCTGACCCAACTAGCCTCAACAACCTAATTTGATAATACCTTGTTGTCTTTCCACCAATGGTTAAGGTCATTTCCATGCAAATCAAGGGTCAAGATTTGAAGCTATGAAGGAAACTCAAACATCTCTTTCAACTCCTATAAATAAGGGTGATGCTTGAATGAAAGAAAAAAAATGAAAACTAAAGCAAGAATAAGAAGAAACAAGTTTGTATCCCCTTGCACATTTCTACCTACCAAAACCATAACTCCAAAACACACACGATGCCACCCTTTCTTTGCACCATCCCCTGGCATACACTGTCAACCCCCACCATGCCACAACAGCAGCACCATTAGCCAATAAAAAAAAGAAACAAGTACCCATCCCCTTACACATTCCTACCTACCAAAACCATAACTCCAACACACACATAATGCCACCTCTATAAACCATTTTGATGCATACGCTGTCAACCCCAACCATTGCTTTCTTTGCTTTCTCTGCCTCTAGACCATCCCGCTAACCTTTATCATGGACCACTTGATGCGAATCTCGTGATCACGTGGTCACGCAACCCACACGAAGAATGAGATTTGATCCTAGAAAGCCGAAATAGGTCTGATAGGAGTGTGACACAATGGAAACCTGCCCAAAGGCACCAACACTATTGGAAGGAATAGAATGACGCCACGAAGTCAATTAATCTTCGATAAGTCAAATCCAGTTCGTTCAAGAACTGAAGAATGCAAGAATCACTCTCACACATAAACTGAAAAGTTCATAATTAAGTTTAATCAAAATGGTTGTCGAAATTAGGGTTACATGAGTTTAAATAGTTCTTAAAAAGTAACCCTAATGGACCCCTTATGTGGACTTAAATGAGGTCCACTCAAAACTGACCCAAAATCCTAAATTGAAAAGCCCATGACTTAATCCAAGCAAGCCTTGGATCCTAGCTGAAAACAAAGTCTTAATTAAGCCCAAACAAGCCTTGGGCTGTAGCTAACAAAATTAAATAAAGCCCATAAGGCTTTTCTTTTATAGTCTTCCCTCAAGCCCATTAATCCCATGTTGTAGTAGGATTCTTTTGGCTCATTCGCTGTCCTCACTTCATGGCCCAAATAAGGTTGTATTGGACCCCTCCTGCACATGGATAAGATGTACTAGGGTCTCCTCTTGATACTCCAATGATCCTTGCAATTCTGACCTGGTTGAAACCTTCAAAACCAATGCATTCATTGTCTCTTTCAATGCCTTTGTCTTAGACCGCGTCATTGGATCATTTGGGACATGTAATGGGTCCTTGCTAGTGTTTCTAGACTGGTCCGCATCACCACCACGCCACAACAACACCACCATAAGCTAACAAACACCTTTTCCAGACCATTTAAACTTCTTCTATTCTTACCTCCTCAAACAAGCCCTGCATGGATAGTTTATGAGATTCTTCTCTTTTTTTCTTGCTAATAAAAAGCAATTAACATTCATTTAGAATTATATCACTCAAGATAAGACTTTGAAGACCAAAATTTATTATTAAAAAATAAATAGTATATCTATTATAAGTGTATGAATAATGTTGTCTAAAGTGAAAAACCACGCCATTTAATGTTTTATATAATATAATAATTAGTTTACTATAATAAAAGAAATTGCAACTCATCTTTTTTCCTTCTCCAATTCATCCCCTCTCTCTTTTCCCCCAACTCCTCTCATTTTTTTCTTCTTTCAATATCATTTTTCTTCTTTGTTTCATCTTTATATTTTTTAAGAATTGTTCAAGTTGTCTCATGACTGACCAAATCCATTGTATCACATCAAAACAACTTCCACAATTGAATTTTAAACTTAAATCGCATAAAGAGCTTGGTTAATAGGTTTTTTATGTCATATTTTTTTCTCAATTTCAATTTCATCCTCGTACTTTTTTTTACTTATTTAATGTGCTATCTTTAGACTTTAATGATGATCGGGCCATGTCATGCTAGTTCTTAAATGATTTGATTTTAAACTCGGGTTAGACAAATAATTTGATTGAAAATTTTCAAAATTGACTAGATAAATTACATTTAATAACAATTCTAAAAGTGTGTTTGAGGTTTCAATATGCTTTTTAAAATAACTTTTCACTTGAAATAATTCATAATAATTTTTTCATCACTAAAAAAATATCAATTTAATCTTTTGAATAAATAATATTTTTTTAATAATATTAAAAAAAAGTAAATGCATCACAAACACCTTTAGATAACTCTCAACCGCAATGAAACGCAAGACTATTTTTGTTTAAGAGCTCGTTTATTTTGTATTTTAAAAATATTTTTTTAATGTTTTATTTTTTTGAATAATATCAAAAATAAATATTCAAAATTAAAAAATATATTATTTCTACACATTCTAGTAACTTTGCAAAACAACCACCAACATATTATTTCTACACATTCTAGTAACTTTGCAAAACAACCACCAACTCAGAAAGTAATAAAAGACACATAATTGACTCCTAAAGTTTTTTCTCCTTCGTAACGCAGGTGTAGTGTTTAAGAATATAATAATAAGTTTTTTTATATATAAAAATAATATTTTTAGATTTTTAAAATTATTTTTAATATTATTATATTAAAATAATTTAAAAATACTATTTGTTTTATAAAAAAAAATGAAACGCGATATCTATTTAAAAAACAAACAGTAATCTTCCTGCGCTCATTGGATACCGGTCATAAAAAATATTAGACTCAAATGCTCTCCGAAAGTCACAGATGACTCCTCCTCCTCCCAAGAGGAGAGAGGAACAACAACAGAAAATATAAAGAGCGTACTTTCAAATTAACAAGAGACGTGTAAATTCCCTCTTCCTCTGTGTTTAGGGTTTGCACTCTCACAGTTTCTTATTCTACAATCAATCTCTATTACCTGTACTTGCATTTTCGAGACCCACAGTTTTTTTCAGGAAAAAATCGCTGATTTCTCTTCGATTTAAAGGTTATCTCATCGGTTAATTGTTTGTGAGGACTCGAGGTGATTTTCTCTCTCTCTTCCAACTCTGATTTTTATTTCATCAGGCATTTTCTTGAAACTAAATTTACGAATGCGATAATTAGGGTTGTGGATCTTAGATATGTAGGGTTTTTTTGGTCCGTTATCGACGATGCGATCTTGCAATGTGTTTGTTTTTTGCACTCTAAGCTATAATTTATCTGCCCGAAGCCTATATTTGTTATCTTAAGGAAATTAGATTATTTCTTAATTTGTTATTGTGCATTTTTTCTTTCTTGCAGGTAGAGATGAGTAAGTGCCTTTGTAAATGTGTATTCATTTTAATGGTTTTCGTTGATATATGCTATTAATTGAAGTGTATAGACACATAATTTGTATTATAGGATCAATGGTATGTTCAATTGGAAATGGGAGAATGGCAGTCATGGCTAGGCTTCTAGTGGCCGGGAGGTTGTCACAAAATATTGCAGGTAATCATAATTCGTTAGTTCCATAATGTACTTCTATGAAGAAAACATTGGAGCCCGTGTAGACCTTTGTGTTAATGCAAGTTTAATTTCTTAGGTTGCCTACTGAAATTAACTTTTAAAAGTAAATGGAATTAAAATTACATGCTAGGTGATATTTCATCAGCCCTTTTACTTTCCATTAGAGTTTCTTCTATTCACACCAGCTTCAATTTTTTGTAGAGGAGGTTAGCCAGCAGAAATTTGTTACTGGATATAATTGTAGAGAATTACATGAATCGGATGAACCCAATTTACTTGATGAAGAAGGTAATCTCCTAACACTACATTTATGTGGGGAAATCCCTGCCATTTTTTTTTGTTTTTTTTTTCTCTGCAGGGTACTAAGAATATACCTGGCATGCCAAATTAGGGATGTGCACATTGTATGACCATTTTTCTTTGTCAAGTCTTGGTTGTGATGCTCTTCATTGATTTCCCGGTCAAATTCATTGTTTTTCCACTGCACTCAATTTCTTTGTTATTTGATCATTTCTTTTTGCAGATATGCATGTTTTTGGCTTGATGCCCATGACCGACCCTTTGGACCTGGTAAGGTTTGGCATTTTGAACTTTTTAATGTTTGTATAAACTATATTCTAGCTCATTGACTCTCCTTTAACATGCGATATACTGCTAATCCTTTGGTGTGCTTATGATATTTCTAAAAAAAATTCTAATTCTGTAATATCACTGTGAAGGTATGTTGCAATGCTTGTAAGAAGCCAGTGATGGCTAGTCAATATGCAGCCCATGCAGGTTTTGAGGTTTTCTCTTTTCAGTTTTTTCCTTTCCCCTTTATTTCTTTCCTGATTCTTGTAGCAGTTATAACAGATGGTGTTGACATAGCTTATGTTTCAAACATTAAAGCTCCATGCAATGGATAAAAACATTTTAAAATGGTTGAAAAACACGAAAAACAATGATGCAGTAATTTTTGTGTTTAGGAATGATGTTGGCAAGTGTTTGTGTTTAATTAGGACCACTAACTGTCATTCTTTCGCTGTATTTGTAGGGTTTTGAAAACTTTGAATAGGAAAAAGGCATTAATACCCTTGATGGCTTAAGATTAGGTATAAATGAATTAAGGGTATAGTGGTAACTTGTAAAATATAAATAGAAAAAGAAAATAAGACAAGTAAATCTGAAAAATTTGAGAGAGAAGAGAAACGGAAGAGAGAAGAAAGGAGAAGAAGAAGAAGAGAAAAGAGGAAAGGAGAAAGGGAGGACAAATAAGTTATTAAGGTAACGTGTATGTGTTGTTATGTAAAAATATTGTTTATTAGTTAAGCTTTTTGTTTGTATTGGTGATTAGGGTTTGTAGATTTTATTTGGGTTTGATTGATGGATATATTTTATTGATCATTGGTATGGTTGTTGGATCATGATGCATGACAATATTTGCTGGTACAGATAATAATATGAAGTCATGAACATCATAGACCAAGTATTAGTGTCTTGACTGTCTTGGCATCTTTCAGTTATCAACATTATCTCCTCCATAACGCACTAGATGTGAGCATTAACACTGTTTATCCCAGTTTAAAAGAAAAATAATACGAAATTGCTTGATTTGCACAAATGCAAGTTAGGACGTACTTTGGAGTACAAGTAGGCACTTTTCTCAATACTCCAAATAGCAATGAGTTTTTAACATGCTTGTTACTTGGCTGAGTGGCTTTATCAAGGTGTAACATGATTGTAATTGACATTGGATGATGAAATATCACAATCTCTGAATAGGTTTTTATTTGCAATCTCATCCAGATAGGTGTTAGTCAACTTGAAAATAGTATTTTGGTCCAAATTGATGATGCTAGCCAAATGTTGTTTAATATTGTTGGAATGAGTGTATACTTTTAGGCATAGTTATGAAACTCAGCCTGACAGGTTGACCCAGGGCCTTGTTGGGTTTCAGATAGACAAAACACATGCTTTCAACTAGCCTAGTCAAACCGGGTGAGACTGGTTTTTTTTGTTATTATTTAAAACCCAAATAATATAAAATTAATTTGTGAATAATCAACCTCAAGTATTTTTTTTATAGCCTACGTCTACATGAAATGTTTTTTTTAACCTTATGTTATGTAATAGCTATATATATATAACTTACATTCACATAGAATGTTAACTTTTTTATGCGGGATAACTAATGTTTCTCAACTTTTCGATGTGGTATCATATATAGCCTGCATTCATATGTAATGTTTCTTAATTTTTTTTCATATGGGATAACTATATATGTTCTAAATCCACATGGATTGTATTTTAACATTTCAATGTGGGATATAAAAATCTCAAATTTGTTTTTTAAAATTTTCCTAGGTCAACCTGTGTGACTTGGGACTCGGCTCCTTGGCTGTGTTTAATAATTATGCTTTCAGGTGTAATTGTCTCTTCATACTGGTACATGTGTTATGGGGTAATTGATTGGCTACCTTCAGTAGCTAGGTATAACCCTTCAAGTGTGGCAGTGCTAGTTCTTAACTGATTTAGTTTCTTTCTCCTTGTATTCTTTTCAGAGCTTTGCAGGCTTTTAAACTCTGCTGAAGAAATGACCTTGGAGCTTGATGGTGCCATAGGATGCAGGAAACCTCCAAGGAAGGAGAGGAAAAAGTTATTAACTGCCTCTTCTTGTATCCTTTATTCTGTTTTTCTTTTATTTTGAGACCTCAGAGTCAGTTTAAATCCCTATCTGGGGTTCATTCAGATGACTGTTTCAAACCTGGGGTTTGGGAGAGCTGTGTGGGGTGGGGGTGGGGTATTGATATGTAAGGAGAAGGTGTGCTTCAAGTTTTGAATGTTGTTTCAAATGGTGTTATTTTTATTTCATTTTTTATACAAGCTAATGGTTTAGTTCTTAACTTTGTTTAGACCAAGCTACATCATTCAGGGAACGAGAAAGGTCTGAAACCATAGTTGCAGATGATTCTGTTGCATCAGAATTGCATATGGATGGGCAACCTAGAGTGCCCTCTCGCGTCTTCCTGGATAAAAAAAGTTACCTTTGCTCTAAATTCTATCTTTATTTAATCTCTTCTCTTGCATCTATTATATAAAAAACCAAAGGGTAATCTTTTTGAGCTTATGTTCTTTCAGTTGTTAGTAACTTGGGTATCGTAAACAGTCCTTGGTTAGCTGTCAAGTTCTGTTTTAAGTGTTAGCCTGGACAACAGTCTTTGATACTTAAAATAGCATGGGACTGACATCTGGCCATACAAGCTTGGAGGCCCCAGGCTGAAAAAAAATTACCTTCTCTTGCATTCTTTCACAGACATTGGTGTGGGTTAACCTTGCATTGGCTTTGACCAGATATATTTGGTAGGTTTAAGGTAAGCACAGGGCGACATAATCCTTGCTTGAATGATTCAAAAATTTATCAGGAGGCAGAAACAGGGGATTCTATCAATGGGGTAAAAGCTTATTCAATAGCAGGGGATTTGAGGCTGCTGGTCCCGCTTCTTTCATTCTTTTGAAGCTTGTTGCCCTGTCCAGGTCTTATTGTGAAATAAGAAAGCCGCCCTGCCACAGCAATCCATTGTTTGAGATGAGCAAGTCTCAAGGCTTTGGTTGTGAGTGAATGAGGGACCTACTAAGCAGTTCAATCCCCATCATTCGTCCAAAAGAGATATTTAAGAAGTTTCTTTCTTGTGTCCACGATCAAGAAAGAAAAATCTTTCAAAATTACTTCTGGTCACACGTCTCTTGGTTGGCACATGAATGATGTCACATTCTCTAGAGTTGGGACAGTTGCTGGCATCTTAGTTTTAATATTTGAGTCAGCCCTAGTATTTCTTCTTATTGCTCTACCTTCAAACTATTAAAAATGGCCTTGATGAGTTCTGTGACAAAGCTTGATGTGAGTTTATATTTCTTTGGACTGCATTCTTGTTTCAATCTGCAACCTTTTTCTTCTTCTGGGAAATTTTCTTCTTGTTTCGCACCTACCTTGGTTAGTGGCCAGTCTTTATTTAAATTGCACTAAAAATTGATGTGCTCCTTCATCTTTGACTCATGATTTTCTGCTCCATCTATTCCTGTCTGCACTGGGTCTAATGGCTAGCCTTTGACATAACTGCTGCTCAGTGGTTACTTGGTACTTTATTTGCATTAACTAATAAGATTACTCTGTTCAGTGCCCAAGCATGAAATTATTGTTATTTGGTAGAATGTCTATCAGCATTCGTTTGTTTGAAGACTATAGATTTTTTATTTTCTTATTTTCAATTGTCTGTGTCTGTGTCTGTGTCTGTGTAAAAGGTTGTGTAATTTCTTTTGTGAGAGAATAACAATCCTTCATGTGATGCAAGATCTTTGGGTGAAACTTCTCTCTTGGGTAGTCTGATTGCATTCTCTAGTGCTGTACTTGAGATTGGGTTAATAAAGAAAGAACTTGGTGGATATGATCTGGAAACCACTCCTTTTCTCCTGAGTTGCATCCCAGTGGTTTTCCTTCAAACAGAGGCTCTCTTGTATGATACTTTTGTAATAGAATTAATGAACTTAAGCTAGCTAGATTCACTCATTTTTCCTCACAAGGAATTCAATCCACTCCACAATGGACATTGTGCCAAAAGTCCTATATGGTGGGACAATGGCGGTTCTTCAGTCAAGTTGGGTTATTCTTTTGTTGTTATTACATTTGAAATATCAAGAAAGTGATGATTTAATTTTGCTTCCTCCACAAAGAGGTTTTTGTGTTTGCAATGGAAACTTGTGTACACACTATCCTGTTTGAATTTATTTGATTTCTTGCTTTTCTTTCTGTCAGGAAATTCTGCTTCTGTAGATGTTGTATCAATGATGGATGTTAAAGGAGTGATTCCTGAGAATACAGACTACTCAGCCTGTGTAATGCCACCTCCAACAAAACGCAATAAATTGTATGCTTTCTTTGTTATTTATGGCATATGATTGCTTTAAATGTGTTATCTGCATATCTTCAGGCATCTTAAATATTGTCCATTAGACAGTGTGGATTTTGAATATTATATTCTGTGTTGCTTTGTCGTTATTTTTATTAATCTCCTTTCATCCTCTTTATTGCCATTGCACTTATTCGCAATCATGTGCTCGTATTATGCTGTCATGCTTATGTTTAGGGAATAGTAGTTATTAATTTTCTTAGAATTTGTATTGCCGAATAATTAAAAGGGTAGTGAGTTTTAGTGGCTGTACAATTATCTCTGGATTCTTCTTCATTCACCTTTGTTCTGTACCTAAATGATAATGTATCTAATCATGTTATTAGGTCAATACTTTTATTTTGCCCCTCAATCTAGAGTGCTCCTTTACTGAGTGACCAAGTTGAGAGACATGTGAAATTCAGATCCAATATTCTGTCAAAATTATTCAAGCATCTATACTAAACCGTCCTCTGTGCCAGCTACCTATGATAATCTTGTGAACTTTGATGCTGATTTCAATTCCATGATCCATTGTTTTATGTTTGTGTAGCATGTCAACTGAGCACCGGCATCTTTCAGATGATCCAGAAACAGCTTTTGGCTTAGCAAAAGTCATTAGCACTGTGGATCCATTTACCAGTAAGGCTAGATTTATTTTTCACCAACTTGTTCACCTCTCTCTCCCTCTCTCTCTCCCTTGAAACAAAACCATCCCTTTCTTTTGTCATTGTACTTTGAAAGAAGTTTTGGCCTGACCATTGCACCTTCTTTGCGCACTAGTTACTGATTTGTTGTACACTTGTTGTTCTCTATCCATGTGAAGTTTGCATCTGTCCAAGGTATCTGGCAGCCTAGTCAATAAATGTGGCTACAGATTTTCATTTCAGTCTAATTTTTTTGGTACCAGATACATATTTTAGACAAGTTGAAATTTCTCTCTTACACCAGAGAAAGGAGCAGAGCAGAACAGAAACAAATAATCTTAAATCTTATCAACATTCAATTTACAACCAGAAAATGGAGTGCGCAATAGGTGGAAAAAATAGTTCATTGACATTCAAAACAGTGTTTATATATCCAACATGCCATCAATGATAACCATGCATTCACTTAGATGTTCATAACTCACCCGAGATGATTGGCCTTGATGTTTGTGCTGCTGCTGAATACACGATGTACTCAAGAAGTTGTGTTTTTCATCTATTGTCCTCGGAGAGATTTTCTAGCATGATCAAATTCAGGAAATGACATGCCTTATGATTATGCTTGTCTCTAATTACCATGGGAGAACCCATTAGCATTGCCTGTGTACAAAAAAAATATTCTTTTGTTTCCTAGTGGTGACCATCTTCTCTGTAACTTTTCTGTGAAGTTGTCTGAACCTCTTTTTATTCTTCACTTTGGCTCTACTTCCTCAATATTGGATTGTGATCTGTGGTATTAAATCAGACATTCCAGTTCCTCTTGCTACCAAAGTTTATTACTCTCAAAGAAACACTCATCTACGGTCAGCAGTTGCTTCTCTGCACCATGCAGCATCTTCTGAGGGGCTTCAGAATAGCATGATGAATTCAGGAATATCACAGGAAAGCATGGTGCAACCAAAAGCTTCGTCTCAGAAGGGTTCTTTAGATGCACAAGCAGATGGCCTGACCAAAGAAAAGGTTTGTGTATGTATTGTTTCTTACTCTTGATGGCTCAACATTTGTTTGGCTGTTGTAAAGGGTCTTGTCTTCAAAATCTAAGAGTTTTCTGAATTCTTCAAAATGAGAGATGTGATGTAGATTTTTACTTGCCAGTGTGCATCAGAGTTGTTGTTTTCTGAATTGTTGAAACCTACATTTTATTTCTATATCTAGTATTGTACTGAAGGTCAAGTCATATCAATGGAACATGTAGTTTCATGCTAGAACCTGCGTTCAATAAATTCATTTTGCTTCTAGATGCTTCAAGTTGCACACTCTGGAAGTTTTTCTGCCTTGACTTGAATAACTTTCCCTAGCATTAGTTGCCAAATTATATTTTTGTTTTAATTACACCTTTTCATACTGCTGTTGTAAACATAAATTATTTGATTGGAAGCTACTGACTTAATCTGTGTAAGGCAGAGAGATCCTTCTGTGCACCAACCAGATCAAATTCTTGTTCAAAGTTCAGATATGTTTGTGGATAAACCTGGAGGATGTCCAGCATTGGCTAATTTCTCAAATCAGTGTCCTGTTGATAACGTTCAAATACCCCAGTCAGCTTCAACTGGAATGCTCAGAAGCAAATATCTTTCAAAGCCATATTCTTTTGCAGGAAAGCCAGGTGGTCTACTAATTTCTTCTACTGTTACAAGTTCCATGTTTTTGAATCAGCTACTGACTCGATGCATGATCTCAGTTAGTTAAATGGAAAGTTATAGACAACTTTGTTAAAATTGCTAATCATAATTGGGCTTATTAATTAGTAGTCTGGCATTTGTGTTCATGAATTATTACTGCATTAAAGCTGCAACTGTTTTTTGAGTTTAAGATTGTCTTGTTGTGCTATTTTTACCATCACAATGATGCACACTTTGTTCAATGCATGTAAATATTTGTTTTCTCGTTTCTTTTTCCATTCAACTGCCTGTGAAGTCCAGAGAAGATGGAGATAAAATTATCTACATGGTGACAACTCTGTTTTTGTAGGTCAATCGCTTGGAACCATGCAGCAACCAAGTGGAACTGTCCCTGTTTTGTAGAAGCCCATGTGGGAATTTTGGCTAGGCAAATATGTATCTAATACCAAAAGGGAGGTTAGGATCCCTTTATGAAACCACAAGCAAATCACCGCAATTGTTCATTCTATCCTTCTGTGTCATATTTGACATCTGACTATTGTTTATACATGAATAGAAATGCTCTTTAAAAAATCTTCATAGTCACAGTTATAGACTTAAAGTGCCTTGATAGTGCAAATTCACACTGTTTCCTTAATCCTCGGCCATCCTGGATGTTTTTCACCTTGTGATAATGATTTTGTTCGCTTCTCTGAATCTCATGAGCAGTCATGAGATCATATGTTGCCAGTACATGTGCTTATCCGGGTTCCAAGATGCTGGTGAGAGATAAAAGGTTTTAGTTATCCAATCAGTGCCGTGTCAAATGAGGAGCTTGCAAATTGTGTCCTGCCTGGCAATTCTTCTCTTATTTTGACAGCAAGTGATACAGGTAGGGATGGCAGTTGACTTTTGAATCATCGTCTAACTTGCTTCCCAGAATTCATCATATCTGAATTATTTTTTTTTTGGGGGGGGGGGGTTAAATATTGTTTAAATTGACATTTTGTTATTGTACTCCATATCACCCTCGAAAGAAGAGTGAGTGAAGGAAGCCTACAATTACAAAAAGATGTTGTCGTGATGGCTATTGGAAGTTTGGTGGTGTTGCCTCAATTCAAAGAGAAATCAAAGAGGATGTGGTAAGTAGACTCCAGCATATGCTTGTTATGAAGATGCAGCAGCATTGGACTAATTGCGATTTAGCAACACAGCCTTGTGGATTTGTGCTCTGGGTAAGTAGATGATGTCCTAAGCCTCGCGTAATTGTCAGGTCTTTTCTTGCTGTTCACTATAAAATATCTGCTCATTTTGATAGTGGCTGGCCACCATGGCCTGCCACATCGCAGCAACTGGATGAATCGTTGTCTTTTATGGAAAGACTTTTATCATCCGAGGATAGCTACTTTGCAAGCCAAAAGTTTTCTTTCTAGGTGAATTGCCCCTCAGACATGCAGCTACCAAATGATAGAAAACGTTGTAATTTATGTGGAATAATAATAATAATAATAATAATAATAATAATAAACCTCGTTAATGTCGTGTCCTATATAAAAAAAACACTGCACCTTTTGATATTTATATCCTGCCAACTCTGACCCGCACTAGGCAGATGCATGTTGCCGTGTACTTGAGCAAGTAAGTGAAGGGTGGGCAAGGGAAGATGCATGCTGGAGGTTGCTTTATAGCCTTTTTGAATCTCATTGTTCATGTGTTTTATTTTAAAGTCTCCAATTATCCTCCTCCTAGAGTGACATTTCAACAGTAGAAAGAAAAGTCTTTTTCTTTTTCCTAGTAGTGACTATATTCTTATATTAACCTTTGGTGGGCAGATTCCGAAAACTGTCATGTCTCCATAAAATTAAAAATAATGATGAGACACGAGAGCTAATCATGGAGATAAACAAGAATCCTTGTTTGGCGTATGGAATATAGCAAGAAACTTTCTTTCTTTCTTTATTTCTTTCTTTTTTGAGATGCCACTTGCATGTAAAAATTTCCTTTTTCTACTACTATCTACATGCTATAAAATCACGGGCTCTGTTATGTTCAGCTGAGAAGGCTAGACGCCATAGTCATCGATAACATCCTGAGGTTTTTTTTTTTAAATATATTATTATAGAAAATATTACACACACACACTGAGTAAGAAACTGTGCTTTGTGTGGTCAAAATTAGGCCTGATAGCATTTATGAGCAGATGTAACTCTCACGCACTGACTTTTGCTATTTCATAGAACCGAGTACACATGAAAGTAGAAGTTTTAATTTCAATTATGGATTCAATAATTGAGGATTTATTCATTGACATGACATGCAATTATCATATTCAAGGCAATGCATAAACACCTCACACTTTACCATGTTTATCATCCTCTGAAAAAGGCTTCTTATTCACTCGTAGCCAAATCAATCAGTGCTGCTTTGAATTTGAAAAAGGGCCTAGTGCTCTCAACAAGCCAGGTCCATCATCATAGACTCGGTTGATTTTTATCCTACACACTAGCATTGTTGGGGCTATGACTTGACAAGACACAGCGTCCATTTAATACCATGGTGAGATGGTGATGCAATCCGGTCTGGCTAATAACTCCCCTCTTTCTTCCACTGTTTTGGCTTCCATGTCCCTCTATTTTATCTTTTTTCTACAGGGTTTCGTTTTCTAAGATAAGAAACCATGGACGCATCAAGTGGCTTGCTAGCTAACTAGCTACCTACCTACCTGAACCTCTTGCAGGAAGAGATCAAAGTGATGGCCCACCAAGAAGATGCAGAGGAGCATAGAAATGTATGTTTTTGATGGAATAAATGACAAGTGCAGTGATGCGATTCATAAATAAACACAAACAAACAAGAGCACACAGCCATGGACCTTTTCCTTTCCTTGTTGGTACCACACCAAACACAGAACAGGCTTAGCTTGTTTTTGTTCTATCCGCCCATCGACCGAGTCTATTGAGGGTGGTGAGAGAGATGCAAATAGACAACCTCCGGTTGACGTGGGACCCTAAGGTGATAAAAACCTTAGGATTAGATATTATGATATGTTTTGTTTTTGTGGGGCTTGTACCTGCTACTTTTTAAAACCGATCCACAGGCAAGTCTTGGGTTTAGGGTAAGACGAGTTAATTAAATTAACTTACATGAATCTAGTTTTCAGAAAAATAAAAATATTACTGTTTTGGAGAAAAAATAAATGGACTTTAACTGTGTTTTTCTATGTTGACTGGATTACAGATTAACATAGTTGTTTTACCGACTCAATTCTATTTTTAGTTTTATTAGAACATGATTTATTTTAATTCTCAAAATCCAAATCAACTTGCGTGTGGTTTTAAAATAGTGATGATTACTTGATGCAAACGATTTAATGAAAGTTTAGATACCAACAGTCCACCTGGATTTTATAACCTGTTGGGATAGTGACCAGTTTTAGTTATTCCATTAGACCAAGTCCAACAGGAGAGGTAAATGGATAGCCAAAGCTAAAATTTTGAATTTTTAACTAATTTTGAACTTTTTAGGTTTTCAACGAGAGAGTCAAATGGACAACTAAAATAGCTTTTCTTGATATGCAGAGTCATTCCTACATATTTTTCTTACAGAGTCAAAAATGAAATATAACTATTGGAGCACCAGGTCTGTTGTTCCTAATGCATCAACTCCGGGAACATTCAAGATGGTTGCTCTCTTTTCCGAGAAGAAGGTTGCCTCCTAAACCAAAGCCTGCTGCTGTTTCACCAGCTGATGAGGTGCTCGCCAAATGGTATGGTCTTCTTCACCTTGGTCTTTCCATTTATATGCTGAATTTGAGTTTCTACATGCTTAAAACAAAATGCTATTTCTTGCGGGGGGGGGGGGGGGGGATAGGGTTTGGAGGGGAACAGACAGGTGTGGGTGGGTTTTTTTTTTTTTTATTATTATTATTATTATTATTATTATTATTATTATAATAGTAGTTAGCATAAAAATAGGGATATTAATTTGTAATTAATTTGATTGAATTATTTGTAATGGAATGTATTTTAATTAATTATGTTTGAATTTATTGGTTATTTGTTAATGTGTTCATTTTGTTTTTTCAAGTTTTTCTAACACTCAAAGACAATAAGTAACATTAATTAACTTCATATACAACAACCATAAAAATATACAACTTACTTTAAAAACATACAACAAGTAGGTTCAATTTCAAATTCAAATATTACGAGTCTTTTATTTATATTTAAATTCATTTTTTTAATTTAAATATAATAAAAAAAATTATAATTTTATTGTTGGAGGGATTTTCAAAAGCAATTATTTAATTATATAACTTACTCCTATTAATTATATAATTAATTGCATAATTAAACTATATACAAAATAATTGAACTTTATTTTAAATAATATAAAGAAATAGCTCTCCAAAATGGCTTTTACCATTAAAGTACATATCAACAAAAAAAAACCACATATACACTATTCAAAGAGCTATTTTAAAGATTTGGCTCTCCAAAATGGTTCTTGCCATTGAAGTTGCTCTTATGATTTGGATATGAGTTGAAAAGAGGGGTGGATATAAGATAAAAAAAAAAAGTGTGTATATACAATTTATTACTTAGGTTGTGTTTGTTTTCCGGACAGTGGTTTCCGGGAAATCACTTTCCAAACTTCCCTGTGTTTGTTTGCCATTAGAAAAGTTGGTCAACGGAAAACACTTTCCAGTCAAAGAAAAATTTGGCTTGGTTTTCAGAAAAGTGTTTTCCGGAAAATTTGGGCGGAAAACACTTTCCGGAAGTTGTGAAAAATTTAGAAATGTTATTATTTGCTGATTATATCAAATTTGATCCTCAAACTTTTGATTGCTATATATAATTTGTTTTGAATATTTATTTTTCAATTCCATCTCTTAAAATTTAATTTTTATATTAATTTTGGTCCTTATTTTTATAATTGCTATTTTCTTTTTTCTTATCATTTTTTATTGAAATTTTTTATCTATCAAATTTGGTTCTCATTTTTTTTTATTGTTACTTATTTTATTTGAAATAATTTATGAAATGTTAATTATTATTATTTTAATTTATTCACCTTTCATTTTTGTTTTAATTTTTTAGATTTGATCTCTATTATTTTGATTATTATTTATTTTATTTGAGATAATTTATGAAATTATTTTTTTTTTCAATTTCATTCTCATTCAACTTTTTAATTTGTAAGATTTGTTCCTCATTATTTTAATAAACTTGAGAAAAATAAAACATTAATAAGTTATTTTTCCAGCTCATTTTCCATAACATAACCAAACACTGGAAATTGTTTTCCAACTTATTTTCCATTACACTACCAAACATCGGAATTCACTTTCTAGGAATTCACTTTCCCCGGAATTCAATTTCCAAAAGGAAACCACTTTCCTGCAAATAAACGGAGCCTTAATTACATTTTTTTTACTAATCCCATCACGAGAAAATAAATTCGAAAACAATGTAAATATTTGGAAGAAGAAATAAACCACAGTAATTCTATGAAGTATCATAAACTTATAAAACTATAAAGATAATTTAGTTTAAAGATTTGACGGTAATCTTTTTTATATTTAAAATGTCATTGACTATAATATATAAAAAATAATAAGACTTTAAAAATTAAATTAAATTATTTAAAAAGAAACTTAAGACAAAAATTATTAACAATAAATTGTGAAACTCGCAAATATGACACTACAAAACTAGCCCATAAAGGATGGTTTCCTTCATTTTCATTTTTCTAAGATATCTTCATATTGTATTTCATTGGTAAATATCTAAACTCACTTGTAAAATTGAACCAAATTAACAAAAAAAAAAGTAATTTGGAATTCATTCTTTAAGAGAATATCAATTCCTATTCCCCTTCATCTTCTTGCCTGTAAATTCCAAATTCAAGCAGTAACAAAATCTCTTGCTGTTTGAAGAAATCTCTCCACTTCGATTGAAAATTTTCACGTAAAGTAAATATTTCATTATTGGGATTTTTTTATCTCTTCCGTGTAAAAAAATAAATAAAAGAACTTGTAATTGTGAGAAAAAACCTGGAAAGATGATGAAATTTATGAGGGGGAAAGAGACAGGAAGT
Source organism: Salix arbutifolia (assembly GCA_025169955.1). NCBI lineage: Eukaryota > Viridiplantae > Streptophyta > Magnoliopsida > Malpighiales > Salicaceae > Salix > Salix arbutifolia. Next base: position 13,959,212 of record CM045909.1, on the reverse strand, counting down.
CAAGAAAGCAAGAGCAACACAATGGAAATTTTTAAGGACAAATACTATATTTTATAATATAACATATTATTCACTCGTATGTATAGTTTTAAAACATGATAGATGTGTTCTTGAAACAATTTGTTTAGAAAAAGCAAAACAACATACAATTTAAATTGACAAAATCACTATGTTACCCTAAATTTTTCACCAAATCATTCAAAAAAATTTCTTTAACCCATACTAGTTTTGATTTTGGATAGACTTGATAGCCTTATATGTTTTTAAAATGATGCTTATTTTGACCATGAAGGCTTGTCACAGGGTAAGATTTTCATCACAATTTCGAGTAATATGTGATAATCTAGTTCTCTTATTAGACTCAATCTTTCTTCTAATTTCACTCGTGTTTAGCCTATAATTTAAATGTTTCACACACCCAAGAGTTGTTCCCCCTGATTTTTTATTGATTATAGACAAGCAAACATAACACAAGGAAAGAAACAAAATACAAAAGCACTCATATTATAGGAAACACTCTTAGCTTTCATTAATATACTAACAAAAAAAATACACCACAATTTATGTATATGTGTCATGCATAAAAACTCTTTGCGTGATACATAACTACTTGACTATCTATATTACAAAAATACAAATGTTACAATGAAATTGCCTCTCAAAATAGATTTGGATAGTTTTAACCCAAGATTGCAAATTGTTTAACTCACTAAACCCATGAAATCATAAGCCAACCCATCAAAACCCATCCTGCTAGTGTTAATGTGTTGTTGCACTCTTCTTACAACCTATCATCCAAGTCAGAAGTCATGTCAAACATGAACCTGCTCCTCGCACGTGCCAATATCCAATACTGTCAAATTTGTCATTGCGCAAGCATGTTGCTATAACTCTAGCAATAATTATATTGGTATGCCTTCACACCTAAGATTATGACAAACCACCCTCACTTGAAGATTTTAATGCCCTCATTGAAATAAAAATGAGGTACCTATGTACGAGGTCTTCAAATTGCCACAACTCAATGTCTCTTTCACATGAAACCTCTTCTCAATTCTCCCATTTTACTAAGAACTAAGTCCATTTGTTCTCATTGTTTTGATTGAGTCTCCAATGATCTAAAATATTGAGGATTCGATTAACAAACTACTTATGAATTGTCAAAGGAGTGTATTGTGGCTTGCTTCTTTCCAAATCCTCTTAGTCTTAATGGAAAGGCCTCCAGTAGCTCACATGAAACATTGGGTTCACTTTAAGTCTTTTTGGCAACACCAACATCTACACAACAACTCTCACTTTTTTTATAATCTAAAATGGCCATCATACTTTGGCATCAACACTCAATGTTGATTTTCCCCATAATTGTCTTCTAAACCTGAGGGGTCAATTTTAGTAACATCTTGTCACCAACACTAAAATCCATGGGTTTTCATTTCTAATCCACATATTTCTACATTCATTTGTTTGTCTTGTGCAAGCTATCTCGAGCCAATTCGTATAACTATGTCTTTCCATTAAAAGTTTGTACATGACTGGAAACCTTTCCCTTAATTTCTAAACTGTAATTTTGGTCGAGGTCTATGTTTGCATCCTTAATACCAACTAAAAAGGGTGGAATCAATGTCTGATAATCTATAAAGGTTATAACAAAAATTTGTGTTGTCAAGTAAGTCCACCTAGTTTTCTTCCACAACTGCAATATAATATCTCAAGAATTTCTACAATAGATTCACCCTATTTATTTTCCCATTAGTTTTTGAGGGATTCATCACTAAAAACTTCAACCTGATACCCATCAACCCAAACATCACAATCCAAAATCATCCAGTGAATTACATATTGCATCATGGTCACTCACAATATCATGTGAAGCCCTAAAATATTCTACCATATTTCAGTAAAATAGTTTAGCAACAATTTCATCAGTACACACTAATGGTATGGCAACAACATACTTTATGAGTCTTTCAACCACCACTCACTATATCCAAACCATCAACTTTCAAAAATCTCACCACAAAGACCATAAAACAAAAACTCATGGCTTTTAAAAAATCAATAAAGGTTGTAACAAACTAATTTTTTTGTCACAAACCTTATCTTGCTAATACAAATACAAATTTTGACGTACAATTTTATGCCATGTTTTATTTTCAGCCAAAATAAAATGGGGACAATAACACTAGCATCCTTGATCTAGATGCCCAACCCATTGAGAATCATGATGTTCAATCATTAAGTATTTCCTTAGCATGCCTTTTAAAACATAGAATCAACCTTTTCAACCATTTTCAAGTCATCAATCCATTGAATTGTCCATTCTTGTACGAGTTCCACCAATTTAGCATATGTTGTATTCTGTGTGATGGCCTTGTGTAACCAATTCAACATGTTTGATTTAACCTGCACCATAAGAAATTAACAAACAAACACTTTATATCTGCTTATAACATTAGCAACTTGATTATGCCTCCCGATTCATGCTTTCATGCAAAGTCATACTCGACTACAAACTCTCAATGACTCAATGATAAGAGTTTCTAGTCGAGTATGACTTTGCATGAAAGCATGAATCGGGGGGCATAATCAAATTGCTAATGTTATAAGCAGATATAGAGTCAACCATTGCGATAACTCTTATCATTAGCAACTTGACTATGCCCCCCGATTCATGCTTTCATGTAAAGTCATACTCAACTAAAAACTCTTATCATTGAGTCAACCATTGCGATAACTTTTTCTAAGTTTGGAAGAAAATGGTTTTAACATTGTTAGTCTTTACAACAAACTTTTGTCCCAATAAATATACCCTTAAAACACCAAGATAATGAGTTGTAGTTGTCATTTTTTTCTTGTACATGGAATATCTTTGTTCAATCTCATTTAGTTTTTGACTTTCAAAGCCATAAGATATCCCTCCTACTCCAAAACACCACCCAAACATCAATATGGACTTTGAATAGTAACTTAAAATATGATAGTTTTAACATTGACAGCCATCACAACTTGTTTCAGCTTGTCAAATCCCGTTCACATTCAACAAACCAATCCTACCTCCAATTCTTCTTCAACAAATCAAAAGAAGGGATTATCATTTTGTTGTGCCCTTTGATAAACCATCGATAGTAATTTTTCAAACTAAAAAAGAACTTCAAATCTGACACCATCGTAAAGGGTGCCCAGTCCAGTATTACATGCAATTTCTGTGGATTCATCCTCACTTGGCCCTTTCTCACCAAATGGCCTAAGAACATGATTTCTACTTTGCAAACTCAAACTCCTCCTTCTTCACATACAACTTATGTTTCCTCAACCTATCCAACACCTTGGTCAAATGCATTATATGATCTTTCATGTTCATATTAAAAACAACAATATCATCTAAGGATTCATATATCATATCATTCATCAAGTTGCAAAAAATAGTTGGCATGTTGGTTAAGCCGGATAGGATAACTAAAAACTCAGGTGCATCATACCTCGTCACACAAGTTATTTTGTGTTCATTGCCTTTAGAAATCTGAATTTGCCAATAATTGGAACCCTAATCTAACTTTGTAAAGATAGAAGCACCATTTAATCTGTTTATCAGGTCATATACCAATGATAATCAATACTTGTTCTTTATTATCACTTTGTTCAGTGCATAATAATCCACACACATCAAAAGGTTATTGTTTGTTTTCTTCTAAACTAAAATTGGAACACCATATGGAGCTTTAAACAACCAAAAGAACCCCACATCAATCAACTCCTCTAATTTTTTCCTTACTTGCATTAGTTCCCTTAGTCACATTAAATAAGAAGGTTGTGATGGTGCTGTCACATCAAGCATCAACTCAGCATCAACTCAATTCATTAGCAACCCTCTTTAATGAGAGACTTTTCGACAACTCCATAGGCATGACATCCTCATGTTGTTTCAATAGATCTACAATGGCTTTTGGTATATCCCCATAGTATTCCATATTCTTAGACATAACTACTACAAAAAAAAACACTTCAACACCTTTTTTCGAGACATTATTAATTGTCATGGCTAAAATCATGTTATTATCACCCCTATTATTTTTGCCCATCGAATTCCTGCAACGATAAACAAAACAGGGACATGTCTCATTAGCAATCAAAGAAATATTGGCTTTTTTTAGGAAATCCAAGCCAAGAATTACATTGAAGTAATCCAATGCCACAACTAATAAGTCATGTTTCCATTGCCGTGTTTTCAAAACTAATGGAATATTTTAAGTCATACCCATAATCTTATAAGCCTTAACATTCATTACCTTCAACTGTGTCAGTAATTTGTCAACAATAAAAGTGTTTGTTGCTCTAGAATCCAAATACATGATGTCCATGTCATTTAAATAATCTAATCATATTTTAGAGTACCAATAACACTTAATTTTCATTGTTGCCACACATCAAGATGCATCAAATCAATTTCAATAAAGCTAGATTTGACCACTAAATCCCAACTAGAAAATTCAACATATGTATTGGGTTGGTGTACATGATTGTCAAATCTTTCTCACTATTATTAACCATAATTGCATTTGATTTTTCCTTTTTTAGTACTCCTTAACATAGTGTGACTCACCATAAATGAAACAATCCTTCAAATTTGAATGAATTTGATTACTTATTTTTGTCCATGACAGCAGCTAGTTTAGACCTTCCCCCATCGAACTTTTTTCCCCCTATCTTCTCTCACCTCGGGCCTCAATATGGATGTGATAGTGTCATCCATTGTCACTGACTTGAAATCCACTAACTCATCCATGATAATAATCACAAAAGACAAAACAATAACCTTTTTTGCCTCAATTAATCGTGCCCAAGGCTATAAACTTGATAAAAAGTTAAAAGCTTGTCTTTCTCGAACATGTTCTCAATGTTCAAAATAAGCTAACTGAAATCTTTGATATATTCATGCACCTATTTATCATGTTTTTTTTTTCATTTCAAGTCTTTTTTATCCAACTAAGATGTATTATTTTGCATGAATTATTCCCCAGTTCCTATTTCATATGCTCCCACGTATCAATCTTTAGTCGTCCAACATTCTAGACATCTTTACTTCTGGTCCTCCATCATATTTCCACATCACCTGTTAAGTACATCATGGTAATGTCAACCTGCTCTCTTATATCAACTTTAGCGATGCTTAAATATTATTCCATATCCTATAGAAAGTTTCCTACCTCTTTGGAACTATGAACCCCGCCAGAAGGTTTCAGTTGGTAGCATGGGATTTGATTTGCCAATTCTCACTAGAACATTGGTTAATGTTTGTCTCAATATAGATAAATAATCATAAAAAACCTGTAACTTTTGGCTTATCTTTTCTGTAAGTTCCATTTATTACCCCCCCACAACCTTTTCAACCACTTACATTGCCAAACCAAATATGTTTATGATTGAGTGTCTCTCATGTTTGAAAATTTGCCTAACAATATTTTAGAGACACATCAATCGTTCATGAATTATTTTCATACCTATTGGGCATGCATACCAATCACCAAATTCATAAAATTATTTGACAATGATGTCTTTAAATATATAAGTTGTTATGTCTAGATGCAACAAAGGCTCTAATACCACTTTTTATATGGTTAAAATTTTCATCAAGATTTCTCAACCTTATGCGGCAATTTTGTTCCCCTGCTAGACTCAACCTTTGCATGCTACATAACTATTTGGCTATCTATATTACAAGAATACAAAGGTCATAAAGTAATTATCTCTACAAACATATTTAAGTAGTTTACTCCCCAAAAGTCAATTGCCAAAACTTGTCAAAAATCTCTTATCTCACTACAACTTCCACTAGTATGAAACCCATCAAAACATAATCCAACATGCCAAAACTTATCCTATCGGTATTGTTAAGTTGTTCCACTCCTTGGACAACCTATCATCCAAGTTAGAAATCGGGTCAAGGATGAACTTGCTACTCACACGCATCAATGCCTATTGTTACTAAAACTACCACTGCTCATGCACACTTTCATTACCCAATGCATGTTGTTGTAACTCTAACGGTATTTTATGTTGGCATGCCCTCACACCTAAGCCTGTGACAGAGGTTTGTAAACATATAATAACATGTTTTTTTCATGCTGCACAAAGATGTTATAAGAAATTTTGATTTTGATTATCGATGAATGTTTGATTGTAATCATATTTATTTATATCTAAGTTTAAAATAAGCACTAAATATTTGATTAACCTTTTATTAGTAATGTTGTTGAAAATCAAAATGACAAATAAAGACACGAGTAGTTTTTTCTATCCATTGGGTTTGATATGAAAAAAGATACATTAAAATCAACTAAAACTAATCAACTTTTTTTTTGTCATTTAATGAAAAACTCTCAACTAATAAAAATATGTATAGCTTGTCAAATTCAAAAATATCTCATTGAATGATTGCTTTGTGATACAAGTTAAAAGCAAATAGAACCCCTTAAAAACATTGTAGCTCCACATTAAAAACATTATTGCTCCACATTAATAACATTATTTACCAATACAGTGTTAGAGAATAATATAACATATTTTGGGGCCTCACCTATAAGTTTAAGCTTTTAGGTGAGATGGTTCCTTAACATGGTATCAGAGCCTTGTTGACCCAGAGGTCACGAGTTCGAATCTCACCACCCTCATTCTATTTGATAAAAATCAAGCTCAAGGTAGTATAGGTCTGTGTGCAAGTTTCAATCCCAAAAGGTTTTCACTTGAGGGGGTGTGTTAGAGAATAATATATAACATATTCTAGGGCCTCACCTATAAGCTTAAGCTTTTAGGTGAGATGGTTCCTTAACATACAGAGTAAAATGATTTTACATCTCCACTCAGAAACATTAACTCTAGCATTCAAGGGCATTGAAGTTCTTTCACATGATCTATTTATCATTTTCAAATTGATGACGAGAAATAAGTGTATTTTTTTTCATCTTGATTACATAGTAAAGCAACTAGAATACCCTTGGAAGGAAAAAAAAAACCAACTCTAGCACTAAAGGGTTTTTTTAAATTTTCACCATATTTTTTTTCTTTTATCATTAAAGCTAAAGGGCACTTAGATATTTGTACAAATATAAAAAATAATAAAATTTTCAAGTGAACAATGAAAATTAAACAATAACCTTAAATAAAAAAGTGTAAGCTTAGGTCAAGGGCATTTTAGGTTTTTATAATAGTTTCTTTGTGATTAGAAAGTCAACTTATAAGCAATTTTGTATTTAAATAAATAAAGAAAAATTGAAATGGTGTGTGTGCATATGGTATGTCGAAGGCGGGAACAATATCTCTCAACATCCAAAAATATCATTTTATCATGTAATTAAAAGTGTCTTCATTTTCTATTCATATGGTTGTGACGCATAACTCGGTAGGTTGTTGAGTTTAATGTCGGTGGGCCTTTTTATTCTTCCCCCTCTCAACTTCTATGAAAATTATAGGTTGATCTTTTTACTTGTAAGCATTCCACTTCGATCTTTATTCTTTTGATTTCTAATTTTTGGTATTGATGTTTTGAAGAGGTTTTGTTTGTTTTTTATTTTATCCTTCAATCCTAATTTATAAAATATTAAATTCTTAAATGTGTTCCTTGTTCATTGAATTTCTAATTTTTATCGCTGATCATTATGTAAAATTTTAGTAATTTTCAACTCCATCCTTTCAATTCAAATTGATGAAAATAACAATTTTATCATTCCATCGTAGTTTACTAGATATTATATTTTAGATGTGATCTTCATTCTTTGGATTTCTAATTTTAATCCTTGATTTTTTTGTATAAATTTTAGTAATTTTCAATTTCAACCTTCAATTCAAATTGATGGTGTTAAATTTTTTAATTTGGTTCTGTTTGTTTTGTTTTTTTGTTTTTTCGCCCTAACCTTTTTATAATTTCACCATTTTATTATTTTTAATTTCACCATTTAATTAAAAATATTGTTTTTTATGTCAATGTTGATCCTTATTTTTTTATTGTCCTTTTACTACATTAATACATGTTAATTAAATATAAATTTAATTTTTTATTTAATTTTGATACTCTTTATTTTAATATTTATTTTAAAAGAGGAATTGTATAAAAAAAAATTCAGTTTCATCATTCAATATTTAATTGATTGAAAATCAAACTTTGTATTTTTCTAGTTTAGGTTTTTCGGGTTTAATGACTTAATCACAAATTTTTATTTTATTTTATTTTAATGAAGAGCTCTACTCCATTTTATTTTATTTTGTCAAGTTATTTGAATTTCATGACTTGAATTATTTTGACAAGATATTCTTTGTTATCATGGTTTACATGTTTAGCATGACAAGTTTTTCATATCACTTTTTGTCATATGAATATTATTTCTTATAGCCTTTATTTAATTTCTTAAAAAATCTCTAGAAAAAATGGATATGTAAGTATATAGTTCCAACATTTTTTTTTGTAATTATAAACTAGAGTAAATCTGACTTTTATTTTATTTGTATATCTCTTTTAAATATTAAGTTCCATCTTAAATTTGATTTTAGACACTTAAAATAATTTAAAATATGATATTTTATTAAAATATTTAAATTAAATTCAATTTAAATAACCCGAAACATACTTTTAAGGATTGGTCTAATAAAGTTATAATGGTAGTTATTAAATTTGATTTGAGGTCATTCATATGCATAATTTGTAATGCCCTTGGTAATTTTTCTTAGTTAATAAAAAGATTTAAATTGTACTAATAAGATTTATTTTCCCACTTTTTCCCATAAAAATCTACCTTTTACCGAATGGGTTAGTTATTTTTTAAAAAGTTAATTCTTTATTATTCAGCTTGAATTAAATTTTATGCCACGTCCACTTTTCACGGACCTTCTCTTTTGTAAAAGTTATGGTCAATGGCAACTTTCCTTCTTAAAATCATTCTTTGAACAGAGAGAATAGGAGGAAAGTAACATCTCAAGTAATGTAAGATATCATGTCTCTATTTGTTTTATTATAACAATCTTATGGAAATCTGAAATCAAATTAATATATATATACACACATATATCACCAATTGTTGAGAAAAATTATACCAATGTATTGTACAATTTGTATTATACTATTTGTATAATTCAAAAATCTTTTAAAAAAATAGTATTTTTTGCTCAATGTTTAAGAAAATGAGAAGGGAGTGTTTTTATTTTGACAACCCTATACTTTATAAGTGCAATTTGGAGGTTCAAAATTCAGCATCTAAAATTATAGTTCTTAAACTTAGTATAAATATGAACCGAATCAAGTTTTGGATCATAAATCATATGGGTTAACTTATGTTAATCTATTTTTTAATCTTAAAAAATAAATAAAAATAATACTGTTTAAAAAAAATAAAAAGTTGACAATAGATCTGTAAAGAATATAATATCTAAAATAATTCTCATAAATGTTATAATTCTATTATGTATTAAATCATTCGATTTTAATTTAATAGTTTAAAAATTTAACAAATATATTAAAGCATAACATGCATATTAAAATAAATACATAACGATCCCAATACATATCTTCATTGGATTAAAGTGAAAAAATCCCAATTATTAGCATCAAAAAGCAAATTCCATATAAGGTTAGTACCATATTAGAAAGAGAAAGAAAGAAAGATAAGGTTAGGAGGAGGAGTGCTGCCCTGAACTAATAAAGGGGGTTCTTCTTGTTAACACTCATCTTTCCCTCTCCCTGACCTCTTCCTCTTCCTCTTCTCCATCAACATCCACAGCCCATCTCCCTCTCTATCTCGTACACTCCCTAATCCCAGATCCCTCTCCAACAAATCCAGACATGAAAAAAACAGTTCTTCTTTTACCTTAGAACTCTCGTTTTTTCCCAAAAAAAATGTCAGCTATCAAGAGCATAATTAACAGGTCAAGATCACACAGGGTGGTCCAGTACAGCTCGGCACCGGACCTGAGCCTGTTTGGAGGTGGATGTGGTGCAGAAACTACTTCATGCTGGGCTAATTTGCCACAAGAGTTACTAAGAGAGGTGCTTCTTAGAATAGAGGAATCGGAGAGCAGTTGGCCCCCAAGAAAAAATGTGGTGGCTTGTGCTGGGGTTTGTAGGAGCTGGAGACATATAACTAAAGAGTTAGTTGATGTCCCTGAACTTTCTGGCAAACTCACTTTCCCGATATCTGTCAAGCAGGTAGCTTTATGTACTTCTGCTTGCTCTACTTTTGAGTTCTTAGAAGTTGATTATAAGCGGGTTTATTTGTGTTCTGTGTTTGGATCTTTAATTCCTTTGGGAAAGTGGTTTTTTTTAGTTTAGTGATTTGATAATGGATTGGTGAAAAACTGAATTCATTTCTGGGTATGTATAGTAGGTTTTAATGGCCTTGGCTACTGTTAAATGATAGCCATGTTGAATGGATTTATGAGATAAATTGTCTTGAGATTTATATGTTATTCTTACTTTGCTTTTGTGAAGAATGGTATTTAGACTTCAGACAAGGGATATTTCTATGCTTGAGTTTTCAACCATTTCGTTCAAATACTAATTACAATGACAAGGGATTTGGGACCACGAGTTTTCAGAATAAGACGATTCCTCTACCATCTGCAAGTTTTAGGGAGGAACTTACTCGAAAATACCCTTAAAAGAGTAATGCATAGCTTCTACTTTTGGACCACCTTTTGCTTCGATGGTGTAGTTCCACAATGATGAATAGCTTCTACTTTTGTGTAGTGATGCTGATTTTGTTTCTTCTTTGATATCTAAATTTCCTCGTCATGGCTCAACGACTAACTTTTATACACTGGGTTGATGGTAGTAGTGACAACCCTCCAATTGATTTAATGATGCTATGATCCTGTTATGGAATTGGGGTTATTGTTTGTAATTTGGCAATCTCTTGCCTGGTGACCTCATGAGTTTGGACTTCACGATTGGTTTGTTCTTTTCTCCTTTTGAAACCCCTTCCGTGCATTGTCTCATTCAATTCTTATTGTTTGTAGCCTGGTCCAAGGGATTTTCTCCTTCAGTGCTTCATTAAACGGTGCAGATCCACTCAAACATACCGTCTTTATCTCAGTCTAAATAGTGGTGAGTAGAATCTTAATGGTGGACAATTTGTTCCTAAGTTGCCTATGTAGCAAACTAGATTCATGGTTCACATTAACCGTGCATCGTTGTTAGTCCTTGTTTTTTTAGATTGTTTGCTGAGGTAGTCAATTTGACGGACCACTGAATTTTAAGAGGGCCTGGCTTTTACTGGTAGCTTTTTGAGCTTTGGAGAATTTAACTTTTTGAATTTATCTGTTTCTTAATACAGCATTAACTGAAGATGGGAAGTTCCTTCTTGCTGCGCGCAAGTGTAGACGCCCCACCTGCACAGATTATATCATCTCTCTAGATACTAATGATATGTCAAAGGGAAGCAATACTTATGTTGGGAAACTTAGGTATGACATATAATTGGCCCACACAATGGGTTTTCTTAGCTCTCTTACCAGCTAGAATCATTAACATTTTCTCTCCTTCTGTGAAGATCCAATTTTCTAGGAACCAAGTTCACAGTCTTTGATGGACAGCCACCTCATGCTGGAGCCAGAATGACAAAAAGTCGCTCCTCTAGGCTAGTAAATTTGAAACAAGTTACTCCAAGGGTCCCTACTGGCAACTACTCAGTGGCTAGCATCTCATATGAATTGAATGTATTGGGTTCCAGGTAAAAAATTAGGCACATCCAACAATTTACAGACTTGTCTTTGGAAATAAGTGAATGGATTGCTATATCCTTCCTGTTTTGGCTGTTTCCATCGAATAAAATTGTGATCTGCAATTAATTTTTTAGACCACGATTGAATCACTGAGCATGCTTTCCTAGAAAGCTTAGCCAATAATTGTAAAATTTTCACATATCATGCAGGGGTCCTAGGAGAATGCATTGCATTATGGATGCTATCCCTGCTGCTGCCATTGAACCTGGTGGAATAGCTCCCACACAGACTGAGTTTTATCATCAGAGTGTAGATTTCTTTCCATCACTGCTGTTTTTCCGGTCAAAGTCAAACCGAGTTGAAAGCTTTCAATCAGGACCCTTGTCCAGTCACAGAGAAGGAGCTTTAGTACTGAAAAACAAGGCTCCAAGGTGGCATGAACAGCTCCAGTGTTGGTGTTTAAACTTCCATGGACGAGTTACAGTTGCTTCAGTGAAAAACTTTCAGTTGGTTGTTTCCCCAGAAAATGGACCGGCTTGGCCAGAACATGAGAAAATCATCCTCCAATTTGGAAAAGTTGGAAAGGACTTATTTACAATGGATTACCGCTATCCAATCTCTGCATTCCAAGCATTTGCAATATGCCTCAGTAGCTTTGACACGAAAATAGCTTGTGAATGAGATGACACGTGATTGAGCAGGTTTGAATTTGCCTCTCTTAGAAATTGACACCTATTGGACCCTGATTTGTTATAATCTATTGAATTGCAAAATCTGAACCTTCCAGAACCATATGATTTTATTGGAGCATATTATAAACTGCAAAAGGACCGCACAAATATGAAATGTAATCCTGAATGTAACAACAAAGGCATGTGTACATTTTGCTTTATTGAACTACATAAGAAAATGGTTAGCAATGTACCTTCGTGTATTGGCTATCTTGAATGCAATTGCTTGATGCTGCAGAAGCTTGACCATAGGCATCTCTTTATAGAGGATTAGTATCGGGTGATGGGTCCTTAGTGCACCCGCAAACCTTTTTCATGGCCATCAACAAGTTTCAGTCTTTCGTGCATGTCCAGGTGGGAATGGAGTTTCCTCGGTTGATGGTGGTGAATAAAGTTTGTGGGGGTGACTGATATGCAAATGAAATGCAGATATGCTGCTGCCTGCTTGCTTGAAGGTTTTGGTATGATGGCGTGGATTCTAACCTCTATCGAGATGCAGAAAGAGATGTGGCATTCATTATTCAGGACCGGAAGTGTCATCTACAATGCCCCCTGTATATATATTTTACTCTCAGCGTGCTCTTATCTTTTTAATTTATTTTCTCTTCTGCTTTCTTTCTTTCCTCTTGGCTTCTTTTTATTTATTTCGTGGCCGTGTAACTGTTCGTCACTTTAATTATTTGTTGAGACTCAAGAAGCAATCCTTGTATATTTGTTTCCCTGTCCAGAAAAGAATTTGTGTTTGTGTTATATGGTGGTGCATGGTGGCGATGATGTGTTTGCAGGCCAAGCATTGAAGGTTCCATCAACCTTTTATTCTGTCCTGGTGTTTTTCTTACCATTTAATTGTTTTTTGAAAGAATCCAAGATAAAATAAACAATAAAATGAAAACAAACCCCAAAATCATAATGCATTTTGAATCATTCGGGAAAAAAATTACTCGATAAAAAACTAAAAACAAACCCTAAATCATGTGTTCTTAAGATAAGAAAGAATCACTTCTGAGCAAGGATTTATTTGGTGGTTTTGTTGAAACTATATTTTACTTTAGTTACAGTTTTGTTTTGTTTTCGTGATTTTGTAAAACTTTGATTACCAAAAAGCAAAACCACAATTATAAAAACTATCGAAATGTCCAAGACAAGCAACTCCCGGGATGCTATGACAAGCAACCATCTCATATCATATTGCCATTAATAATAATAGTAACAATAATAAAAAAAATAAAAAAAGTAGTTGATTTATACCCAAAAAAAGAAGAAGAAAAGTGTCCCTTAAAAGTGAAGTTGCATGTGCTCAATTGGACAAGAATTTTGAGGTTTAATATCCTCGTTAGTCAAAAGTTTTGACATTCAGGGCTTTAAATTTCTTTTATAGTTTACGCAGGCAGAGCTCAGCTTTGCATATTCACACCATAAACAAGGTGGTGGTTGCCAATAGTCATGTTGCGTTTATACCGTCTTTGCCACCATGTTTCCGTTCACATCTCATTTTAATTACCTTGATAGATCCTCACCCCGATCGACAAAAACAGGATGGAAGAAACAACAACCAATTATATTACAGTTCCATCTTGAATAAAAGAGTTCTTTAATATGACCGTAACACCAGATCGGATGTAGAAGCCCTCCATGGATCTATCGGCCTCTTGTATGCCCTGAAAAAATCCGTTCAGAAACAAAAACTGGCAACTAGTAAGCAATTTTTTTGACCAAAACTGCTCGATAAGTGACAATTTCTTGAATCACTGTCGAGAGTAAACTAAAACCTTTTCAATGACTTGAATTTTTTAGTTGAGATGATTTTTTCGATGTTCTGTCAAATTCTTAATTTTCAAGCAACCTATTTCAATGAAAGATAAATCATTTTTATGGCCTCGACTATCTAGATTATATTTCAAACACCATCTAGATTAAGCATTTTGTTGAAACATACCTCCGAATTTGCAATAACAACATTCTTCCCAATTCTGGCATTTTTATCAATTATGCATTCTCTGCAAAACAGAATTGCTGGTGCTTTAAGAGTCGACAAGAAACAGAAAACAATTCCATCTGGTGTTTTTAAGAGACAAGAAAGGTTTGGTATAAGCTTGTTCTCACTTGATTTTTGTGTTTTCTCCTATCCCAACCGGCACTCTTCCTTCAGCAACCACCGATGCCACTTCAGCTTCGGTTTCGTAAAAGTCAGCACCAAGCATCACTGTATCCTGCATTTATTGAAAATCAGTTTGTATGGGAACATGTCAAAACGATATCAGCACGGAACAGAACAGAAACTGCAATACTATTATGTAATAACCAATCCAACAGCAGTTATAAAGCCTGGCTTTGCTCAATCTAGTTAACATGTCAGCAAGCTGAAGCCTAGCTAGTTTATATCGTTTTGGTGTTTTCTAAAAACATTCAAAATCCAAGCCAACCTACCAAGCCATGAGGTGACTTGCACAGTACACGTCAGGAGTCTTTTGCCATGTCAGAAGTCAAGTTGTGTCTTATCATAATGTTTTCATAAACTAGCTACGATTGAAATAGCATCGGTACGTGCAAACCTGTAAGTGGGCATTTGAGTTGATTCGAGATCGGATACCAATTACACTGTGCTCGACGAAGCAGTTGTCGAGGAAACTTCCATGAGATATGATAGAATCAACTATCTGCATGCAAAAGAAAAACAGGATAAAATGCCAATAATGGCATCTCTTTCCTTTACCTCCAAGCAGCGTAACATTATGAGAGCACCTGAAATGTAATATGAAGGCTCCACTACTAACCTTACTATTGTCAATCTTGGACGGGGGCAGGTTTCTTCGTGATGTATACATTGGCTTTGCGGCATCGTAGAAACTGAACCTCGGTGGCTGAAAAGTTATTAAGACAGCATTAATATTACAAGCATTCAACAGCGAAGCTGCAGTTTGCATTATTTCTAGATTATATCGTAAGATTTCATCACTCGAGGCCTTCATAAATTTCTTGTTTTAGCTGCTTTGATATCTAGAGTCTTCAAGTTATGAATACTATTTTCTTGAATTTTCTCCTCCCAGTCCAAATGTAGCCTGTTTGTGCCGTAGAAGATTAGGAAAAGTTCAGGCACTTACATGCTCAGTGAGGGCAAGATTTGCTTCAAAGAAGGATCTGATGGTTCCTATGTCTTCCCAATAATCATTGAAGAGGTACGCCTGCTCAGAATCCCAGGGTGAACATTTAAAAACAATAATAATTAATGGCTGCGTTTGGTTAGCGTAGCTTGTCAGGATAAAAGTGTCTGGTTGAAGAGACACAGGTGAAGACTAGAAATTTGAAGTGAATTTCTGTTTTCAAAGTATAGTAGAAAAACATGTCCCTTTCAATCGATATTGTCTTTTTTAATCTCGAGACAATAACGAGACTCTAGCTGTGCATGTGTGTTCACCATATGTAAATAGAGTCTCTGGAGACTTTGGGGTGAATACCTCGGGTGATATAACAATGGTTTTGAAACTGGTCGAGTCAAACTCCAGAAGAACTCAGTACATACCTTCATATAAAATTCTTTTGCCGAAGCTGGAATTATCTCTGATCCAAAGTCATTTGCAGTAGGAAAACGCCACCTGACTCAGCAACAATTTATAGCACTCAGTAGTCCTTTACTCATGTTAGGTATACCATATGTTTGTGTGCATGTTTACATGGAAGAGCATCAATTTTTCTTTTCTTTCCGTTTCTTGCTACTGAGTCCTAGTAAAATCATATAAAAATAACTGCAAATGCTCAACATCTGACAATCACTGATAATGAAAATGGCTAGTGGTACCTTAAAAGGTTCAAAAGTATCTCCTTCTTGAAGACATATACTCCCATTGAAGCAATGTATGGTTTCTTTAAAGCCTCCTCCTTCGAAAGCCCCAATACTGTCGTATCGACTTGCTGAAGAGTAAGTAAAAAGGTAGCGTAACCACTATACCATCTCGTCTAAAAACTTAAGTTATTAGATGAGTTTTCAAAATATAATTTATATTATTCTCTAACACACACCCTCAAGTGAAAACCATTTGGACTTGAAACTTGCACAGACCCACAGTACCTTGTGCTTGATTTTTATCAAATAGAATAGGGGTGGTGAGATTCGAACACGTGACCGCTGGTTCAACAAGGTTCTGATATCATGTTAAGGAACCATCTCATTTAAAAGCTTAAATTGTTAGGTGAGGGACAAAATATGATTTATATTAAGTGACTAACCACTCAGATTTATAGTTGTGCTCAGCAATACAAAATCATTAACTTACCATTGCCTTCAGGTCAACCCCCTTCGGTTTTTCACTGAATGAAAGGACTCTCCCCTTATTGTCAATCTTCATGAGACCAAAATCTGAGGCCCGGCTATCATGTAAATATTGGAAAGTCTCAAAAACATAATCCATCAACTTCGAGCATGAGCCCAGATATTAAATAAGCAAAGCGAAAACAGGGTAAATATCAGAGATGAGTCCCCTGAAATGAGAAATTGCTATTGAAAGAGCTTAGCTTGGATTACTCTTATGCAGACCTGTCATCCATCGGTAGACAAGAGAGAGTAATATCTGCACCACCTTGCCGATGATTCTGGAAACGAGAGACGAACATTAATGTCTGGTACTCACAGGTTAAGCAGTACTCGATTTTCCATACTCAACTTTAGTGAAATAAAAACCATGTCACGTGAGATGTACTTCTTCTCACCTGCACAAAGTCCATGTAGTCCATTCGGTACAAGTGATCTCCAGAAAGAATTAGCACATCCTCAATCTCCTTGCTTCTTGGGCCCTATGAAGTTAAAGTACATAGTGAAAACATATGTAACATCCTGAACAGTTTTATACTTGTACTAAAATCACCAAATTCAGGATAAGGGAAGATAGCAAAGACAAAAAGTGTAAATTTCTTAGCAGCAACTTTTCATTCAGGTAAAGTCTCAATGGTCGATAAACTGGAGGCAACATGGAGTACGAGGTGGCCATAAACTTTCCAGTTGAGGTGTTTCATATAATGGAGTTGCAGTTTCTTCCACTGTTGGGAAATAAAGGATTAAGAGGGAGAAAAGAAATCTCAAAAACAAGGAGGCACGAAGGGTAATAGCTGGCTCAAAACCAAGGAAACAAACACTGGTTATCGTGTAATCTCTTGCTACTTCTGTTCTGCCTCTGCTTCGATGCAATACAAATAACCTCGTGTTTCTATACACAACATTCTTTTTTATATAATAATCATTTGGCAGTAAGATAATTTATCGACGTCTGTACCCCCTTGTGTTCTAGCTTCAACCTATCAGTTCTGAATGAGTTGTGGGCTCATCTTATTTATAAACACTCACTTTCTCGTCCATTTTAAATATGAGATATTTATCACTCAAAATGTGCATATGATAAAGTTGAACGTAACCCTTCATAAATTCATCACTGATGAAGGCGCTTACGTTCTAATGCTGACTCTAGAGGAAGAGATGGATGTGTTAAAAAACAGCTTGCAGGCTAGTTTATGCAACAAAAAAGGCTAGAAAAGGAAAGTGTGGAGGATATGTCATCGACTCAGTGAATCACCCTAATTCCCTGGAAGGGTTCTGAGAATGGAAAGCCCTGCTGGAAATCTGAGCTGATTCAGTTTCCAACTAAACAGGGCGGTAGGTGCTCGTGGTAGAGAGTAGAAAGTTATTGGAGCGCCAGGTATCCTCTTTTTTAACCTTCCCAGTCCTCTTCTGTACGTTTTCATATTGTAACAGAGAAGAATTGCATTGACTGTGGTTTGAGTTAATGATTACCTCAAAAAGCCAATGAAATTGCCGCACAGCATCAGCGGTGCCCTGGAACCACTTTTTTCCCGCCTCTCCAGGAGTTTGAGTAGCTGACAGAGCCTGATGACAGAGAAACAAACTTTGACTGACTTTTTAGAACAAGCCTGTAATTCATTCCCATTTCATCGGAACATTGGCAAGCAAAGCATGTTGATGCTTGAGTGTATAGACAGCAACCACTTGCTATAAAGTAAGAGAAACCTCGTTGTTATGTAAAAAAAAACAAAGTGGTCACCTCGACGAAACCATCTCCAAAATTGACTCCATTACCAAAGTTGTAGGCACGAGCAAGATGCCTATTCAGTGACGCTGAGTTGTATTGAGTGAGGATGTAGACTTTGTTGATCCCACTGTTAATGCAGTTGCTCATTGGCACATCTATCAGTCTGTATGCACCTCCGATTGGGACCTACAGATATCATCAGCAGTACTATATAGAGAGGGCTGCTCACAAAACTTGACCAATAGGAGATGGCTCCCACGAAGTATATGTCAAATTTGATACGCACGAGGTTAATGATGATGATATTGAAAAGTGTGATTAAGAAGAAAGGCTTACAGCAGGTTTGGCTCGGCGCTTTGTGAGAGGGAAAAGACGAGTGCCGGCTCCTCCACCAAGAATAACAGCCACCACTGTCCGTGGATCCCTTTTTTCCATCTCCAGGTCCCTCAACTGCGTAATTCAATAGTTAAATGCATTAACTAATTGGATAACAAGTTTGTTTGTGTGTGTGATTATCTTGGGGCTGTGAGGATATGGCTAATCATGAAATCTTTAATTCCTCGTCCTTAAGTAACTGTGGTTACTCTTCCATGATATAAAAACAACACAATGGTATAGAAATAAATTTGTGTGATTTATTTCTTCAAGACATGCAGTAGACACAGACAGACATGCCCTTCCATCTCCTTAATTTTCTTTTGTTTCGAGAGTACATTAATTTGATGGGCTAACCTTGGACTCCACTGCTACATCAGTAGTGAGAGACATGCAAACTTGTCGCATAGGAATTCTAGTAGCAAGACCAGTGCCCTGATGAAGTTGGTTTAGCTTCAGCTTACGTCCCATCAACTCTCCATTCCCAAACTTCCCAAGTCTCGGGCAATATCTCCTCCCTCCCAATCCTCTGGCGCCATGTAACTGGCCAGCAGCTGCGGCTGAGAGAGAGAAACGGACATCGGCGGAGACTGCCATTTTCTTCGAAACTCAAGGAGAAAACCGGAATGTCAAATCAGTGAAGAGCTTGCATGTGATATTCGCAGGTGCAGGCCATTTCGAGGGTCCGGAGCAATGTGGAGGCTTCTCTTTTGTGAGAGGCTGGAGAGGGGGGTTGCTTGCATGCACTGCTTCCTATTGGTGGATTGATGCCACGTTATCCAAAACCAAACTCATCCACCAATTTTCCCGTGCCAGTATGTGGGAGGACTTTCTCGTGATCCCTGGAATGCCCACTGCCTCCACCAATAATTACGAGGCCGGGGGATATTCCCTAGTTTCTGCTGCCTTAAAAGATTTCTGGTCCACGTGAAAGCTAGACCATGAAATGGTTAACGGTTTCAATATTTCGGTTTATCGATTTTTTTAATTTTCCTCTCAAAATTAAATAAAACCGGCCCCAGACTATGGAGGATGAATCACAGCAAAAAGCGTAGAAAGGTGGATAATATACTTAAATAGGTTAAAATATAAATCTCACCTTACAACATAGAAAACAATAGAACCATAAAACAAAGGAAAAACAACTAAAATCATAATATTTGAGAAAATCCACTTCATGAACAAATCAACAAAACAAATTTGAAATTTTTCTGTAAGAACTTGAATCAAGTCCAGCTGTTGAATTGAAAATTGTAGTTTTTTTAGCTATTATTTTGGTTTGTTACAATTATACTCTTTTTTTCACATAACCTTGCCCAACAAACTAATAAAAATAATTGTTATATTATGTATACAGGCTGTTGAACGATGACAAATCTTTATGTAACTGTAACTGCTCAGAACCTCAATTTCTGCTGAACCATATTATTAAATAACCTTTATTATTTTATGAAGTCAGCTTTCACTGGCCTCGGTTGCTGCGACATTGATTTATATATATATATATATATATATACTTTAAAATTTTTAAAAATAAAGACAAATAAAAAGAATCGAGATAGCCAAAGTCTTTTTCAAAATTGATAAAAACTCCTATAAAAAGTAAATAAAAAATATAATGGAGTTCAATCTCCGATAAATAAATGTCAAAGAGTTAAATTGAAGAAAAAACATGGACTTCAAAAAAAACTCATAAACCTCTATCAAATTTTTAACCTCATAACCTATAAAATTTTAGACTCTAACTCAATCAAGAAGATCAATTCTCAAATAATTAAATGTTGAAGAATTAATAGAAAGAAACTATGAATTTAAAAGTTTTTCTAAAAGTTAAAAAAATAAGGATGATATATGTTTTGGAAAAAACTGAAGAATAATGAAATCATAAAAAAAAAACAATTTTAGAAATAATATCAGATAAAACATATAGCAATTAAAAGAATGATGACCAAGTTTGGTAAATGAAAAAAAATTGGAGGATTAATACTATTTTATAAATCATGTCAAATAAAAAAATAAAAAATCTAATTTATAGTTGAAAGAACTTGGACCAAAAGTGAAGAAAAAAAGATCATTGGCTCCAAATTGGATATCTATTAGCTACGCACGCCGCCCAATAATAAATGGGTAACTAAGATTATTGTGGAAGATAATGTGTAGATATAGAAAACACTTCCTATGTCTTTCGAAAAACACATGCTTTGTAGTGCTTTAAGGAAGTGAACATACAAAAAAATCCTAGATTTTAATTAAATAATTTTTGATTTTGAGGGAAACTTAGTGCTTTCATCGGGCTTTAAAATACCGAGTTGTCCTGAGTCAATCCAATGATAACTTAATTGAGGATTGTGAAAATACTTTTTTTAATTGTAATAGCTAGTTTTATATTTTTATTATACAAAAAAGAACATCATTATACTATTTCAATTCATAATGTAATGTCTTAATTCATAGCTGAAGACCGACTCATTTTTGTAATGTACACTTAGAATACATTTTATATATGGTTTTAGTGGATCTCATATGCCCCCAACTATATTGTTGGTTCGTTAAATTGACCTTGAAATATATTTAACTATATTAAAAATGTTGTGTTATGTATGTAGCTCCATGGAATTTGTGTATTTTAATTATTTATTTAAAATATCTAATCTCTTAAGTCTTAACTACGACTCCCATAAAAAGACACAGCTCTCACAGCAATAATTGGATGGAGCTAGTTTTCCAATGGGCAGTCATGTTTTGCGGAAAGCGGTGTCGATTCCAGAATGAAAAGGAAGATGCACGGCATGGAGGGAGCATGGTTGGTATTAATGACCGCCAAAACGGCATCGTATAAAACTGATGGGGCTGGGCTGGACAACGCCTCTACGAAATGGAAGGAAGTACGTCGCAGATGGCCAGTAGCTGTCGTTGGTTACCCAACAAACAAGAAAGCAACAATCTATCTTCCAGGCACTCCCTTCCTCATTTACTACTAGTAGTCTCTAAGGCTCTTCCTCTTATACGCATTCGTCGCCGACGCCATTCTCCTCTGAACAGAAACGGTAGCTTCAATTAGCAGCAGCAGCAGCAATGGCTTCTTCAAGATTTTCTCCTCTCTTCCCATTCTTTGTTTTCTTCATTATTCTCTGCTTGGTCAGTCACCCTGTCATTTGTGACGGTAACCGTTTTTCTTTTATTTATTGACCCTTCAAGATTACTTAGTAATTATCTGCCATCTTTTATTTCTTTTTACACTATCTAGTTTATCATGTGAGATCTGACTACTGATTCTTGATCTAAGGATATCTCTGTGGTCGTGGTTGTCTGACACTGTCGTTTTAGCTGTAGTCTTGTAGATTCAATTCTATAATATATATATATGCGTGTTACAATTAGTCTGGGTACTTGTAATTCATTTGTATTGCTTGCAACTACTTTCCCAAAAGCTAAAATGGTCTTGAATTGATTTCATTTCGACCCAAATCTATGTCTCCAAACGGGCTGTTACATTATGCTGTGAATTTGCCTTTGCAAGATTGCTTGTTATGGCTCAGTTAATTAAGAGAGAGCTGTAATTCAACTAGTATTATAGTTTGCTTTCATGATTCTCATTGGCAAGCTCGTCAAGTCCTTGCTTAATTTCCCCCCTTTTTTTCTTCTGTTAAAATCATTTTTATGCAATTTGCTGGTGCTTGTTCTTCAGGTCAAGAAAATGGATTTAAAAAGTTGTTGCCTTGAGTTCAAGCCCATGGTATTATTAAAAGCTAGTTTTGCTGCTTGTTTAGAATGCCACGAATATGGAAATGATCCCAGTTCCCATGTAGCCCGTGGCAATCTTTTCAGTACAGTCCCATGAGTCTATCACTCCATGTCAATTTTCCCAAGTTTAATTTTTCTTCCCCAGCTGATATCTTAACACCAAGCTTCTCATCCCACCATTTATTTGCAGATGATCAGGAGGGTGCTCTTCTTCAGGGGATTAACAGCTATAGGACATCCTTCAATTTGACAGCCCTCACAGAAAATGATAATGCAAAGTGCCTTGCTGGGGAAATAGCTGCGCAATTTAAGAATCAACCTTGTACAAACACCACGGGTTCAAACACAGTGCCAGGCACTGAGCCGCAATTCTCCAATTACCCGAGCCTTCTAGCCAAATGCCATTTGAATGTCTCCAACACAAGGGACGGAGCTGTGATGCCTGCTTGTGTTCCCCACCTGGACCCAAGTCTTGTGCTCACTAACTTCACACAGACTCCATACTCCGACAACCTCAATGATACTAAGTTTACAGGAGCCGGGGTTGGTTCTGATGGTAACTGGATCGTTGTTGTTTTGACCACAAGCACAGCAGAGGGAAGTTATGTGACTTCCAAGACAGACGGTTCGAATTACAGTGCAGCCAATTTGACTCTCAAGAATATTGGTCTGATCTATCACTTGCTGTTTTTGCTGATAGCGTCTCTCTTCTTGTTGTGAGCCAAGTGCATGGCTGACATTGGCTCACATGAACGCAGCTCGATTGTACTAGGATCCAAGTCTTGCATTCCCTTTTGACATTCCAGAGTGACTGATTATTTGTATCACTGCTTTTTTTTCTTATTCATATCGAGACAAGAGCTACAGAAAAGAGAGGAAACACGCGGTCGTGTTTGCTCATGGAAAAGTTTTCATTTTTTTTAAGAAATCAATTGTATTAATAAAATATTAAATGTTGTTTTCTTGATTCTTCACTATAAAATTAAGGTATTGGTTTGGCTTATCTTCTTTTTTTATCTTCATTTCTTCTATTATTTGAAATATAGCTAAAATAAGGGTAATGCTTTTTTATTTATTTATTTCAGAAAAATTGTACTAAATAAACATGATTAATTGAATTTTGATTATTTCAAAAAAGGTATTTGGATTAAGAATCTGAAATTCATTCTCTAATTTATCAGTTGTAACGTAGAATATGCTTGTTGAATTACAAATAATTGTAATAATACTTTCAAGACATTATGCATGCCTGAAAATCACATGAGCATCATGCAAAGTTTTTTGAATTTTTTGGTATTGTATTTCAAAAGTATTTAAAAAAAAAAATTATTTTTTACTTTAAATTATATATTTTTAAATAATTTTATATGTTGATATCAAAAATAAATTTTAAAAAATAAAAAAATATCTTAATACATTTCTGAATAAAAAAATAAACTTCAAACATATTCTGAAACCATTTGTACCGAAGATCCAATTAGTTATTAAATTGAAACGCATCGTTGTGATTATGGAGTTTGATTAATAGAAATTAGAATATTATTATTTTCAAATAATTAAAGCAGTTATAATTATGGTAATTATTTAAAGACTAAATACTCAATTGTTACAATTAAATGATTTCAGTCACTCAATATAGCTTTAACTCTTAAGTAAAAACAAAAACCAGTTTGGCGAATTTGCCCAACCACCCCGTCCCGACTGTCGAGGCCACATATCACACCAGCACTTCTTAGCTTGAGATCCAACGGTCGATATCAACCGGCTACAAAAGAATAGGGAGGATTCTCGGGCTATCTAACACAGCAGTAGATCCAACGGTCCGTATCAACAGGGTGCAAGAGAGTAGGCAGGGTTCTCTCATCTTCTTTTTTTTTTTTTTGTATTTCTTTCTAGAACACTCGGCTGCATCAACATAAAGCTCTCTCTCAATAGATTTTTGTTTCAATACCATTTATTAAAAAAAATTCATGGGAAAAGGCCCAGGTCTCTACGCCGATATTGGCAAGAAAGCTAGAGGTAACAGGGATTTGAATTTTGCTCACTCCCTATTTTATTTTCATTTTGTGATTATTTTGAGACTTTTTTCTTAATTTCTTGAGATTTTCAGATCTTCTCTATAAAGATTACCAGAGCGATCACAAGTTCACTGTCACTACCTATACCTCAACTGGAGTTGTAATTTTCTTTCCTTTTCCTTTTGTTTTTTTATTAATTATATCTTTTGAAATAAATTAATAAATGGTATTGATGTTCTTTTTTTTTTAATTTACTGACTGACCAGATGAATCCTCATGTTTTATTTTTTTCCTCTTAATTTATTCCATGTAGAAGTTGGAATCTTAGGCCTAGAAAAACAGTTAAGTTGAATAGTTTTTTTATTATTATTGATGAGGAATGGATTGGTCAATCTCCGGTGTTAAGCGCTGGACGATTAATTTCCTTGCACTTAGCAGCAGCAATTGGATTCTATATTATTCCGATAATTTTACTTGCACTTGTGAATTTTCTGCTCAGCATCTCGTCGTGGCTGATTTATTTGAGCTGTTTCTAGGATTCACTAACAGTAAACGAAAATTAAGCAACAAACATGTGTGTGTACCCTTGAAAAAAGAGAAGGAAACACTGCCGTGATTATAATTGCGTTGATCTGTTAAGTTTACCATGATTAACTCTTTCGCAATATGGTATCAGCGATATGGCATATGGGTTTCGAATTTATTACACCTGAAAATGGACCATCTGTTTTGGATGTGAAATCCTTTTGATTGGTTATTTAGTTTTGATGTCTTCTATCAAGTTTATTGCAGTGAAGCATACAGTTTTGTTTCTTTTGAAAACCTTTTATAATATTGTCTTCTGGCATCATATTTATTTTGCATTCCAGGCACTCACTTCAACTGGGATCAAGAAAGGGGAGCTGTTTTTAGCAGATGTCAGCGGTCAGCTAAAGAACAAGAACATCACAACTGATATAAAAGTGGACACAAACTCCAATGTAAGACATAAAAGCTTGCCTGCTCTCCTTGTTCTCTCACTTTTAACGAATCAGATATGATAATTATCTGTGCTCGTGACTTGTATATTATGCTCTTGTTTGATGATCCTGTTTAGACTTGAAGTCACTATCAGAGGTACTTTCTTCTCTTTGTGCTCTGGGTTGGTGAACTATGAAGCTCTGCATTTCTCGAGTACTGGTTTAAATTGTTTGAAGATGGAACTTTTGTATTCATCTCAAGTATATGGTCAAACAAGTTGTATGTGATCTCTTATCCCAGATATGCCTTGTAATTTTCCTTAAACCTAATTCACATATAGTCAAAACTTTGGGGAAGAAAAGTTAATGGGGTATTAGGTGAAAAATTGAGGTAATTTGATTACCCAAACTGTTAGATCAAGTAAAAGAAAAAAGAAATAGGGTTAGGTAAAGAAAACAATATTTTGGATAATTCGAGTAAGTATTGGAAATGGTGGTTATTTACCCTTGAATACCCTAATGCTCATCCCTATTATTTCTTTTACAAAAAGTATTTTTCATTATATTCTACATGTGAAATGTTTTCCGTGAAACATTTTACATAGAACAAATTTTATGTTTGGTAAGTAATGAATTGAAATTATAGTGATAGTGAGACACTGATGATGTGATGGGGTGGGGTGGCAGTGTTGATACTGGCTGTGATGGGATGGTTGTGGTGAAGTGGTTGAAATGTTTGTATGATAGCTAAGTTGATTACTGTGTAAAATATTATCGGAATTTCATGAGCTGAAATTTTCCTTCCAATAAATGAACTAAATTTATGAGTTGACCATAAAATATTTGTGTTGATCAATTTATTGTAAGATATTTTACGGTAAACAAATGCCCCTAAATACAGTTACTTTCAGTTGACCATAGATGTCAGATACTATGATAGAGCATTGTGGGGTTGTGTTATATTACATGTATTGCTGTCTTATCAGTTAGATTGTTCTTTAGGATGATACCCCATGCATGTATTGTAGGGACCAAAACATGATATTACTATATAAGGTTGTAAACCAGTTTGTTCGCATTCTTTTCAAAAGATGAAATTCCTTTTGGCAATCGTCACAGTTAGGTATGCTAATTATATAACTAGTAATATGATGCTTTGATTGTGCAATTGATAGTGGTGTGTTCATCTGTAGCTCCTCACAACTATTACTGTTGATGAACCTGCTCCTGGGCTCAAGACCATCTTTAGCTTCAAAGTCCCTGATCAGAGATCTGGCAAGGTAAAAGGGCTCTTTCCTTGTCAATTAGCTTTTATCTTGTCATTTTCAGTTGTTTCTACTTCCTGCTTTGCTTGGCTGTTGGGAGCATCATATTTTGCAGTTATGGTTAATGATTGCAGGTCTGGTTTTTTTTGTTTTTTGCTGTTAAACATTGAGGTCATGGTTCTCTCGTCTATCTGGAACTTCTTGCTGCATTGATGGGCATGCCACAGTGTTAATGAGGCTGTTTTTTGCCACTATGATCTGATTTAATTTCTTGTGGTAACAGGTGGAACTCCAGTACCAGCATGAGTATGCTGGGATAAGCACTAGCCTTGGGCTGACTGCAAATCCCATTGTTAACTTCTCGGGCGTTGTTGGGAGTAATGTTGTTGCTCTTGGGACGGATCTCTCATTTGACACTGCTACTGGGAACTTAACTAAATACAATGCAGGGTTGAGCTATACAAATGCTGACCTGATTGCTTCTTTGACAGTGTGAGTAATCCATCGGAGAGAAAGAAGTTAATTTTTAGTTAATTACTCTAATAGTTGATACTCTCTGTTGCTTTCATTGATTATATTCACTAAGCATTGAGCTCTACCGCTTTAAAGACTGGCCTGAGAATGCTTTTGCTGGCACAATCCCATTAAAGAGCTTGAGTTGTAGTTCAATGCAGAGAAATGCTGGTTTTGAAGGCATTTGTTGGTGAATAATTATTTACTGGCAGTGTTGCTAAAGATGCTCACTGAACTAATTTCTCTGATTTTTTTTTGAAGTTCTACTCTCTTGTATCATCTACGAAAAACCATTTTTACTCTGAACTAAGGTTTAGCTCTAGGTTAAAACAGTAAAGTGGAGCTATATCTGCTGTTTGTGCATATTTTTAATTTGAAGTCTCCCTTTGCTGATGGGAATATTTTTGTTGATGACCACAGCAATGACAAGGGCGACACCCTTACTGCTTCCTACTACCACACAGTGAAACCATTGACCAGTACAGCTGTTGGTGCAGAGCTTACCCGTAGTTTTTCAAGCAATGAAAACACATTGACCATCGGCACGCAGCATGCACTCGATCCCCTGACTACAGTGAAGGCTCGGTTGAACAACTATGGGAAAGTGAGTGCTCTTATCCAGCATGAGTGGCGCCCCAAGTCTCTCTTCACAATCTCGGGGGAGGTTGATACGAAGGCGATTGAAAAGAGCGCTAAGATTGGACTGGCCTTGGCTCTCAAGCCCTAGACCAAGCAACTTCTGTTGGTGTGCCTGGAACTCATTTGTTTTGTTCATTGCAGAGAGCAATAATATTACCCCGAAGGATGACACAGACGTTACATCTGTTTCTTTGATGTGTTTGGGTTTCACATATTTGACGGTTATGGTCTCTTAGAAATAATTCTAATTGGTGTCAGGCAGGCACCAATTTGCTCTTCAAATATTTGCATCCGCCCTCAACACAAGACGGTATACATGTTCTGGAGCAGAGTTACTGCATTTGGATATTTTTGGTTTAGCCATATTATTTCTTTTCTTCTTGTTTTTTTTTCTTTTTTTTCTGGTTGTCAAGTTTCTCCGAGTCTCTTTTCAATGTTTACTTAATCTAACACAAGGACATGATGATTCATGGCAAGTATTTATGACAATTTATTGTCATATATCAATAATCATGAGTCTTGTGACAATTTTTTCGCACAAAATTCCAGCCTCTACTCTATGCGGCAGTGTAGTCTCACTAAGCTAAGCCTTTTCTCATCTTTTCACTCTTGTTTATTTATAATCAAGGTTTCGTTCACTCAAGGAGGTTGTTCCAGGCTTGCATGGGGTGGGTGGGTGGGTGTGTGTGTGTGTGTGTGGGTGTGTTAATCTTGCAAACAAAGATTTCATAACAGAGATGAAAATTACAATGTTTCCATGATCTTTAGTGGCTTGTAGAGCAGTATCAGTTACATCCCATGTTGAGGAGCCTATTTTTCATGATATGTATGTCCCTAACTAGCTCACAACCCTCCTATATTTGTAACCCACAACTTGAATATGTCCAACTGTCAACCCCTTTTGCCATTTCAATTTTTCATCATCCAAGTCTCATCTCCATCTCTACTCAAGAGTATTTATTGGCTTGTGCTCACACTTTGGCTTTTCTACTCTTTTCATGTACTTATTTAACAACAATGCCATAAAGTTCGATTCTAAGTATGAAACTTCTTTATTTGTTTTTTTCTTTTTTCTTTTTTAAAATAAAAACTATATTTCATTTATTTTTTAACATTATGTTATCATGGTTTCATGATTTAAGTTTGATGGATTAACTCAAGTTGATCTAGATTATTCGATTTCATTTTATTTTATTTAAAAATATATCAATGATGTTTGGATAATTTCTTACAAAATTAATAATATAGCACGATGAAATCATATAGTCAAACTCTAATCCTTTTATGCACTTATTCAACAACAATTATATCATATAGATTGACCATATCCTTATCCATACGTATCATCATCTATGTTTTATGGTTATCATTACCAATAAAGAAGTCTCGATGAATAAGCATCATGTGATATTTTGTCGATTTCTTCACGCGGGAACACATGGGATGGTCTGATTGGAGCAGAGCTCTGCGTCTTGACAGATTTTCGGGAAGCCAATGGATCGGGTCAGAGAGGGTTTTGCTATCCTATGCTATGACCTCCTCGCCTCCCTTCCCCTTCTAACGTAGGATCAGAATGATTGCTTTCTTTACTTGATGGATGCCAACGCGTAACCATCTCAATCCTCTCTTTTTTTATATATATTTATAAAAACAAATAATATATATTTTACAAAACTAAAACCGAAGCATATAAAACAAAGTGCATCTCCATTTAATTAATTATAAAACTATAAAATAAAGTCGAAACTTTTAAATCTACGCATAAAACCATAGAAATCTACCATTCATATATTATAAAAATTTATATATTATATTGAAAAAAAAATTACAATATAAAAAAATTAGATCAACTAATAATTTAAGCGAAACACAACTCTGATCAAATCGAGTCGGCTTTCATCTATTTTAAATTAAATTGTATAAAAAAACCAATGTTTTTAAATTTTAAAAAATTAATATGCAACAATTATCATTATATATTGCCTTCTTGGACATATCAATATCTTTAATCTTGTGTTTTCATGTATAAACATATCATCTTCATATTTTATATATTATATTGAGAACAAAATTACAACATAAAAAATAGATCAAGTAATGATTTAAGTGAAACACAACTCTAATCAAATCAAGTTGAATTTTATTTATTTTAAATTAAATCATATAAAAAATTGATCTTTTTAGATTTTATGATATTAAATATGCAACAATTATCATTTTATATTGCTTTCATGGACATATCAATATATGTAATCTTGTGTTTTCGTATATTAACATAATATCTTTGTATTGTATATTTAGTTTAATATTATGTATATGTATAATTTTAATTAAAAAATCAATCACCTACTCATTTCACAAAACAAAAAAAACTTAGGGTATGTATGAGAATATAGTTAAAATTGCTTTTAAAATTGTTTCTTATTCAGAAATATATCAAAAATAATATTTTTTATTACTTGAAAATTATTTTTGATATCAACATAAAAATAATCTAAAAATACTATAAGAAAATATTTTAAAATAAAAAATATTCTTTTTATTATTTTTTATAAAATAACACAATTGATAGCTAAGCATTGTATAAGAGTAACTCCAAGAGAAAAAAGCTATTTAGAGTAGCCAAATCTATTTTAATATATAATATTGATATAACTATTTATTAATAATAATTAATCAATACAAGTCCAATCAAAACTTCTTTTTTTTCCATAGAAATATATTAAATAAATTTTTGACTCGTTTGATAAAATATATAATAATAACTTTTTAATTTAAAAATACTATTTTTATTCTTCAATATATTTTTCATGTTTTAAACTTCGAGAATGAATAATAAAAGCTAAGAGCAACTCCAATAGGAAAGCTAAAAGAAAAATTAAAGGGAAAAGACAAAAAATTAACTTTTATTCTTTATTTATATAGCTTCAAGGGGAGAGATATATTGAAGAAATAAAATAACATTTCTAAGTTTAAAAGTTATTTCTACATGATTGATAAAAATGCCAAAAAAAAATATTTAATATATTTCTATATAAAAAAGTGGTTTTGATTGTACTTGCAGTGGTTATTTATTTTTAACAAATAATTATATTAATATTATATATTAAAATAGAATTGATTTTTCTAAATGAATTTTTTATATTAAAGTACAAATATAAAAAAAATATTATATTTATCCTATTTAAAAAATTATATTGTTAATTTAGCTTTTATGAATAGATTTTTGCGTACTCTGATGAAATTTGTCTTTTCTTGAAGTTGCTATATGCAGAAGGAATAAAATAAACCTCGGACCAATAAAGAAAAGGGAGTCGGAGAAACTAAATGATGACGACGACGATGCTCTCACTGTACTCAACAACGATGACGGCGAAGTTGTCCTCACTGTACTTATCACCGATCAATCCTCGCTTTTCCATAATTTCATTGAAGAAGAAATCATTTCCCATGACCGGAAGCCGGAATCTCTGCACCACCATCGTTCATGCCTCGAGATCTGAAGTTGATCATCAGATATCCAGATTTCAGGTTATTGATTGATTGATTAATAATCAAACTGAACAGATTGATTAAATCGATAGAGTTAATTATTTTTTTAAAAAAAAACGACAGGGACATGAGGAAGAATCATTATTGTTGATGAGGAGCGTATTAGGAAGCATGGAAAGGGTTTATTTGAAGAGAAATCCAACAGCAAAAGCTATACTAGACTTGGTTAAGTCGGTTGATGATGCTGACTGTATCTGCTATGATCATCTTGCTTTCAGGACCTTTGGGGTATCTATTTTTTTGTTGATTACATAAAACAAAAGAAATTAAGTGATATTGATAGATTTTTTTAATTTGATTTATTAGTATTTTTATTATGATTACAGGTGAAGGGTCATGGGATTGATTCCATGGCAAGTTTCTTCCTGGATTATGGGTATAAACAACAGGGGGAGCTGAGATTTCCAGCAAAAAAGTTGAAAGCTCTGTGGTTTTCACCTCCCAGTGGCCTCCCGCATGAGGATGCTGCCACTGGCAGTGGTGTTAATGGCCCTTTGCCAAGAATTTTTATATCAGAGCTTCTCGTTGATCAATTAAGTCCACAAGCTCAAGTGAGTAGTGCTAATAGTTGGTACTTCATTGCATCATTAATTATACTAATCCATCCTCTTCTGTGTAGACTGATGATTTAATAAACTTCATGTGTTAGGAAATAATTGAAAAATACATAGGAACATCAGGCTGTGGATATAAGCATGCAACTCTTGCTAGTGCTCTGGGGTCGTTAACATGGAAGAAGCCCTTCTTTTCTGACTTTCAGCAACTGGCAAAGTAGTAATTAATCTTTTAATTTGCACTTCAATTTTCTTTTCTCAATACAAGATTTGTGTTTTAACTGGTGATGTTATATATTTCTATTGATGCCTAGGGAGAGTGAATATGCTGCCTGGACACTTGTCAATGGCTATGCACTCAACCATGTCACTATTTCCACTCATCGCCTGAAAACTCACTTGGCAAATATCAAAGCCCTCAATCTGTTCCTCCAAGAGAATGGGTTCAAATTGAATTCTGAAGGGGGTGTTCTCAAAGGTTTGGTAACTCTTTCTTTTTAATCTTGCGTCCCCATGTTAGTTTTCTTGTAAGCTAGAATTGTAGGAAATATCCTGTCTAGTGCTGCTGATAATAATTATGGTTTGAGTCCTTTGTCTTAGATTTCCTGTTCAAATAAAACTTAACCTAACTGGATTAAGAAATGTTTGGTTTGGTTTCTATAATTATGACCTCAATTCAATACTAGAAATTCTAGCAACCTCGCATGCATCTTTTAGCTACTTTTGAACTTGTTTTAGCACTGGCCTGCCAACGGACCATAAATAATGGTCTCTCAGAGATTGTGGAGTGACTTCATCTATACTTTTATTGTCATAGATCAAGTATAGCATGGTGTTTTGGATATAGATGCTGTATTGACTGTGCTTGTTATTTATAATTGGTTTCGAATTGCATGCTCTTTCTCTTAGAGGTGTGGTCATAATTAAATAATTTCTCCTCCTCCACTGCCAGTGAGCCCTGATGGTCTCCTGCTTCAAAGCTCAACTGTAGCCGACTCAATCTCCTTCAAGTTTTCTGATGGCCTCACTGAATCAGTTCCCTGCTCATACATAGAGTTTGCCGAACGCCTTGTGTTGCCACAATATAAAAATCTACGTACGGAAGAGGTAAAGGATTCCCTTGTGATCTCCTTGGAAATAATATTTCTTTCACTTTGATTTTACCAAGTTTATTGAGATCACTTCCATATTGAGGATTGTTACCTGAGCAGCATGTTTGATAGACACCAAGATCCTCATTAATCTGACTGTAAATAAATGTTTTGAGTCTTTTTGTGCTCAATTACGAGGTAGTAACTTCTATCACCATCTTCAACAGCTCAAGGAGTTTCACAGGCGAGATGGGTTTGAGGTTGGAAATGCAGATAAGATTTTTGAGAGCACATCCATGGAGCAATTGACAAGGCGAACTGGGTGAGATGAATCACAATTTAGACGTGTAAGAATGATCGCTGGAAGTTACCCAATAAGTGGTCTTCAAGGGTGAGATCCGTACACAGGAACATATCTTAAGAGTCACGGTACAAGAGTCACGGTACAGGAATAAACTTTATTCACAACGCCTATCAAATTTGGCGTATGTTCTGACATGCTATAGTTTCTGTTTATGGTGTTTTCTCTTTAAAAATATATTAAAATAATATTTTTTTTTAATTTTTTGATATTAATACATTAAAACAATCTAAAAAGATAAAAAAAAATCATTTAAAATAAAAGAAAAAAAAATCATTTTTTAAAAAACACATTGACAAACATTCTAGTAATCTCTTAGCCACCCACTCGTTTTCTCACTATTTTTTTTTATTGGAAGAGGCAATATATACATGGCTGGCTGCCTAACGTCGAATTATCATGGAACTTGGAAACAATACCGATCAAAATTTTCCTATCGAGTTAAAAAAAATAAAATTCATCGGACAGGACCTGATAATCTTGAACATCTTCTCTACTGTAGAGGACGATCGACTAACATTTTGCGCCACAAGCCTCATCAGTATCCCCTGTGTGAAGGCTGGTCAGCATTCTAAATACAACATATAGGGACATGTTCCTCCATTGCCTTCTCAGTCGTACAAGAACAAATGCTTTCACAGAAAATACATCTATACTACGAAAAGGGTGAAAAAAGAAATAAATGAGAAGAAGCAGATACTTCACCGATCCTGTGCTATGGTTTACCATTGGGTTTCGGAGATTGGTGAGGATATTGACGGTGGAAAGGAGAAGCTAGGGAATTATTTGGTATCGAAAAACTCCTTCTTTGCTGCCCATTCCGAGACAACAACCCAGCCTGTGAGCGGACGACACCATTTTTGGCATTTGGGCTGGACCCGACCCGGTCAGCTTGCACGGTCTGGAAATAATATGATGAGCTTGCCATGTCCTTGAGGTTGGGCAGAGGCTTCAAAGTGTCGACCACTTCACTCATTAGAGGCCTGGCTTTAGGATCCCTGCTAAGGCAATGAGCAGCTAGCTGTGCAGCTTTCTGGGCACCTTTTATCGAAAAGTGACCTTCAAGTCGAGGGTCTATCAACCGGTAGAATCTTCTTCTCTCCCCTAGATGTGGCCTCGCCCACTCAACAAGATTGTGTTCTCCATTAGGCCGGTTCTTATCCATGGATCTTCTGCCGGTTATCATTTCAAGCAAGACCACACCGAAACTGTAGACGTCGCTCCTTGATGTAAGATGTCCTGACAGGAGTGTTTTAGCCTTTTTTTAGCTTTGATGTAATGATCACATGCAGCAGCAGAATGTTGTGAACTTATCCTGCCTAACATGAACATAACTGACTGCCTGGAGGTTCATCATACAACTTGACTGCAGACAAAGGATGCCTGCTACTGATGCATGCAAATCCAATTCTGTCACTTTTATCTATTATCTAAAATCAAAATAATATTACCTAAACAGGAGGGGCAGGAGGATTTGGAAAGGTACAGGAAGAAGGAATGGTAGGATTAATGCCCTTCTCTGGTTCAAATGTGTCTGTCTAGGAGAGGGGAAGGGAGGCCAGTAATAAAGTGAGATAACTGATGAAAAGGAAATCTTATTTTAGGGGAATGTAGTTCCTTTCTAATTTTAAATTAATGGTGTTTTGTTATTTGAGAATAGCGAGATTGAGTTGGATTTCTTACTGCTTTCAATTCCTAATTTTAAGGGTTGATAGTTTTAATTATATGAGGGGTATGTACCCTTCAAAATCCTTCCCTTCCCTCCCTCCCTCCCCTGCCCCTGCACCAAATCCTCCCTAGCCAATTTCATCAGCCTTGCGTGGAGTTTGACTCGGCTCTGGCACTGAGATATATAAACATTTAGGTACATGCAAAGAACAAATACAAGATCTATCCTCCTAATTCATACAGAAAATCTTTTAAGTTTTTCCCAGACCCAACTGAAATATGCCCCTAACACAGGCAATTAGGGTTAAAAAGAACGCTAGATATGTGTGTCTAGGATTTTAGGCAAAAGAATAAATCTTTCATCAAATTACATTGAAAAATGTCAAGGGATTAAGAGAAAACCATGTTTACCGGTCATGACATACTCTGGGGCTGCATAACCATAAGTTCCCATCACACGGGTTGATACATGGGTCTTATCTCCCTCAGGACCATCTTTGGCAAGTCCAAAATCAGAAAGCTTGGCATTGTAATCCTGATACAGAATTTGATTAGTAGAATGCACCAACTAAGTGGAGAAAAGGAAGAGGAAAAATGTTGCTAGAGTTTTATTATGTACCGCATCTAATAATATATTAGAGGTTTTAAAATCACGATAAATCACTGGCCTTTCAGCTTCTTCATGAAGAAAGGCAAGACCCTTGGCAGCACCGAGAGCGATTTTCATTCTCATAGACCATGGAAGAGGTAGGGACCCTGCATAAAAAAATTCCATATAAGAGAAACATAAAAAATGAAAGATGTTTAATAAGCAAATTGCACACCACAGCAAAACCTGGGAACGTCAATATGACTCCAGCCATGTAAGAAAAAGCATCTGCGTATCACAATCATACACATATGCAAGGGTGGTAATAAAACAGCTCCATTTTATAAAATTCAGCTGTTTCACGGTGTTACTTTTCATCAATTGTAAAACTTGGCAGAATTCAAAATCTAGTGATTTGCTAGAACTTTTCATAACTTTATGGTCTGAGGTAAACGTGACAGAATTCAAAATTTTCACAGCTCATCCTGAGCTTCATCACCGACGATCAAGTTATTCTTCCCATCAAGTTATTTTCATGTGGCAATTGCTAATCGCTAATTCTAGCACGGATTTGATTCACTTCTGAAAAAAACCCTCATCCAACACAAACACATCCAGTCTCTATAAAATAATACGAATACACAACAAAATCATATTTACATACATGCAGCCACTGGTAAATAGAGAATGTTCATGCATGCACATCAATACACATAACCAATCTCCAGTGCAAGCATTGCTTATTTGATGCCCCCGGCTATTTTATGTAAAGGCCTTTAAAATTTCTATTCTGGAAAAGTCCATTACTGTAGAGAGAAAGGGTGGGGGGAATAACTTTTCGCTGCACATTCTAATTTACTTTCATACTAGATACCATAAACAAAATTAAGGGAGATAAAAAAAGGGCCAACAAGAAAGGCAAACGGTAGTTGCATACGTCGAAACAGGTGGTTCTCCAAGCTTCCTCGAGGCATGA
This sequence comes from Salix arbutifolia, assembly GCA_025169955.1. Lineage (NCBI taxonomy): Eukaryota > Viridiplantae > Streptophyta > Magnoliopsida > Malpighiales > Salicaceae > Salix > Salix arbutifolia. Next base: position 13,922,439 of record CM045909.1, on the reverse strand, counting down.
ACTCGTAAACTAGCAGCCTTTGATCATCTTCAATACAGTAACCGATCAGTTTAACCAGGTTAGGATGAACAAGATCACCAAGGAAATTTACTTCAGCCTGCCACATAGATCCAACAATTAAAACCAAACCTGGGAGTAAGAAATCCGGATGATTTGGAAACAAAAATATTGAAAATGAAAAAACACAAAATATGAAATTGAATTTTTATATGTGAAGTAAAAAGATTAGGAAAGTCTAGTACCAGCCATTCTTTATGACCCTGGAGCCCATCATGATTAAGGGTTTTAACAGCAACAGTAAGGCCAGTACCAGGTTTCACCGGAGCAGTTCCATTTTCTTCAATCCATCCCTTGAAAACACAACCAAAGCCACCCTCACCAAGAAGACTCTCAGGTCTAAAATTTCTTGTTGCCAGCTTGAGGTCATTAAATGTGAACTTCCGCAGTCGAGTAGCAACTTTTAGCTCCTCTTCAAGTTTGGAAAGGGATGAATTACTCTCTGTATTACTTGTGGTTGAGGATGAGACAGCAGGAGCAGCTGGTTGGTCTCTGCTTGAATTGTTCGTGGATTTACTTTCTGTTGATTCACACTTACGCTATTAGAATACAGAGTACTGTAAAAAGAAATCTTAAGGGATAATAATAACACTCAAATAGCCATAATAGCACTGTGAGCTACAAGACCTTCTGGATACAACCACACCAGCTTTTCAATAAAATGCTAAACTGCATGCCAGTGTGTGCAGGTTTGACAGAGAGCTGTGACGCCCAACCCAGATTATAATTAAAATGGTATATAAGGAGACAAAAAAATTGAAGCGTAAACTACAATGGAGCATCTAGATATATATTCAACAAAAATGAAACTACATGGTAATATCATATGTGCATGTAATGATAATCGTGGTTTCTTTTGACTTGAACTCTCCACATAAACAAATCATAGATTCCCTCATTCTACTATTTAAACTAACCATGATAATCACTCTTCCAACCTCACACAGCCCCTATCACAAGTGCCTTTGAAACCGAAGTATCTGTCTTTCACCTGGTAAATTTTTTCTTGAATCCATAGGGCAGTTAGATCTCTCAGCAAATCAATCTTTACCACTATTATCACCACTAGAATATTTCCATTACACACCTACCAACTCATCAGTCATGCTACCATTACCAACACACTAATTATTATTCTGAACTCACTGCCATTTTTCTGAGATTCAGGAAATGGCTGCAATCATTTTAAGGGGTTTGTTTCAAATAAACTAATGAAACAACACACATCATTTCAACACTGAACTGAGATTGAAGCTGATTTTAACTAAGTCTGTGTTTTCAACAAATGAGAAAAAAATTATTTCTTGGAACAAATAAAAAAGCAAGTTTGATAAACTTAAATCAGAATTATCTACATCACTGCAAGGTTAAGACTTTTAGTCAAGCCTACTTTTGAAAACGAGGAACATGATTGTTATAATATAAAAAGTAAAAAGAAAATCAAAAGGCCAGGCATATATTGCAAAGCTCCGACCAGAACACCAAGATAAAACGAAATTAAAGAACCAAATCGAACCAAAAACATCAAGACAATCAAGTAAACAAATGCCTCAATCAGATACAAAAGGAAAATTCCCTTCCTTTTTTTCCGCTTCAACTAAAAATAACAGCTTCCCCGAGCTAGCGGATATAAAATAAACAAATAGCTGTTAGAGCATTACTCTCCAAATAGTAGTTCTGCATGCTTGAGATAAACTGCCTGAAAGAAAAAACTTATGTCTAGCATGACCTGAAGTAGTTTCAGCAAAATCTAAGGACTCCAAGTTTTCATGGAAAAACCTTCACCCTGTTAATGGGTCTCACAGCCAAGTCAGGCTATTCATGCAGCTTGTAAATGGTGCAAACAGTGAAAATAGCTGCTGCTAGTTCCTTTTAGAGTCACTGTTACGCACGCACACAGAGAGACTAAACATTCTGTTCCAAAGCCATTTTTGGTTGAACAAACATCCCAGGAAGGAAATCATGCCAATCTTAACTGACAAACTGGTTGAACTAAAGCAAATAATCCACATTGGTCAAACCCCCAAAAAATATTGAAGTGAAGAGAAATCGGAATTACCAAAATGGTTACTAGTACCACTAACAGAGCTATCAACTTTGGATCTTGACGAAATGCAGCTCCCAACAAACCTTAACTTGACCCAACACCCCACCTGTGTACCATCTTTCTTCTTCCTCTCCTTTGATTTGCAAGCATCCCAAAAAGACTTCACTTTACCTTCTTCACTGCCTAAACTCATCCTCTCCTTTCCTCTTCAAAAACCCTAAATTCCAAAACCCGCTTTTCATCAAATCAACCCCCCAAATCCCACCACTTGCAACATCCAAAAAAAAGGTTTCAAATTTATCAATTTCTCTTCAATACCCACAAACCCGATTGAAAAGAAAGAAAAGCTAGATCACGTCAGGTACATAAAAATTGATAGTCCCTTTTTAAATATTTTTAAAAACAATCATACTGTGGAAACCAAAGAGACAGACAACGACATAGCATGATTTGGTATTCTATGTTTCATATTCTTAATCAGTTAAAACCAGGAAATGTCTGCTGCTCTTTCGATAATAGCTTGGAGGATTAGGTGTACATTAGTCCTTGTACTCTTTCTATTTTCATAATGTGCCCACTCCACTCTTTTTATTTTTATTTATCTGGTCCTTCTATACAAGAAAGTATTTGAATATGATCCCTCCATCCAATTTACATTACAAGGTTGTAACGTGGGTGGTTCCAGATTTTCAATTGATACGACAATATCGATCTATTTCAAAGTTATATTATAAAATATAGCATGATTTCTATATATTTAGAAAATATTTATTATTGATTAATCTTGTATTCCAGTTCGTATAAAACACTTAGTTAATTAAGTAAAGATATATTCATGTAATGTAATGTAATGTTATTGCATCATTGCATATTATAGAAAAAACAAACTATTCCACAAAAATAGTTAAAGGACAGGTCGTTTTTATTCTCACAAAAACAATCACTATGCACGTTTTTCTCATTTATTTTTATAGTTAAAATTATTTCAAGTGCAAATTAAAAACTTTATGTGTGAATATCATCAAATAAATCAAGAATTTTATTTTTTTAATAAATAAATAAATAATCATTAATGATAACTAAAAATAAAACTAGAAAAAATCAAGAAATAGGCATAAATAAAGATTTTTAATGTTGCAAAACTGAATTTTTTTTGGTTGTGTTGCTAAAATTATTTATTAAAAAATTCTGTATTAGATCAAACAATAGTATAAATATACACATATAAAATTAAAAGAAGAATATATTATGCAAAACTGCCTATATTATTTAAAAATAAATTTTATCCAACAAATGTAAGCAAACTAGATTAACCATGGCAAATGCAGTTCAACCAGCAAATAACAACACCTAGAATGAACAGCGACCTGGTAATTTCCAGCTTCGATGCATGCAATTGGTAACGATGAAGGAAGTCCACTCTTTGAAGCTTCCTCAAAAACAATAGTCCACAATAGTTCTGGTTGAGATTTGTTTAATGATTGTTTTTTTAAGTGATTTTTATTTAGAAATATATTAAAATAATATTTTTTTATTTTTAAAAAATTATTTTTGATATTATCACATTAAAATATTTAAAGACATAAAAAAAATATTTTAAAAATATAGAATCAATACCACAATATCCCGTATGTAGATGTTATAGAGAAATGTTCTGAAAAGTAACTTTTAAATTTATTAGCATTGGTGGGTTTGGAGACATTACAAGTAACCATATATGACACTTCGCAAAATTTGGCATTGTAAAAGTCAAAGTTTATGTTTTCACTAGTTTGATGGCCCGCATTTTATTGCGGGCGGAGCAGACAATTTTTATAACTATTCAAATTAAAATATTTCTATATATAAAGTTTGATATAATAAAACAGATTAAAATACATTGTCATAACAACAATAACATTGAAGTATTAACTTCTAAAATTATCATCACTATTACTGTAAAAACAATAACAATTATTAAACTACCTCAAGAAAAAAACAAAAAAAAGCAAGTAAGAACAAAAACTAAAATTATTATTATTCTTAATATTAATATTATTATTGTGTTAATAACAGAAAAAACAAAATTAAATCAAAGACTAAAAGAAGTCTAAAAATATTAACAAAAGAGCAAATAAAAAAAAATCAATACCTGAAAATTAACAATATTGATCGTACTACGTTGCGGGCTAAGCAAACAATTTTTATGATTGTTGGGATTAAAAAAATTAATAAGATTTGTTGGTTCAAAATTAAAATATAATATCTATATATGTGAAATATAATATCATAAAACAGATCCTATTATAAAAATAACAAATCGAAGTTTTAACATCTAAAATTATCATTGTTATTACTGTCAAAACAATAAAAATTATCAAATTATCCTGCGAGAAAAAACACTCAAAAACATTAACAAAAGATTAAGCAAGAAAAATAATTAAATTTATTATTATTATTATTATTATTATTATTATGTTAATAATGAATAAAAAACCAGAAATAAATGAAAGACTAAAAAAATCCTAATAACTTTAACAAAAGATCAAACAAAAAAATAAAATCAAAATTATCAGGCAAAAGAAATTAATCTAACTTGAAAATAAAATAAAAAACCAATAAAAAGCTAAAAGAAAGAGCAAATAAAAAAATATAATAGATGATAAAAAAAATTATTAGCTGAAAAAAATCATTTAATTTGAAAATTCAAAAAAATATATGTTCTACGTTGTGGGCTGAAAATATAATTTTTATAGGATTTGCTAGATCAAAATTAAAATATAATATTATATATGCAAAATTTAATATAATAAAATAGCTCAACACACCCTATTATAAAAATAGCAACATCGAAGTCTTAAAATCTAAAATTATCACTGCTCTTACTATTAAAACAATAAAAATTATAAATTATCTTGAAAAAAACACTCAAAAACATTAACAAAAGAGTAAGCAAGAAAAACAATTAAATTATTATTATTATTATTATTATTATTATTATTATTATTATTATGTTAATAATGAAAGAAACAAAAATAAATGAAAGACTAAAAAAATGCTAGAAACTTTAACAAAAGATAAAACAAAAAAATAAAATAAAAATAAAAATTATCATTGCTATTACTGTCAAAACAATAAAAATTATCAAATTATCCGGAGAAAAAAAAACTAAAAAACATTAGCAAAAGAGTAAGTAAGAAAAACAATTAAATTATTATTATTGGTGGTGGTGGTGGTGGTGGTGGTGCTGGTGGTGTGTTAAGCACACTTATATATATACATGGACAAAAGTAGGGATTATTCTAGAAATATAAAAAAATAAAAATATAAGGGCTGAAATGAAAATCAAATATAAAAGGATTAAAATCAAAAATTAAAAGTTTAAGGATTGAAATGAAAATCACATTTATTATCATTTTCAATTAAAAGACAAAGTTGCAAAAATTGAAACTTCTGTACCGAATATTAAGCTTTTTACACCCAATCTGGAAATTAAAAGGAGGACCGAAGTGAAAAATGAACATTTAATTAATTGCAATCGAAGGACCCAATCGAACGAAATCAAAACTTATATAACAGAAATAAGGACCATACACAAAATTAAAAGTCAAGGGACCGAAGTGAAAAGGCACCAAAATCAAGGGCCTATTCTGCACTTTTACGTGCAGGAGAGAGAGAAACGGTGCAACCGGCTTTAACCAGCCATCGCCGCTTTCACGTCCACTATATGACAAAACACGCCACACCGGGAGGAAGACCAATCGGAGACGCACCGAAAGAGACGTCGGTAGCCCATTTCCGGCCACCCTATCAGCCTTCACGAGCCACCTAAACAGGGCGTGAGGTGAAATACTGTCGGTCGCGTGTCCCGCACGCACCGACAATATTTCAAAAAAAATAAAAAATAATGGTCATTTACTGGTCCACCCCTGTGCCTAATTCACCAATTTTATCTTATTAGGGGCTATATCCGTATTTAGCCATTTAAAAAAATATTAAAAAAACAAAAAGTTACGGCGGACCGGACCGGTCCGTACACGCATAATTACATCCGTGACCCTCAGCTCGGAACTGTTTTTTGTCCTATTAGAGGGGCAAAACCGTTAAAACACTGTTCACAATAGGAAAAAATAAAAAAAGGTGAACAAACTCGTGCGACGCACGGATGAAAAATGGAGTCCACAGTGAAAACACTCAGAGGCTATAATGAAACACTGAGCTCTTTTAGGTTATGTTATAATTTCTTTGTAATTGACTTTCTTCCGGCTGATTGACATAATAATAACACTTTAAATTAAATTGGTCAATTTAAGTAATTTTATTATATTATATTAAAAATAATATATTATTTAATTATTATTTAAGAAACAAAAAAATTAAAATGAGTATTTCAAAATGTTTTTGATTTTAACACATGTTTTCACCCCAAAAGATGCATAATACTGGGCTATAGACTTACAATATAAGTTACAAAGTTGTTCTCGCAAATTTCAATAAAATAAAATTCTAAGTGTTATTACAAAATACTAGTGAATTTATCGCATGTTTTTCTTCCAATGTTGTTTGATATTGGGTTGTATACTTACACTTTAAGATATCAATCCGGTATAAAATATCTATTTTTTTCAAAAGAACATTTATTTACATTTTTTCATACATATGGTCGAATATGAGCATATTTTTTCATGTGTTTAAAATACAAAAATGGATATAGTAAGCAATTTACGATCATCTGTTATTTTTATTTCATAGGTTTGACTTGAATGTCAAAAATCTTTCACCAATTATTTTGTTCATTTTTATTTTACATATTAGGATTTAAATGTAGACTTTAATATTTTAGAAGAGTGTAAAATTACACTATAGAGTATACTCTCGGATATTAAAGATATGAAAAAATAAAATATGATGTTAAAATTCAGATTTTTAAATGATTAAGTTTTTCACCCAATAATATAAGGATTCTCTTATGAAGAGAGATCTACCTCAAACTTTAAAAAGGACCAATAAATAAAAAATTAATTTAGAAAAATAATAATACAATAATGCAATTTATCTAAGGTATAATGTATTAGGAGGAATGCATATTGTCTTTACACAACAAGCGCCCTCACTCAAACTCTCGCAAACCATTGAATTTTTTGGTGACGTCAATACTAGGTGGTGACTTTTTAAAATAATAATTATAATTTTATAATCATTCACAACCCCCCATTTCAACCCACGACATCTCAAGGAGGCTTAAATCATCTTTGCGACATAGGTCATGAGGTTTGCAAGTTAACCTGAGTATACTCAAATTGTTTTATTGTGTTTTTATATATATTTTTTTTCAATTTCATCATTCAACAATTAGTTTTATCGAGAGGTGAACTTCATAATTTATTTCCATGAGATTGTCTAAATCTAATGACCTGGGTCACAAACTTGGTAGGTTAACCATAATTGACTTAGGCATGGTTGTCAAAATCGCGAGTTGACTCGCAAAATCGTACGATTTTGCGAGTCAACTCATCAAATCGTGTCAACTCGGGAAGAAAAATCGTTTCGGGTCAAACTCGGTCAAAATCGTAAAATCGGACCGGATCGGTCCGATTTTACGATTTCACCAAATTTTCAGCCGCCCAGAATTTTAAAGCAGCCCTCGCCCAAAAATTTAAAGCAGCCCCGGGCCCCCCTTCTCTCTCTCTCTCTATATATATATTCTATCTCTCTCTCGTTTTATATATATATATATAATCTCTCTCTTTATATATATATATATATTTTATCTCTCTCTCTCGTTTTACACACACACACACACAGATATATATATATATATATATACACTCTCTCTCTATATATATATATATCGTGTAATATATATATATATATATATATATATATATATATATGCTCTCTCTTTATAATATACTCTCTCTCTCTCTCTCTCTCTTTATACACACACACACACACACATACACACACACACATATAAAATCAGTAATATTAATTTTAAAATTTATACTTAAAATTTGTGAAAAAAAATTATTTTTTTTTATTTTTTACTTTAAATTAAAAAAATTTGATGTTTTTAAAATCATTTTCATGTCCTGAGTCGAAATAATTTGTTGGGATTGGAGCTAGTACTAACAATATCAGTGTTGATATCAGTATTAGAACTGATAATCCTTTAAATAATAATGCTTTTGATGAATATATTAAAAATAACGAGAAAAATGACGATCATGAGACTAATTTTAATTTATATAGCAAATCAGTAAAATATTTATTTTAAAATTGTTAGTTTTTACCTAATGAAATTCTATGGACATAATTGTTTTGTAATGTATTTTTAAGTTATTTTGAATCATGTACGACCCTTAACTAATGAAGTTTTATGGCCATAATTATATTGTACTGTATTCGGAAATATTTTACGTACGATTTACGATTTTTCTACCAACATGATTTTAACTGTGATTTTACGATTTTTGTACGAAAAAATTCAGGTATGATTTTATGATTTTACGATCCGATTTTTCAAAGTCCCTTCCGTTTCGTGTCAAAATCGTGATTTTGACAACCATGGACTTAGGTTATTATTATTTTAGTTTACTTTCCTTTCCTATAAAGTTATCATGGTTTCATAACTCGAATCGTGAGTTTATTATGTTAACCAGATTCTTTTTTGTGTTTATTTTTTAAATTTACCATTTTAAATTTCATTAATTAGCATTAGATTAATGAAGAGTTAGACTTTATGATTTATTTCAATTTACTTTTCATGAGGTTATTATGGTCTTATGGTCCAAATTGTGAGTTTGGCAAGTTATATCATATGAATTTGAGTCGTTTTTAGTCTATTTTTTAATATATTTTTTACTTTTATACTATAATATTTGTTAAATGAGAATTGAGCTTTATAAAAAAAAAATTAATTTGCTTTATATGAGTTTATCATGGTCTCATGACCCGGGTCATGACTTTGGAAGGTTGACTTGAGTCAATCTAATATGTTGTTGTCTCAATAGCTTTAAAAAAATGTTGTCTTTAATTTGTTTTTGAGTTAAACTATATTTTTGCCAATCGTCTATGTTGTTTTTAGACCCATCACATCGAACATGTCATGTTAAATCAACTCTCATATATTTTTTAAAAGTTTCCCTACTATAAAAATTGAATATGTATGAATGTTTAATTTTATGCTATAATTTCTTTTTTACCCGGCTCATAACATAACACGTGTCAATCATAGTCCAAACAAAGAGAATGTGAAATTATAATGTTTACTTTCTTATTTAATGCATTGCATCGATTAACATTATTAAAATAAAAGCAAATGATTATAATATTTTAATAGATTTAGGCTCTTTAACTCGTATATAGTTGTTCATTAGCCCGCGCATTGTCATGATCAAATTATTTTTTTAAGATGTAAGAAAGATTGTTAAGAGTGTAGAGAATTTTTGTTATAATGTCATCAAACCTAATCAAAATAGGTCAATCTTAAAATCTTTTGTTCTAGCGTTTTGCCTAGCTAGAACTTCCAATAAAATCATGTGGGAGCTAGCCCGACTTAAATTGATTAATTTTATAGATTCAAAGGTAATCTAAATGACCAACAAAAATATGGCTTAACTTTAAAAAAAACTTGAAGAGATAACTTTTTTTTTAAGAAAAAAATATCGAGCAAAAACAAATTGTATCAATCCCATGTGACCTAGGTCTTAAACTATTACGTATAATAACCTTTTATAAATTTTATTTTATTTTATAATAAAAATAAATGTTCTCGAAATTGAACATCAAGCCTAAATATAGATTTGAGATTGTAATAATCCTATAAAAACAAACAATAATAAATTATACAGTTTATTTCATAACCAATCCAAAATAATAATAATTAGAAAAATAAAGGACAAAAAAATTATTGGGTAACCTACGCTAGCACACCAAATATATGAACCGGGGTACAAACTCTATTGAGATTATATTTTTTTTACAACTACATAGTAACAAAAATAAATGATCGCAAAATAAAATATCAATCCAATACCAAGATATTTTTTGAGACCGCAATAACCTTATAGAAAGCGAAGCAAAACCAACTATAAAATTAAATTTTCAATCAACTCAATATCTATAAATGAAATAAATAAATAAAAAGTTAAACTCACCATACACGTGAACTATGTCAACAAGACAAACTTGTGAATAAACTTATGAATTTTATAAAATTTAATAATATAAATAAAGAGATTCTGATGCTCCCCTGAAGCTAAGAATCAGTCTTCATTATCCAGCAATTTTATATTTATTTATTTATTCTCTCGATGGCTATATTTTTCTTATAGACAAAACGTTCCTTTTTACTTAAATATTAAACTCCGCACATTCACAAGCGACAAGCAAGCAATCTATTTAGAATATTTTTATGGTCAATTCTAATTCTAATTGTAATTCTAATTCTAATTATTTTAACAAAATAAGTGATTGTAAAGTTTGTAACTAATCATTTCTGTTTTTGGTGTTTTTCAGTTAAACAAGTCAAATAAACATTTTTTAATAATTTTAATATAAAAAAATCTATTTCAAGTAAGTATTTACTCGAGAGTATAGTTGAAGATGTTTTTGAAAGTGTTTTTGTGTATAAATACATTAAAATGATATTTTTGACATCAATACATGAAACTGATATAAAAACACTAGATTTTTTAATTTAAAATAAAAATAAAAAAATCTTTTTTTTCCAAAATCTTTTTGAAATTCAGTGAAATATACCAGAATATTAATTTTTTAAACAAGACTTTATTATTGTTGGTATTTTGTTTGAAGGGTTAAGGATTGTCTGCCTCGTTTATGACAAGCAAGGCAGATGAGACTGGATGTTGTCACCAATCACCGGCCCACGTGCACCTCCTCCACACAACCTATGACATAACATATATATTCAAACTAAAATGTCATTATCCACGATATTTAAAAACAGAAAAGAGTTCATGTAACAAAAGCCAGAAGTCCTCGTTGTTTTGAAGGATAAATAATAATAATAATAATAATAATAATAATAATAATAATAATAATAATAATAATAATAATAATAATAATTTAAAAAATAGAAAAAAGGAAAAGATGGAGAAGAAAATAAGATGGGAAAACTTGACAAGAAGAGAAGGCATCTATAAAAGAACACTCTAAATCGAGGGTGGCCAATTATGTTCCAGGGACTACTCGATTTATTTCTTACGATATCGTGACTTATAAATTTATATTGGTAAACTACAGGGACTAGTTTATAATTATCTCTCCTGCTTAACTGAAATGCCTGCGACGCTTTCAAGGGGGTATTGTTCGTTGCTTGTTCTTATAATTCACTCTCTTTCCAGTTTCTCTTTTATGCAACCGCGTTCCAATTGTTCGTCGAAATGCCTGAACCATGCTCTACTTTATCACTCACGCACCTAACTGCTCCATAGATTTGAGCCGTCGGATCTTTCTTCCCTCCATGCAACTTGAAGCTACATCTAATAGTCACAATATTTTCAAAAAAGGAAAAGTAAGCAACCGAGAGCTACGCTTTATTGCAGTGAAGGAGACCAGTGGATTTCTTGAATTGAAAAGAAGCTGTTTGGGTTCTGGTGGTGGGTTTGTAAAGAGGTGTAGTAGAAGGGATTGGGAAAGTTGCGGGAGCGATATTGCATTGGAGACTGAGATTTTGGAGTTCATGAAGAATTCAGAAAATCCACTGATGTTTCCCAGCAAGAAACAATTGATTGATGCTGGGAGAATGGATCTTGTTGAGGCTATCTTGAAGGAAGGAGGTTGGCTCGCGTTGGGTTGGGATTTTGATGATAATGGCGATGATGCTGATGTAGTGGATTGCTATAATTCTTTAACGGATAATAAAGAGTGCAGTGCTGCAGAAATTCAAGACAAATCTTTAGAGCGTAACAAAGAACAAAGCTCTCAGGTTTCATGCTCGTCCTCTAGTATATCACTGTGAGGCTTCTAATTTTTATTAACCACTCTTGTTTTTAGTTGCAATTGTTATTTCTGTGGATTGAGAGTCAAATGTTTATAAATGAGCATGAGGGCAACATGAAGTTGAAAGCTCCCATTTTTGTCATTTCCCCTTTGTTTGCTCGTTGCAGAATAGCCATGCTTTGCTGTGTTTTCCCTCTTCTTCTTTATTTTTTTCCTTCCATATTCTTTCTTCACCCACATTTCAGTTTGTCAATTGGGAAACCACTAATCCAGAATTAAAATAAAACTAACAGATATTCACTACTTTTAATGACTATTTCCATGCCAAATTCCCATGAATTCTTAAGTTATAATTTCCTCATCATTTTTTATATATTATGGGTAGTTTTTGATCCACCAATTCTGTGCTCTCAGAGAATCAGCGACCGAGGATGATGCTGGGATTGGGGGTATACTGTATCGATTAGAGAAAGAAAGGAATATGAATTTAGGGTTTGCTTTGAAAGAGATTGAAAGCACTACTCGTGTCCAAAGTAGCGAAATTAACCATGATTGGCTCCCTAAAACCACGAAGAATGGGGTACTTTTTTTTTTTTTTTTAAATCAGTTACCTTTTAATTGTTCTTAAGTTCCATGTCTGATACCTCGGCCATATGTGGATTACTTGCTATTGTAGATTTGTGGGTTCATTTAGAAATTTTTTAATATAATCACATTTTCGTCATAAATATGTTAAAACGTCATGTGGATATATGTATACATGTAGCCTTATGGTATGAAAATGCTTTAGTTGCTGGACATTCCTCACAAAACCTAACTCATACTGTTTTTTTTTCCATTGTAAAAGACAGTTGCTGGCCTCAATGTTGACAATATACCTGGATTATTAAAACCCAACATTGGTGTAATCAATGATTTGGGAGGTGAGCTTGATCATAGCAGATCTTTCTCAAATATTGATGGTTCTGGAAATTCACTAAATCCAGATACGTGGAGGATTTGGAGCATTAAGAGGGCAGGGCTTTCAGACATGCAATTTGAAGGTATTCTGTGAGCTGATTTTCAGGAGGTTGGATTGCATTACATTTTGGATCTGCTGACTTCTGTCTATTTATCAATGTACAGCTGAAGAACTTAGCTCTAATAGAACTCATACAGGAAGCGAGGAGAATGTTCTAGGATATGAAATACTTGAAACAAGGGAGGGTTCTAGTGAAACTGTCAGCAGAAGTAAAGAGAATTGCTCTGATGGAGGCATTGATCATAATCAGGTTCGAAGTCGACTACGTGATCTGGAGTTAGAGCTTTTCTCTGTGCTGCAGGCATTGAAATCAAACACTGGTGAAAGTGTATCGCAGAAAGTGGTACCTAAACTATGTTCCCAATTAATACAATTCGTTTAAACTAGATTTTTGGAACCCTTCTCCTTTTATTCTTATAAGAAAAGGCTGGAAGTCAATGTGGATCTGAACTTTAGCTGTTTATTGCTTTTACACATTGATAAGCCAATACAAGCTGATCCTGTGCATGAATTTTGTCCTGTGTTTGTTTGCACCTTATTTGGTAAGCAATGCAATGCATCTTCCACATGCTTTTGATGATATAGAAGAGGAGATTAGGTTTGAATAGAAATCACCTCTATGCCATTTCTTTCCAGAAAAGAGAACACTCGTGTGGGATTTATTTTGTTTTGACATCAATCTATATCCCTTCACCCTTTTCTTTGTTGTCCATGAAATAGTTGAACTACAAAGGTATTAGTTAACTGGGTTAATCAAAATTGAAATGTAAAAAAAGTTCATCACATATTCTGGCCGTCAATTTGGAAAAGGCTTTCTCATCTCTTGTGTTTTTGGGATTTAATTTAAAGGAGTGTTTGCTAGAATAAAGTTTTATTTCTTACAAAAAAAAAATGCAAGCCTGCAGATTCACAATCTTCATTTTTGTTTTATCTTCTCAATTTGGGTAGATTTGATCGTCCATGTAGTTTCTTTAGAACCTTATCCAAAACATATCATGAACTCTTACAAATCATGTTTTATTCTCCTCACCAGGATAATAGAAGCTCCTCGGGTGATATGTTGAAGCTTTCTGATAGTTGGGAGTTCCAGGAAAATGAGATCATGAATGCCCAGGATAAATTACGGTCAGTAAGGGCAAAATTGGCAGTGTTGGAAGGGAAAATGGCACTTGCAATAAGGTATGCTTAGCTCTCTTCATCTAATGCCACATAGCTAAGCTGACAAAAATAAATGGTACATGGCTCTAATTTGCTTTATTATTAATGCTATATTTCTATTTAAACAGTGATGCACAAAAGTTTGTGGAAGAGAAACAGAGAAGGATTGATGATGCTTCTAGAGCTTTGCAACTTCTCCGTGCTGCTTGTATAGTTTGGCCTAGTTCTGCCTCAGAGGTGTTCCTATCTGGATCGTTTGATGGCTGGGCAACCCAGGTTTGATCCCATCTAAACTGATTGATCAGAACCTTAGAACTGATGGTACTGGCTCATCTAAATTATAGCAAGGAGATGTTTTGCAGCATCAAATTCATTCGCATTCATATTGTTTTTTTTGTACTTAAGCGCATTATCCCACATAACTTTGCTACTCATATTGAGAGACGTAATATCAAAAGCCTACAGCCTAATGGGATGTTGGGACTTGGGAGTTATTTGGTTGTCTGCCACTGAACTGCCCTGTGCTTGTGGACAAAGCATGTTGCACAACACAGGCAGGCATTATTCATATCAGTTGGGTTTAGTTGAATAGCAAAAGCTGTAGTTTACACAGAGAGAGTTGGGTCTGATGGAAAGGTTGTTTTCCACGAATACATGGTTTTGGTTTGTAGATTTATTTTATAGATAAATTTATTTTATGTTTCTATTTTTATCCTTCTATTTTATAGATTTATTGATCCTTGCGATTGTTCTGCCTACTTTTCTCTTTTATTTTGCCACCTCTAGGCTGGGCACGTGGTGATATAATTTAGGCAGGGTGGGCTGGGGAGAAGGAGAGTCAACCTCACTAATGCCACTGGCAGTTCTAGGTTTTATCTCACACTGCCACCAGCCTGCACAAAAAAAAAAAAAAAAAAAAGAATAAAAGAGACTTCTTGGTAGTAAAATTATGTGTAATTTTTTGAAATATTTTCCTATTTATGGGATCATACACTGTTCCTGGGTTGGAGAATTATCTCCCATATTTTTGAGAATTATGGGTTGAAAGCTGTCAAGACTGCTTATTTTTGTGGCAGCTACTGTTACAGATCATTTTTATTTTTCCATATCTGTTGCTTTACTTTTATCTCTTATATGTTGTTGCCCCGGCAACCAGATCTAGACCTATGCATGTCCTCCGTTTACTTTACATATAAATAATGCAATGGCATGCTGACAAATTTCCGCATAAACAAACATGTCCTCAATGTGATCATTTCAGACTAGAGTGAAACATGAATTTCTATTTTGCAGAGAAGGATGGAAAAGTCTAGTGTGGGTATCTTTTCTTTGTATCTGAAATTGTATCCGGGCAGATACGAGGTAAATCATTTTTGCCAAGTTGCATAATCAGGTCCCTTGAACACAGTATATCTCAGCACTTGACCTTGTGGTTCAGATCAAGTTTGTTGTCGATGGTGAGTGGAAGATCGATCCCCTCCGCCCTATCGTTAACAACAACGGATACGAGAATAATCTGCTCATTATCAAATAAAAACACAGAAAACACGCAGCGATGGACACAGAAGGTATTCAAGATCCTAAAAAGAAGGTAAGGCGACTCAGCAGATTGTTTATGTGTTCCTTTTCTTTTCGACTCTTCTCTTGTAAACGTGTTGATTGAGGGAGACGTACCATTTCCTTTTCTCGTTCACTCTCTTACTACAGGATTAGGATATGTAAAACTGTTCTCACTTGTTCTCTTTATTGATGTCTACACATTGTGTATGAAGATGCAATTTCAGTTCCAAATTTGTTTAGCATTAGAAAAGCTGGGCGATAAAAATATTTATTTTAGTCAGATACAAATTCGGCCTAAACGTGCAGTGTTTTCATGTGCTTGAAACATATAATCGCCTGTTAAACTAGTCATGGGTCCCAAAAGTTGATCGAAAGATGTTCGTTTCAGGATTTCTTGTTTTTATTTTAAATGATGCAAAAGGCTTTATTTTATGTTTTTATCTTCCTGGTGAGGATTTTGTTTTTTTTAGAAAAAAAATGAATTATACAAAAAAAAAAAGGGTAATAAAGAGAAGTCATGGAGACATGAATAGATTCAGTAAATTTCTTTTTATATATAATATTTTTAAATGGATATTTATTAAAAAAATAGTTGGTCAATCTAAATTAATATTTATCGCTTAATCAAACACCATCCATCTTTTCCGATAAAAAGAATAAACATTACTCACCTTTTACTTTATGTTTATCTACAAGTATTGCTAGCTGCATTTATCTTTCTAATCACTTCTGACTTTTTAATTACTATACTTATTAATATTAAGTTCAAAATTCATGCGATATATATATATATTTACATATGCCAAACATAGGTATAGAAACCAGTCCGGCGGGTTGAGCTGCGATCAAATTGAAATGAGTTGAAAACAAAACTCGGATTATTAAACTAAAAATCCAGATTGACCCTATAATTTTGATCGATTCAATACAAAATTTGGTTCACGATTACCCGGTCAAAACTCAAGGTCCTCCAGGTCCGGGTCAATTAGCAAGCCATATTGAAAAACTAGGATGCCAAGTTATTTAACACAATTTAATTTCAAAGACAACTTGATTTAACATCATTAATCAGTCTTCAATATATACTTCTTTCTTTTACACGGCGCACGCCCACATTTCATAAATAATATTTTGATGGAACATTTTATAAATATTTATTCCAATCGTTTCGTCAGCTCCACTTCCACTAAAACTTTAGCAACTTGAACCGCATGAAAATATTTTTTTATTCATAAACATATCAAAATAATGTTTTTTTAATTTTTTAAAATTATTTTTGACATCAGCACTTGAACATGATCTAAAAACACTATTTTTTTTGATTTAAAGTAAAAAGTAAAAATATATTTTTTATTTTTTTTCAAAAGCGCTTTTGAAACGCGGTGTCAAACACCTCTGTTATCCGAATCTTTTACCATATTAGATTTTTGGGTAAGGTGGTCTAAGAGCAATTCCAACGCATGAGGCATATGAAGAGGTAAAGTTAAAAAAATATATTTTTAGTTTTTGTTTTCTCCTTTTGCTCTTAAGTTGCTATTTTTACATATTTCGAAGAGAAACTAAAAAAAATATATGTTTGTTGAAATATTGTGATGTGAATTAAAACACGAAAGAAAAGTGCACTCTCTTCATCGATCTTTTTCTCGTTTGCTCGTTACTTTTCTCTCCATCTTCTTCTCAGTCGTCTCAACAGATTCAATCATCCACAGTAAATCACCTAAAACACAGAACTGTGACAGCATTCTACTAGACCCATCATCACCATCGAACATCCTTGTTTTATCCCCTGTCTCTGTATATTGGTTGAGCTTTGAACTTTTCTTTTCAATAATTCAGGTGATTTTAAGGATTTCACCCTTCAATTTTTCAGTGCTAAATTTCTATTGCAAAGACTAAATGTCTCAGGCTTATGTATAGTTTCAATTCAATTTAATTTCTCAACTTTTGTTTTGTTACTATTTGTAGGTCCAACTGTTAATGTCTTAATGCCAACATGTTTACTATTCAAGGAAAAAATATTTTTATGTAATGTTCTGATAAATTTTTTAAAGTTTACTTGGAATAATATAAATAAATATTTATCATTTGATATCTCGCTAGTTTATTTATTACTATATTTTGTTTCAACTGTTATTCTGTTTTGGAGTAATGTATTGTTTAAAATCAATGTTTATAATTTGATATCTCACTAGTTTAACTATTTTGTTTCAAGTGTTGTTGTATTTTGTTTCAAATGTTGCTATATTTTAGAGTAATATATTGTTTAAAATCAATTTTTACTAGTTGATATCTCACTAGATCAACTATTATTGTATTTTGTTTGAGTTATTATTGTATTTTGAAATATATTTGGCTTTTCTGAATGAATTTTATCTTTGGAATATACAAATAAAAAATTATATTTATATTATTTAATAATCTATTTTATAAATTTAGCTTTTGAGTTGCTATAATAATAACCATGATTGTACAAACTCGCGGGCCGTCAAACATTACAGAATATTTATTCAGGCTCCAAATTCTAATCGTTTTAAAACACACCCTTACAAGACTTTACAAGTAAAAAATTGCGTGGCGTTGCCTTTCCTATTGCTATAAAATTATTATTATAAAAACTAAAATCCAAACGAGTCCTCGTATCTTCTACATCTGCCCAAACCAGTCATCTAAACTAAAACCCACGCTTCTAGCCTCTCGCTCTCGCTCTCACTCACTCTGAAATCCCAGCCCGCCGCCTCGTATTTCTACCTCCAGCCTTCCTCTCCAACACCTCCACAGAATCCTCATCCACCCCCACCACCATTTGGTGGTGTTCTCTAGATCACAAAAAAGTATATAAAACTCCCCCACCCCCCTCCTCCATACATTAGCAAATGGCGGCCACTTCTACCTCAGAAATAACAGAGGGACCCGTCCTTAGCCTGATCACCAAACGCCTTCGCGGTCTCAAGAAGAAACTCAACAGGATCGTCCAGATGGAAGAGTCAATCTCTCAAGGAAAGCCTATCAACAAAGAACAAGAGGACTTCCTCCGTTCCAAACCCTCTGTCTCCTCCGCAATTGATGAGCTTGAGAAGCTGCGCCAGCCTCTCTCCGTCGCTGTCTCCGAAGAAATTGAGCTTGCTGCCCATCAATTCAACCCTAACTCTGACAGCGCAGCTGTTCCAGAAGCAAGTAATGGAGTGGTCGAGGATCTTTTGCATTTGTTGTATTTTGGGTCCTTGTTTGATATAAGGTCCCAGAACGATTTCACTGCAACCATGTTGACTCGGACGCATGAAAGAGGTTGCTGCTTGACTTATGATTATGTCACTGATGATGCTACGGATCTGCTCGGCGAGAGGGATTTGGATATGATTTCTATGCTGGGAGGTGGTTTGCTCGTTTCGCGCCCCGTCAATTCTAGCTTATCTCATAAGAATGCTTTGCAGCGATGCACGGAGCATGCCAAGTTGTGGCTGGCTAATTCTGACCAACCAATTGATTCTAGTTTCAACGTTTCCTGTCTGTAATCCCTCGTCTTCTTCTTCTTTAATAATTATTATCTACGTAATAATTTTTGTGTATTAATCTAAGGGGATGTTGTTTCTTTTTGTAGATGCTGAATTGAGGGAGAGGCTCAATAAGATTATGGCTTCTGATTATTTCACTACAACACCAGAGATTAAAGCTCCAGTAGAAATGGCTGCTGCTGCTGGCAATTATGTGCCGTTCCAAGTTCCTTTCCCAGTCCATATGGACGAAGACTCTATGGTGCAATACCAGCCAAAGGTATAGAACATCTTTTACTTGTAACTTTCGTATTTTCCCCTGTTAAATATGCCTCGGATATTTGATCGTAATGCTGTGATGATTAGTTTGATTTCGGATTTTATTATATGTTTATTGATATCTACGGTCATGTCAGCTACCTTTTGTTTTCACTTGTCTTTGAATGATTTCATGTTATCCAATATCTGGGTTAAATTTCTTGCTGCCACTACAATAACAAAAGTGAGGCAAAGGACATAGCGAGCTCCCCCGATTCCCCCCTACTTCTGAGTTAATATAGTGTTTTTTCATAGAAATAAATTATTATTTACTCTTAAGAGCATTCAAAATGGTGGTTTTGGGCCCAAACACTGGCAGTGATTAATCACCTAGGGGGATAAAGTCAGGTTTGATATGATGAATGTTTTTGTCACAATTAGTATCTTAAGTATTCTGTCACATGATCATCACTATAGGATATGACCAACTATGACATGGTGATGATGTAGGAGCAAATCCAAAGTAACATCTGAAATCTGATAGTTTACTGCAGCGAGTTACTATAGTGTGTTTCTTTTAATTAGGGAATTTCAGTTTATAGTTTAGCTTATGCACTTTATTTATTGTATTTGGATGGTAGAGATTTAGTTATTTTCAAGGTTCAAGACTTCCTTTTATCATGGTTGGTCTAGTTATTTTGAGGACAATTGATGTGATGAATATGATTGATATTTTTACGGTAAAATGACAGTACATGGTTAAAAAAAAGAAGGTAAAATGATCGAGGACTACTAGCCTCACAGGTTCATACCAATAGATTCCAGGAACTCTCCTTGAATGAAAGCATCACATTTCTCACATTCATGTTTTAAGCAAAGGCTGCACTTTATCCAACACTGTAATTGAAGTGCTATAAGTATAGGTACAAGCTTGAGTTGCACCCAATCCTAATTATACGTGGATTGCTAAATAAGAACCATAGAAATTCCTTCTTGGCTAGTCATATTTTACAAGCTCTAACCCTAATCCTTGGAGGTAAAATAATCACTACTAAGCTCCCTGCTGTATGGGCTACTAATATAAACATCTTTTTCTTTGG
Source organism: Salix arbutifolia (assembly GCA_025169955.1). Lineage (NCBI taxonomy): Eukaryota > Viridiplantae > Streptophyta > Magnoliopsida > Malpighiales > Salicaceae > Salix > Salix arbutifolia. The sequence continues at coordinate 13,901,802 of CM045909.1, read as the reverse complement.
GGTACTTTTATATGAACAAGTACTTGTTATATTTATCAAGGTTTGTTTTGGTATTGATGGATGAAAATGTTAGAACTTGACACAATATTGAACTACTTCTTAATATTTCAATAGGTATTGAGAGATAACTTGCAGTTAGATTTTCAACAAGTAGGCTATCAGATCATGGGAGGAGGATTTGGACACTGTAATCCATTTGCATTTATGTTTGTGAAGGAAATTGTAAAATTATAAAATTGCCCTACCCCATCATAGATTTGGCAAAATGACTTCTTCATTGACAGAAGTGAACAACTTGATCTCTTCTCTATTTTATAGAATATGTTATTTGCATTTCCCTGTCACAATTTAGTGGAATAGTTTATTTTCTTAGTTAATAGAGCACTGGCTCTGTACTAACAACTTGGATAATTTATTTATTTATTGAGGTTGAAGGGAGGCTAGTTTCTTTGATAGTGTGTGTTCATAATGGTGATTTGTTGTACTTGAAATGCTATTTCAAGACAATCATTTACTTCGCCCGCTACTCTTCTGTATATAAGTACTCTCATGGCTTTTGATATGTTCTTCAATGGGCAAGTTTAGGTGAATGTCCTTAGCTGATTTGTAAAGAGAATCAGCAAGCTCCCTGATTTCAGTAGCTGTTTCTACATGATAATGTCTTATCCTTCACGATCCTCTCATAATAAAATTCTTCTATTAGAAACATCACAGAAATAGATCTTTGTAAAACTGCTCTTGTTTTTTGGCTTAAATTCATGGTGCAATGTTAATTATTGCACATGGTTGTGCATTGTATTCCTGTAAGAACCTGTGTCAAATTGTTCCTTACATGTGTGCTAGTTTCGCTTGTCAACAAGGATACTTGAGAATTATATTGCTATTTAAGATGTGGCTAAAGTATAGTTGTAAACACCAGCTTGCTTTTGGATTTATCCCCGTGGGTATCATTCCATCGTGGATCTTCCCTGAGAAGGGGCTGGATCAGTAGAAGTTTCATGGCAAGAAAACAGTTGCTATTTTTAGGAATATAGAGTACAGGACATTGCTTAAAGATTTGTCGATTAAATATCTGAAGTGAGAATCTATTAACATGGGAAAAGGGTTGGGGTGGGGGGGAGCAAGCGAGCATCCCATTTTGCTTTGCTTTGTGAAGGGATGGGGAGTATTTACATCATCCCTTGTTGTTGTGAATCATTGATTTTGTCATAAGCTGTTTGTTCTTGTTTAGATTTTATGGTGCGTTGGAAGGGTGTGCTCAATTTTGTCCTATTTTCATCTTTATGTTTGATTTTTTTCAACCCAAAAGAGTGCTCTATTCCTTTTCTCTGTTCTAGTAGGAAACTATTCAAGTTTCTTAGGTGATTTGGAGTCTTAAATTTTCAAATTATCTAGTGCGGAGAGACATTTCAAAGCTTGAATTTTCCATGTAGAAATAAAAGAATGGGAAATGCTTTGTTCAGGCAGTTTTAGTCTGTGTGAGGAGCAGAGAAGAGAAGGTTTACAAAGGACTCTGGTAGGTAAGGAGGTTTGCTTGAAAGGCATTCTCTATGTTGGCGAGAGGGTAACACACCTGTTCTAAGTATTTACATGTTGTAGAATTTGTAAATTGTGTTTGAAGCAGAGGTCCATAAAGTTATGCGGACAGGAGGTTCCTGTTTCACTTAAAAGAGGATAGGATGAAAATTTTAAACCACCTTTTATGATAAGATAAGGTGTTGCTTGTCTTACACTTCATCCCATGAAGTAATTGGGGATCTGTTATCTATACCAGCAATTTGAAGCTGCCGTTATTGTAAGTAAAGTCATATCATTCTTTTCAGATGTGATATCTTTGAAGCTCATCTTGCAAGTATATTTTGTTTTTGAAAATTAAAATTAAAAATAGCTTTTACAAGAACATGCTCCAGTTTTCAGTCCTTGGTTTAACAACTATTTTATGACTGCATATTATTTTATTTACTTTATATTTTTTTTCATGTAAATGAATTAGCTATGGTTGATTGCTTTCAAAATATGCAACTCTGTCTGTCATGCTAAATTAGATTGAACCATGTGATTTATTGTTGGCTTTGATTTTCAATTTCTTAAACCATCCTTTTATTTTGTTTCACTAATAATCTCTTTATTAAGCCATCCTTTCATTTTGACTGTTTCCTAAACCTATTTCTATTCCAATGGAGTATGTGCTGTGCTGGTTTTTGTCGATCGTGGAAAGGTGCAACATATGATAATTGAAAATTGCATTGATACTAGCTTTCTTTGATTCTCAGTTGGAAATTGAATCATTTTAATGTTGATGCTGTGTCTGAATTCCTAGAAACTTGCATAACTAAGCCAAATCTCTCCTGATTATGCTGTTATTGTTTGATTGGATTTTTGTTTGTCAGTTTGCGAACTAGAACTATTTTCTTTGGGGAAATCTATACCCATTCTGTTCTCTTCTCCATAATGTGAAAGCAATTAATTCCCTTCCTGGTCAGATTGTTTTAATTTTTTTCTTCAGGCCAATTAACTTCTAGCTTTGTATATTATCCTCAAAGACTTCTAAATCTTTTATTATCATTATATTCTTAGGAACAAGAGACGGAAAATATCCAACATGAAACTGGTGGTGATCAATCTTGTCCCACTGAGGAACTTCAGAAGGTGCTTGCACTTGGGATGATATAATCTTCCTTGGCCGCATATTTTTGTTTGATTGAATGTGGTTGGTTTCTTTAATGCAGGATGAACAAGAGACTGAAAACCCAGCAGTTATTTCGGATCAAGAAGAGCAAGACAACCCATCTACAGAAGTTGAAGTGTATTATAACCAGAGAGAGGTAGAGCATGTAGAAGTTGATCATAATCAGAGAGAGGCAGCAGAGCCTAAGGAGCAACAACACGTTTCTCGATGGAACTACCAGAACCAAAGAGGTGGTCGTGGCGGCAGCAATGGTGGACGCAGGGGTTATTCAAATGGTCGTGGTGGTAGAGGAGGTGGTGGCTACCAAAATGACCACAACCAATACTATGATCAGCCTGGAAACTATTATCAGAGGAACTACTATAATAACCGAGGAAGGGGTGTCAGAGGTGGTGGGCACACTTATAACAACCATGGTTCGACAGGTCAAGGTGGTCACGCCCCTGCTGATGTTGGAGTGGCTTCATGATGACACCCAGTTTTGTGTCCATAGGGTGTCGAATTCCACGTTTTTGAGGTTGGTGGTGAAAACATTTCTTTTGCTTTATGTGAAACTTTTCCAGAATGCAGGTTGATGTTTACGAATACACCACCCAGGACACCCCTCTTTTTGTAGTTTGGTCTGCGAACTTGTATTGAAAACTTTTAAGAAAATGAAGTTCAGCTTGATTTGCAAAAAAAAGGGGCTAATTATCTAACTTTTAATGGCTTCTTGTTGATGAACTTGATCAGTGCTGGGTGGGTTAGGGAGGCTGGCAGGTCTTCTAGTTACGTATGATTCAGGCGGTGCATCTGGTTTACGAGCCAGATCTGGAAGGTTTATTGCTATTTAGCTCTACTTCACTAGCCGTTCACTTTGTTTGATCAGTGAATTTGCGATCCGGAATCCATTAGCATTGCCCTCTCTATTTATTTTTTTAATCCCTCATTAACGTTGCTATTTGTTTTTTCAAGAACAATCTCCATTTACACTGTTGCGTAAAGCTATGAAATATAATTATATTATTTATTTTCAACCTGTAGGAGACGAGCTTTCAACTCGTGACTGGCTTCTATTCATGTGCCCCTGCCCTTAAAATCAACGTGGAAATAGGATGCATGTAACCTGTTGCGATCGACAGTTAGTGAAACAAATCCTTTGCAGTACACTTTATGTGGACCGTTGTTTTTATTATTATTCATTATGAGAATATGTGTTATGGTTGGAAGAATATAGGCGCAAGGCAAGTGGTGGGCGTAAATGTAGCTTTAAGATTTTGGGTCGAATCCTACAAGAAGATGCTCTGAGATGAGCCGCATATAGAAACTCACCAATGAGTCCTGTTGTTTCTGACCCCCAGCTGTTCAATCCTTCTTTCCACTTTATTTTTTTGTTTTTAATTGAAAATACAGATCAACTTTTTTCAGCCTAAATTACACATATGCCCTTTTTATGGAACTTGGACGGTTCTAATTCTTGGATATCATGGTTTTAAGACTGGAACCAGCCCGGCAAATCATCCTATGACCTAGTCGACTTGAATTTAGATTGGTCTGAGTTAAATAAAAATTTGGTTGTTCCATTCAAGAGCCCCGGGTTGACTCAATACACTTAGCTGCGGGTGAATTACGTCCTCGCTCCTACTTCTTGTTGTCCTTTTCTACCTGTTTATTTTATTTTAAAAAAAGACAAGCTATTTGTAGACGGTTTTTTCTGTTTATCAAAATTATTTTTACTATAAACTATATTAAAAGTGTTACCTTGCAGCTTTAAAATATTTAAAGGTGTCGACAACTCTTTTATTGCTCATATGAACAATAAAGGAAATAATGACTTTTTTATTTATTTTAATTTTTATCATTTAAAATTTTATTGATTTAGAATTTGTCTTATTAATTGCTTTGATTTATTTTTTACGAGTTTATCATTATCTTAAATAAATATTCTAATATTTGGTTTGTGCTTGGATTTATGAGTATCTATTTTTGTTATTGTATCATTACCTTGCAACTCTAAAACATTCGAGGCTGCAATTACCTCTTTCATTGTTCATTTAAATAGGGAAGGAAGGGGTGGGTTATTTTTTTTTAATTTCCACCTATTTTTTCTTTTATTTTTGTTAATTTTATCGTTAACATTTGCTTAATTTTGAATTTGTCATCATAAATTATTTCAATTTAATTTCTATAAGATTATCGCAAACAAACTTTTAACGGTTGGTTTTCTAAGTATCTATTTATGTTATTGTATAATTAAGTAAAAATAGTTTTGTCCATCACTCAAATTATGAATTTTACAGGTTTAGCCATGAAATCATTCATGGGTGATCCAATGTATTACTATCCCAACATTAAACAAATTCTCATTTTGAATTTATTTTAAAAATCAAGTCATATTTTTTACTAGTTTTTTGAGTTGTTTATAGACTCCTCCACAAGTTGATCGGATCATACTTAGATAACTCTCCTGCGGTTCATTGTTAAACTTGGGCTAAATAAAAAATCAAGTTATAAAATTTCGAGTTGATCCATTATACCGAGTTTTTTTGGTTGGAACTTGTTTTATGTAAAAAAAAACAAGTGATTGAAGCTGCAGAGTAGCAGACACCTTTAAACCAGTATTCTCGACATCAATTTTGTTAATAAATTTTGTTGGATATTGAAATCAAGATTCGAAACTAGCAAATTAATCGGAGGAGGAGGAGGCAAACTTCCTGACCACCTTACCAGTCCTACGAATATGAAACGCTTACAGCTACACAGGTCTTTGTTTTATTCCAAAATACGTAAAAAGATTTTGTTTTTTTATTCTCGTAATGGCCTCGACGAGAGCAGAACATAGATTCTATGTGCAGTTTCTGGAGAAAATAAGCATTTGCAGCTGAAAGTGATTGGACAAATAATTAATTATTAATTTGGGTGAAATGAAGCTGAAGGGAATTCCTCGAGCCTTTCTCAGTCCCTGTAATGGCCGGTCACCTCAAAGAATCCGATTCCCTGTGCTGGAAACATGTTTATTTTCCACCGCTGTTATATAGAGCACTCCCACCACGTTCTTTCAATACAAACCCTTTCTTTCTTTCCTCTGTAAGCAATAGTGCTTTCGAGTGGAGCATTCTACGCAGGTCAGCTATGTCGTTTCAGGGAGGAAGAACACTGCAAGCAAGCTTCTTTAATTTTGATCACCGCAATGGATCTCCATCCGCGAAGCCAGCTGGGGTTGTGGATGTCCATTCTGTAGACCTATGGAGATCCTATTTCGAGGCCTCCAAGCAGAACAACAAATTGGTACTAAATCTCTCTCTTTTCTGTTTTTTTCTTTCACTTTCTTAAATTTCTTTTTACATAAAAAAAATGTTAAATCAAAAAACAAATATACGAGAAATCAAAATTTCGATGTATTCTCAATTAAAAATAAGTCATGTTCATCCAATCTAATAAAGCTCCACATCTAACTTGTATTATTATTTTTTCTCACGGTTTCCTCTTCTGGTGTTAAAGTTGGTGATTGAATTCACGGCTACATGGTGCGGACCTTGCCGACACATGGAACAGACGATGAAGGACTTCGCTGCCAAGTACACAGACGTCGTGTTCATCAGGATTGACGTGGATGAATTGCAGGTAACAACTCTCTTCTCCTTCCACAGCTAGCTACTGTGTGGTGATGATATACTGGTTTGATTTGTTGTCTTCTGACAAATCTGCGCATTAAAACAGCTCGTGGCTCAGCAATTCAATGTGACGGTCATGCCAGCATTCTCACTCGTGAAGAAAGGGGAAATAGTCGATGAGGTAGCAGGGGTCAAGAAGAATGAACTCCAGAACAAGATTGAGAAGCACAGGATGATGATATGATTGCCATGAGTACTTTAAACAATTAATGCCATGTCCATGGCGAATCCCTATATTCCGGTAGAAGAGAAGAATAAAACAAGGCCTCAAATGCAGTTTGCTGAGGCAAAAATAAGAGCATCCTTATTATATTTAATATATATTGTATTGTATTCCCAAGTTAATTTTTATTCCATAAGCTCCTTTTCTCTCCATCCAATGTTATCAGCAGATTAAAGTTGCTTGTTGAATATAATTAAAAACAACAAATCATTGAACCAACTATGAAAACAGTAGTAGTACTTGTTGTAAAACTTGAAATTGAAACGATATATATTAAATGCTTGACACAAATTTTGAGCAGAAGGCGCCTGTCATCTGGCGGCCAATAGTCAAGGATTTTACAGGTTCATCCACACCACATTATACCAATGACAGTGCGGAGAATTCACAAGATGCTTCAAAGCTTTCTTCCTACTATGCACAATCTTACTATATAGAACAGTGGAAAGAATTAAAGTATTTACATTCAGTTGACTTAAATTGATAATCAGTGTTAATGGAATTAACATAAATCGATGGCTGGTGTTGAATGGACAAGTGACAGCCCAAACTTTGAGCTCCGAGTTAGTTGTCAGATGCACCTAGTGTTTTCCTGAGGTCAGATTTCTGTTCTGCAGTAAGTCTCGATGGAAATGTGATATCAAACTTGATTATGAGGTTTCCTCTCTTGTCGGGCTCTTTTGAGACGGGCATTCCTTCATCTGAGATCAGGACCTCGTGGCCTGGTTTGATTATATCCGTTACAGGGAGTGTGAGATATCTTCCATCCAAGGTTGTCAATTCGATGGTTTTCCCCGTGAGAGCCTCCAGCAGTGACATTTTCTGATTGATCACCAGATCGTTCCCATCCCTCTTGAAAACAGGATGGGGCTTCTCATCCACCACAAAAATAAGATCAGCGGGAATGGTGCCAGGTTCTTGGTTTCCTTTCTCAGGAAACGTGATTTTTGTGCCCTTCTTCCAGCCAGGTTTGATGTCTATCTTCAAGATTTCCTCAACAGTTTTCGGCTCGCTGCAAGAGAGTTATTAATACATCAAATCAACAGAAGGACCCCAACCAAATAAAAACAGCAGAAAATGGCAATCAAAAGAGGGAGGAGAAAACTCCACAAAATGGTAGAAATCAGTGCCATAAAATTCAATTCTCAATGTCCACGCATTTCAAATATCCGCAACGAAAACGTTTGTGGAAAAGATGTTAAACTTCGACAGTCCATTCCAACTCATTTCACAGTGTCTGAAGCTGTGTATGGCAGCAACATCATTTATCCTAAGTTGGCCAGAAACTGAGTTTAAACTTTTGCAAATCAACCCTGAATGACTCACTCAAAATCTTAAAGAACAGGTATCTCTGATGAACATAAACCAACAACAATCCATCCAATTCAAAGTTTCAATCTTGTAGTACAGCGCTGCTCAGGACCAGCCAGCCTATGGGGCTGTCATCAACAGGACATTACAGTTATACAATGCTGGCACCATAAATAACTAATGACTTGGACCAATGGATGAATCCACGTTTTGGAGGTTCATACTATTTTAGTTTCTTTAGCCATTTTATCCCCCAGGATTACTTGATCTCTACTCCATTTTCATCCAGGCTATCCTATTGAAAACAGCACAAATATGTATTCAGTTATAAATACACTGATTCTCAAGATTCTCTCATCCTCAGTATATCTTCATGGCTAAATTTATCAGCAGCCAACGAACGAGGGCAATTTTTTTCTTCTTCTCATAATAGTGAAAGAAAATTCAATAGCCTCCATCACAATACTATATGGGTACCCTTTACGCCATTTCCCAAGATCATATTTTATCACTACAGAATATTAGTGGAGTGAAAAGAGAAATAAAAAAAGAAAGATTAACGAGTGATAAATAAATCTAAAAGTGGAAAAACTAAAAAAAAAAAAAAGCAAGGGAGGGACTAACCCGAAGTCATCAGGAACAGAACGGGAAATCCTCATCTTTCTTCGGGTACCTTTATAAAGCTCCTCCAAAGTGCAAAGCAACTTGCTTTCAACGGGAGCCGCTTTCCTGTTAACCTCAGCCCCATAAATATTACGGTTATTATTCTTAAAATGACCCTTGCCAACACCAGCGGATCCGTCACTTCCAAAGAATTCGGAGAAAATATCATCGGCATCACGCGGGTTGAACTTGAAAGAAGCGCCGGCGTTGGTATTGGGAGGGGGAGCTTGATCAAAAGACTTGAGGCCTTCTTCACCGTAGAAATCATAGATCTGACGCTTGTTAGGGTCTGATAGGACATCGTAAGCTTCAGAGATAAGCTTGAATTTGGCTTCTGCCTCTTTCTTGTCTACAGGGTTCTTGTCTGGGTGCCATTTCATTGCCAGTCTCTTGTAAGCCCTTTTCATGTCTTCTTCTGTTGCGTTGCGGTTCAGTTTCAGTACGTTATAGTAATCAAAACCCATTTCTTCGTTCTTTCTGACGCGGACAGCAAAATCAAATCCGGAGAGGGGGAGGAAGAGAAGAGAGCAAAGACAGAGGGTGTATGGCTCCTTCTGTATTTATGGGGGGGGTCTTTCTTCTTCTTCTTCTTTTTCGTTACTTGGACAAGAAAACCGGCGGTCGGCGGGGTATGCAAACCAGCAGGAGGATTGAAGTGTTGTTAACGCGTTCCGATGGATATTTTGAGATTAATATATATGATTTAGTCCCTGATTTTATTATAATTTTGAACTGACTCCTTCTTGTTTTGAAAATAAGAAGTTAGTCCCTTGAAAATATAGCGCTGTTTCTTTTTCTTAAATTCTGAGATGATCTCTTGGATTTTCGAGGTGTGAGGAAGTGGATTGGAGTTGGAATAAAACCTAGTGTTTTAGTGAAACGATATTGTTTGAGTAAATTATATTGATTTTAAATAAAAATAAGTGAGTAACAGATCTCCATTACCAAGTTGAGCTTACATGTCGATTCCAGGATATATCTTTTGAATTTTTAGATTGAGTGAATTAGAGTTAACCGAAGCTATGATTATAAAAATTATTAAAATAATATTATTTTAGTAAAATAAATCCAAGTATGAAAAAGGGTTCAGTTGAGTTGATATGTCAAAACAATGAGGTTTTACGATTAATGATATCTTGACAAGAAGCCGGATTTTTTAGGAAAAAGAAAACTCGATACAGGGTAAAGGGACCGTTTCATTATTTTTGAAAGAATTCAGGGATTATATAGTAGTTTACACTATTCGATTTTAAAGAGGCAGTGTGATGTGATGTTGGCGTGACAGCTTTGGCGCAAAGAAAAATCTGTAACCGACCAAGTGTATGGAAGGACAACCATACGTTATATTTTTTCTTTTTCTTTTTCTGGTATTATGCTCGATAGTAAGCTGAATTCCTTTCTTTTTTTTAAATAATAATAATTTTAAAAACCCATCAATTCATTTGTATATCCAAAGATGATGTGGGGTTGGGTTTAATGGGTTAATAAATCATTTTATCTAAAAATTTAAGCTAATAGATGAGTATTTAAAATATGATTTATATTATTTTCTAACACACCATCTCAAGTGAAAGCTCTTTGAACTTGAAAGGTGTACAAGCTCACACTATCTTGTGCTTGATTGTTATTAAATAAAAATGAGGGTGATGAGATTCAAACTCGTAACCGCTGGATCAACCGCAATCTCAAATATCATTTTAATATAAAAATGATTTTTAGTTTTTAATATTAATACATTTAGTTTACTAAAAACTATGTAAAAAAATAACTGAATATAAAAAAACGATTTGGAAAACTTTGTAGAAAGTGGATTCATCCGCATGAAGCGATGACAATTAAAAGCACTTTATTAAAAATAAAAGCATCCTAGTTGAAGAAAAGGTGTTTGGTGACGACAGACCGGCCAGGTAGCGTCTCCAAAATGTTCGATACGAATAAGGTAGAACGTGCAATCGAGTCATGGCAGAAAAGCTGCTGACTCGGGAGTGCCGTGTGTGTTGACTTTTTTAAAACCACGCCAGCTCATCAAAATCTGGTATTACGCTGCTGTACTTGACAACTGGGAGTCACGTGTGTGCTGACTTTTGAATGCCACGTCTGCTCATCAAAATTTGGTATTACCCTGCTGTCCTAACACAATTGGGAAACTCGATGAACAGTGAAGCTTATCTTATTTTTTAAAAACCTTTTAATCGCATCTTCTATGATTTTTTCCCTTTCAATTACATCTTTTTATAGACTGATCACATAATTCTAGGTTTAGAATTACAGTCGATATATCAAATTAAATATTAAAAGATTAAAAACTAAAATGTTGAGAAAATATTTTCCTAATTCAAAATGAACTACTTTTTTTCTGCTAAAAGACTTGGCATCTCTATCTCTCTTTTCTTTTAATTTAATCTTTTTCTTAATTTATCTTCATACATTTTTAGTATTCATTCATATTATCTTTAGATTGAAGGAGTCAACATGATCATGTTAGGATAACTCTCAAATATTTTAATTTTAAACTTGAGTTGGACAAGAAGTTGGACTAAATTATCTTTTTTAATTTTATCCTCATAATTGTTTTATAAGCTAGCGAGGTTACTTTGTCAACCATTAGAGAGGATTATAAGGAGGGAATAACTTATGATTATCTTTGATAAACAATTGTTGTCATAACCCAATTTTTGGGCTACTCCCCAAAATCTACCAAAAAATAACAAAAATAAAATAAAAAAAGTTGGCGTTGGTAGAAAAATCAATGTGGAAATTTTAGTTATTTTCGCGAGTCCGATCGTATCTCTTTTATCCCCCCAAATAAAGGAAAGTACAGATTTAATATGAATTAATTTAAGATCCAATTGAATGATTTAATCAAGTGCAATGACTTAATTATACTTTAAATTGGTCACATCAAATTAATTAAGAGCTTAATTGATAAAAAAAATTAAGTTCTTGAGCTTAATTCGGACTCAATTTAGAAGATTGGAATTTTCGGAGATCCAATTGAATTTTTCCAAGCCAATTGTGCAAAGTCAGGGGGCAAATTGAAAACAATTAAGGGTCAAATCGCATAAATCAGAAACCAATGACCAAAATAAAAAAAAGCACGCAAAGCCAAGGTTGCTGTTGAAATTCTGACAGGGGGATACAATTGCACAAAATTGAGAGTTTAAAGTCAATTGGGGGTGCAATTAGAACACTTACAAATTGAGGGACCAAACTGCACTTCCACCTTCCCAAAACTATAGTCCCGTCACATGCCTTTACCTGCATCGCCTGCCGAGAACCCGCCTATGCCACCGTCGACAACCACCACGACGCCGACAGTCACAGTGGTTGAGCCACCGATGCAAGCAAATTTCTCATAAATAACGCCACAATCACAGCATGTAGAAGGGGAGGAGGAAAAAAATCTATGTAACTGGGGAGAAAAATCTACGTAATAGGGGAGGCAATGGGCAAAAGTTTCACGTAAAAGAGACGAGAGAAAACCAGAGAAAAAAGGGGGGAAACAGGAAAATTATACGTAACAGAGGGGGGAGATCACGTAGAGAAAAAAATGAAGGAAATCACGCAGGAGAAGGAAATTTTACAGAGTAAAAAAACAGAGAATTTTGCAGAAAATAAGCATAAAAACGTGAGGAAGAAAAAGACATCACGCAAAAACTACATCACCACCCTTCATCTTCCTCGACACCGGTCACCTCTCTCCCTCTCGCGGTTAACAACCCCCCTCTCTCTCCTCCACCAGCACAACCATCGACTTTGTATTGTCTTCCCCAGTTCCGGCGACAGCACTGCCTCCTCACCAGCAGCCATCAACGGCGACAGAAGCAACTCCCTCTCTCTCTCCCTTTTTCGCGGTGTCAGCTCTCTCCCCCTTTGACAGTACCAGCGACCAGCAACAGAGGAGAACAGTAGCAACAAACCAGCCCTTCCAATACTCCTTCCGGCCACCACAGGCCATAATTTTCGATGCCACCACCATAGGGACAACCACCTCGGTCTCCTCTACTCGACGGTAGTAGCGGGTAAGCCTCTAGTCGTGGTCGGCCAACCACCTTGTTACTGTTCACGTGCACTTCCCTGTCGTGAACTTAGTGAATTAATTCACTACACAACTTTCTTTTTTTCCTTTGATTGTTGGGTTGGACCTATTTGCGGCCCAGCCCAGTTGGCTGGGCCAAGTCCAGCAGCTGGGCTAGCCCATTTAGGTGGGTCTAACCCAATCTGAAATTTTAATTTTAAAAAAAAAACATAAATGTGAATAGGGATTGAGTAATTTTGGTACTTGTTGATAATTTTTTAAATCCTCGTGGGACGATGCTCTACTCATCACTTTATTACTTGTTATGATTCATGCACTCGTGATTTCTACCAACAATAAGAAAAGGAGACATTCCCTAGATGTAACTTATCTTTATGAGTGTTGTTACCTAAAAAAAGTGTGATATAATTTTAGAAATATTAATTCAAGGTCTAATTGCAAAAAAAGATAGTTTTTGGAGAATCTAGTTGTTAATTGAAACAATTAGAGCTTGGGGGGACAAAATTGAATATTAGAAAGCCAAATTGGTGGAATTAAGGACTTAATTGCATAAAACCCAAAGTATAATAAACAATTAAGGACTTAATTGAACAAATCCAAAACTAAGGATCAATATGTGAAAGACACGTGACTTCAAGGATTGAAATTGATGAAATTGAAGACACAAATGAAGATATTTGAAAATTTTATTGATCAATCAAGGGCTTAATCGATCAAATAAAAAATCAAGGACTGAAGTTGAAAAGACACACAAACCTAGGGCCAAAATTGGATTTCAGTAAAGGGTGAAAGCACAAGCAATTAAGAGTTTGAAAACGATTATGGGTAGAATTAAACAAATTGAAAAGGTAAGGGTGCTATTAAGATTTGACAAGTCTTAAATCAGAAAAAACTATTTTTTAGGGATTAGTAAAAAATAACATCATTTTACAAATATTGTACACCTTATTCTTCAATTTTGGTTGTTAAAAAAGGCATCTTAAGGAGATCAAATGCAACATTTTTGACACCTTAAGGATGAAGCCATGACCATTCGACTAAAAAATATCCCCTCTAAAACCTTATTGCCTTAAATCAAATGATTATGTCTTATTCACCATTAATCATCCTAACATTTTATCTCTAATCAGCCTTTATTGCATATTCAAGAAAATATTGATCAGGTTGGCACTTTTAGACAATTAAATATGGAGCTGCAAACCTCCAACTCGGGCATGAAAGGATCTAATAGAGAGGTGTGCACCCCCTCTATCAAGCACAAATGATCTCAGGTAACGATGACATCAAAGCTATTCCAGTGAAGTCAGAAAAAAGAGTTGGGGTAGAGAAGAGAGATTAGATTTTAATGCATAATTGGCTTATTCTTCGATTGAAGACTCGCCGGTCGATTGAAGACTCGCCGGTATGGATATTGTCGTCTGGTTTCTATCATTAGTGGCTTTGAATTACCAATTGAAAACAGTGATGTTCTCATTAGTAATAATAATGGGAAAAAATATAAAGGTCTTATTCGGGTTTCCCTCGGTCCACTAGGGGTCTATCAAGTCTAGGGTTGATTATCTAAGTCTCATTGGATCTACCAGATTCCAGGATGGCCGGGTTTTAAAATAAAGTTGTTTCAATTTCATTAGTCTATGCTTCAGTTGAATACTCTTCAGTATGGATGCTGTCGTTTGGTTTCTATCATGAGTGACTTTTAATTTCTAATTGAGAATAACGATGTTTTCATTAGAAATATTAATGAAAGAAACATGTATCTTACCGGTTTATCCTGGTCTATTAGGTCCTGGGTTGATCTTTGAGATCTCATTCGAATCCAATATATATCAAATGGGTAACCACGCCCGCGATGAAATATGTTGAAGAAGGCCCGTGGGTGAAGAAAAATGCTCAGTAAAACCAAGCACCTCGAAGTGCGAAGTGAGCAAGAGCCGCCCGTAAAAGATCGATGGTGATTCTAAGATCTCCAGAGTAGCTGAAACTTAGCTTAGCAAGAGGCAATCTCTGGTGTTAAATTTCGAAACTCCACGTGGCAGTCTGTCTTCATTTTATTTAAGGTGAAACATGGAGAGTAAGGTCGGTCCTGGGCGGGGAAGAAGCCTTTCAATTTTCAGAAGCAAAATGGTTGCCCTCGCAGAAGTTGAGTTATAGAAAGAGCAAGGATAGGATTGAAAGGGAAAATGTAAGAAGGGACATAGAACTCCACAAGAATGTATGAATAAATGTCTTAGAAATTGAAGGTCTTGGTAGCTTATAAATTTCAAATACCACCTTATTTCTAAAAAATATATATATTTTCTTGACAAAACTCAAGATGATGGTGCTATGCGTTTGGAAATGATACAAAATATCTCTTGAGAGACATATCATGGGCAAGCTCTTAACTCCCAAACCTCTCATCTAGACCCATGATAATATCAATATCCCCCGTAAGCTAGAAAGTAAAGAACAAGAGAGTTTATCAGCTCCATGCACCATCTCTTTTTTTTAAAAAAAAAGTATATATACAGGAAACTATGAGCTCAAATATGATTAGCACAAACTGTTTGAAAAATAGATTTCTGATTTAAAAATGATCTACATGAAAGTTCTTTACAATGCATGACACCCCTCTAGCAATAATAGATAACCTTGTACCGATTAGCACCCTACTTCTCATAAAAAGAAACCTGAGATTAACAATCTGTAGGCTGTAGCAATTACTTAGCTGCAGAATCCATTATTGTAAAAGATTAGTATAAGTTATATATTGTAGTTTTATTTAAAAGTTTAAGCTTTAATGTTAAGATTGTGGCTTCCTTCTGCTGTTGAAATAGGCATCCTGTTGCCGATGAATCACCGAGTGCTTTCAAACTTGCATGTTTCTGAGTTCCAAATAGAATGTACACTACACTGCATGTAAGAAGTCACGTGGATGAAAAAAAATTGCGATGACCCATCCATTGTATATCATACAGGAGTTCCTTGTTCTGCAAAATCCCTGGCCTCTGTTACACCGAAAGAAAACAAGTCAAGCAAAAGTTCAGAGACAACGACAAGAGGGCAATTCTATCAGAAATGCAAACGGGAAATGAAATTTGAGGAACAAGATTAACGGCGTCATCGTTAACCAGAGTTTGATCAGAAGGACAAAAAACATCGTAGACTATAATAGTATTCACCTAGTCTAATTACAGTTGGTGACAAAAACTTAACAAGCTTATCATTTACTCTGAGGCTATAGTTGTTACATGACCGATCAATGTGTTCAGCAGGCACTTGTTAATAGCAATCACGATTCTCAAAGGAGCCATCTAATGGAGATGTATTCGATTACATTATGGTTTATACGAGATTGACAGTCATTTCTTTAATGATCAGGTTCAAAAATCATAATACACCATCCCATGTTCTGGAACAGCACAAACTATGCCTTTCCAAGTCCCATGTTATTTTAGTTCAACCCAAAACTACATTATTGCCAGCATTTCAGAATACCAAATGACAATCCTGCCAACAATTTGTTTCACTTCAAATCCATAGAGCCTCTGATCTGATAGAGCAACAAAATGGCTTATCCCCAAATCCATCCAACATGTCCAATTACAACTCTTTCTGGAACCATGTTTAGTATCATACAATCCTATACAAGCATACAAAATCTTGAATCCCAAGAACTTGGGCAAGCAAACACACTAAGTTGACTTTGATGGCAACCAAGCAGAGCAAGCATCGTGCAAATGCAAGGAGACTCTTGGTAAATGTAGCACCAAATACACATAAAATGAATGCACCTCATTCATTTCTGATACGCTGAGATTTAAATGTCAATTTATAACCCACATGGCATTGAATTGTGAGTATCAGAACAGCATTAAAAATGACAAGCAAGGTCAACAATTCGCTTTGCATTAGCAACACCAGAGCGAAACAAAATATATTGAACTTAAGGCATCATAGGCTCACCTTTGGACGATGGCTGAACTAGAATAACATGCATATCTGCATTGTTTGGAGGAAGCTGCAATCTTAGTGGGTAAAGCTCTCCATTCAAAGGACTGCGAGTACACACGACAATATCCTCAAGTCCCGTATCTTCCTTCAATTTTTGAGTCAACTCATCCACCCCATTTCCCTTAAAATTCAATGAGCAACCCTCTGTTGCATCATCATCAACCACATTGCTCTTATCGGCCACATGGTAGTATATTGTCCTCCCATCAGATTTCCGAGGCGAACTAGCATTAGAATCACTCGACTGAACATTCCATAAACAGATTACCACTAAGCAAATGAAAAACAAAAAAGAAAAGAAACTGCAGGATTTCAATCATATCATTAAGAAAAGCAAGAGAAAATCAGAATTACCCCTTGTCCTAAATAATCTCCGGATTTGATAGAGATAGAAGGTGGAGAGGTGGGTTCGAAATCCAAAGAATCAGAATGAGAAACAATTTTCTGTAGATAATGAGCATGGCCAGTAAGAGACTGAAGCACTCGATTCTCCACAACATCGACATCCCAAAGGATCCAATCTAATGTAGCACTCCTATGAGGAATATCATGAGTGACCGAGTTTCTCCAAGGTGGCAATCCCCCATTGGCTCTCAAGAAGTTCCCATACCGGGTCTTGAGCTTCACCTGACACCCTTCTCTTACGGGTTCCCACTCGACGGACGAGTCAAGTCGTCTGGGTACAGTCTGAAGGACCTTTCGACCAGTCATGCCCAGAAGAAAATGTTGGTTAGAGGCGGTGAGGTATTTTCCATAGCAGGACTTGAGGCGGATAATGGAGTCGGATCCGGGTACGGGTTCAACAGTCCATCTGGCTGTCTTGGAGGACCCATTTCGGTCCTGGGATACGGACTCCTCGTCATCCTCCGCGAGGAGGTACTTGTCATGGTGGCTGCGGAGACGGACTGTTTTGGCTTTGAGAAAGAAATCCATCCCTGACCGGAAGTGGTTGGAGTTGGTCTGTGAAATTTATTAATTAACAGTTAGTTAGTCGAAGGTAAAGTTTGAGGAAATGAGAGAGAAGTGCAGAGCTGTTTTGTGCTGAGCTCCTACTTTGCTTCGGTTTCGTTAGGTTTTTCTTGTCTTCTCTTCGATCTGTTACACGAGTGGAAGGTTAAGGAAAGGGTGTTGAAATGACTTGCCGTAATTCGGAAGCGGCAATCACGTGGCAGTTATCCAAAGATTTTAAACTGATTCTTATTATTTAACATTGAGTGATTTGAAATTGAGATTGCGGATGTTTTTCATTTTCTAAAAACATGTTAAGATATTATTTTTATATTTGTATATTAAATTATTTTAATATATTTCTAAATATTAAAAAAAACGATTTCTATCTATAAACAAAAAAAAAATCATTTCTAGAGGAGGGTGCGTGCAGATTGTAATTGCCTTTTGATATCATTTTCCAATTGTGTCGACGTATACCTAACAAAGAGCTGTTCCTAATAAATTCCCACCATGGAAATTAAGGGTCGACCAAACATGTGGGGCCTTTCTTTCCTATCCCAATTTCTCTATTTTCTATTACTATTACTATTATTATTATTATTTAACTTGTGCATGACATTCTTCCCCTCGTACAACTCTAAGTCAACCTCTACACGATGTTTTTTTTTTTTTTAAGGATTTAAATGTAACATTATTTGGATTGAAATTATTAATTAATTAGGAAATAGGAATAAGAATCTGTTTGGGAGGGTGGTTGCGGTAGTTTTTCAAAGTATTTTTCATGCCGAAATACATCCAAATGATTTTTTTATTTTTTAAAAATCATTTTTGACATCAGTACATCAAAATGATCTAAAAACACCAAAATATATTCATTTAAATTGAAAAAAAATAAATTGAAAAGCTGCGACGCGGCGGGTGAAACGCCGCGCCAAACAGCTTCTAAAGCCAAATAGTCTGATTTATTTTCAGTTTGACTAAATTATTTTTAATGTTTAAGAAATAATCAAATGTAAAATTACCTAGTATGAATTGTATTTTTATGTTTTCTAAAAGCTAACTGGACAGAGTCTACCACGAAATTTGTAACAATAGAAACTCAATCCCTAACATATTTTGTGTGCAATTTCATCCCTCTATCTACAAGTTAAATTTAACAAGTTGGATGGCATTATCATAAATGAAATTAAAGTTATGAACCTGAATCCAATTAAGGAAATTAGAGTCTAAGTTCCTCTTAAACAATAATTCAGATCAGTGTTTGATCAATTAGCTTGCTGAAAACATTTTTTAATACAAAGAGAAAATATGAGGCGAAAAATTAACTACTTTCATATCCTCTCCTCTCCCTGTTGTTGTTGTTGATTATTATTATTCTTATTATTATTATTATTATTATTATGGTTTTGAATCATATGATGAATGCATGATTTTTTTTATTGGTATAGTCAACAGCCATGAATTTAATTATGCCTCTATGTATCCATCGGTGTTTAATTCAAATAATTTCTCAAATATTATTTTATTATATCTTGAAAACAATATTATTTGCATTTACAAGTATAACGCCTAGAAAGAATCCACCACAAAGCATCTAAAGCATATACCAAGAGTTGTGTTTGTGTTTAAAGTGTGGTTGAGATTTTTTTTAAAAAAATATTGGTCAGAAAAATATCATATTAATATTTTTTTATTTTCAAAAATTATTTTTGATATTAGCACATCAAAATGATATAAAAATATAAAAATTTGAATTTTAAAAAATTAAAAAAATATTTGTTTTCAAAATCATTTTTAAAACGCATAGACAACAAACACTAAATCATCAATGACCACCTCTAGTCTCCAAGGTTTATTTTATTTTCACGAAAATGGCTTTTCTAAGACCAGAGTAGAGTAACCCTAGACAGTGATTGAAGTATTTCAATATTGAGATTTTCATTTTCATAAAACAATTCACTTGACCGTGAAGGAGCACAAGGAGGTCCTGGTGCTGGAAATCTAAATTTTATTTCTAGGGTTTTTTTAAAAAATATATGTATTTTTATTTATTTATATTGCACCTATTTTATTAGCCTATTGATATTATTAAATCAACTACATTCTCTATTACATTAAGAAAACACGACACGAGTCATGAAATGGCACGCGGATGTGTTTTATATTGCACGTATTTTATTATCCTATTATTAAAATAACTATATTTTTATATTATATTAAAAAATATGAAGTGTGGCATGGTGTGGATACCACGTGGCACACCTCCGTTAATTTGATAAGTAGTTGATGTTTTTTTTTAAAAAAAACTTTTAATTTCCAAGAGAGGGCTCGTTGTTGACGCGTAACATGATGGAATTTGTCTTTTTAATCAACTAAGTATTATTTGTAGGGTTTTATTCATGATTTAAACAAAGGAAAAGAATTAGTGTGGTGATTGGTGGGAGATTCGAGAGAGAAAATTCCACATCTTCCAGTAATTCTAACCAAATTCCAGATAAGATAATTAACTAGCTACCTAGCAAAATAACCAGAAGCAAATTACCAAGTTGTAAGAAAAGAAAAGCAAACCTTATTATGTGGGGACGAGAACAGCCTTGGAAACATTGACTTTGCTATGGTCAATCTCGGAGTCCGCGCAGCCGGCACAATCGATAGCTGAGAGGATGGTCCCGAGCTATTATAATCACCCGAAATAGCTACAAGAACATCATCGGGTACCGTAGAAAAGCTAGACATGGATGACAAATAATCCACCAGGGAGTCGTTTTCAGGCACTTGCACTGCCTCGACATCCCAAAAGATCCATTTTTGTGTTGAACCAGTGGGAGGCTCATCGTGAGTAACCGCGTTTCTCCACGGCGGTGCCCCTCCGTTAGCTCGCAAGAAATTGCCGCACCAGCTCTTAAGTTTGAGCTGAGACCCGTCTCTTATAGGCTCCCACTCCATCTTCCAGCTGTCTGTGATATTTTCAGGCACTGTTTGCAGAGTTTTCTTCCCGGTCACGCCCAGCAGAAAGGGCAAGTCGGAGGCTGTGAGGTATTTGCCATAGCAGTTTTTGAGACGAATAACATGGCTTTTTCCATCGACGAGCTCCACAAACCACACGACAGCTTTGCGCGATAAGCCGTGTCGTGTTTGACGAACGGATTCTTGGTCGTAGTCGGCGATCAAGTACTTGAAAAGGTGGCTCCGGAGTTTAACTGCCTTTGTCTTGGTAAAAAACTCCATCAGCAATCCAAACTACAGTCCCGACCTGTCAAATAGCCGGAGACAACTGCGTATTTCTGTTTTTTATTGAAAGACTTGATAAAAGTATATAGCTCGAGATTCAAGAAACAGGGAAGGGAAAGCCAGGAGAAAGGGTGTTCGTGATGGTGAATTTTCTCTACTCTAGGGATGGTGGGCAGAAATTTCAAAAGATAATTCCATTATATAATAATAGTTCATTCCATCACTTGTGTCTTGTCTTTCGTGTAGTTACTGTAGCAAGTTACACCGTGTTTTTGCTCTCTAATGATTGTTTAGCACTTGGATTTTAAAAATGTAAATAATTTAAAGAGTTATTTTTTTATGGGTTCATGTAAAAAAACAACACTATCGGCCACAAGGTGCAATTCTTCTTCCAACGCAAGTGAATTATTTCGCACGCGTGTCAAGAGCGTAACGTCATTGCTCAAGTAGAAGGAGACGCAACCTTGTAGGCTGGTTACAAACGCGTGGGCTTGGGCTCTACCTTTGAGGTCTTCTTCCTCTAGAAGCTTTGAATTGCTAGAAGGCTGCCTTGTTATTAAAAACTAATTTGAATTTTTTATTCTGATTTGAGTTTTAAATTTATTTTTTAGTCAGCAGTTTAGTATTTTGTCAAAATACTATACTATGAAAATGTAATTTTTAATTTATTTTGTTTTCTTTCCATAAAAACATTTAATATAGATTTGATTTGTTTAAAATATACCTAGAAAGTCTAGAATTGATAAAAAAAAACACAAATTATAATCCAATCTGCAATAAAAAATCAAAGATTAATTTTATATTGCTTTGTCTCAAGTATTATTGTAAATGATTTTAATATATATTTAGGTTAAGAAGTTATCAATTTGATGTTTTTATATAACAATTTATCCTGACCGAACACATTATGTATTTTTCGACCGCTCAACCTTTGACTTATCAAGGACACTAGCAATGACATTATCAGTGTCATACTAATTTACATATATCCCATTATAAATAGAACTATTAGAATCCTCAAGATACTAATCTTGATTAAAGGTTTATCTCCTTTGCTTTCACTTTTGAAATGGATATTCCAAGTCGGTGGTGAATTCACGATTACTCTCTGCATGATCCCCGGGAATTTATTTTGGGATTCTGGATAAAATTTTCACACGCCTGGGATTCTGGATAGGGTAATATTCTGGGTGGAAAGAGAAATAGATAAAACCACGATCGGATGTTTCAGAATAATTGCAATTTGAGCAATTTGTTCTCACGTGCAAAATCGTTTGTGTAGTTTGTAAGATTACCAAAGAAGTGAAAGATGATTATTCAACATCAAAAGAAATACTCTTTACTTTATTTGTATAAATACGAGTCCATGTTATTAGTAAATTGAATAAAAATCATATCAGTCGATTTTCTAACCTTATTATATGAATATTTATAATATCAAAACATGATATTTAACACAAATACGCAGTAAAATTATTTTTACTGATTGAGATACTTGTAACTATTGAGATAAAATTAAATAAAAGTTACTCAATTTAAATTAAAATATAAATATTGTATGACTACTTATATAATTTTACTGATAATCCCAAGATAAGATCTCATTAGATTAAACCAAGACCTGATATTTCAATTTCTTTCATCGTAGCAGTCTTGAATTCTGCAACCATGTCCTTTCTTGTTCCTGCAGAAATCATATCAGCAGAGACAATTCTCTCCCATCAGAAAATTCTTCTTCATGTAGAGTGATGTTCGGATTGACTTTTACTCGCCTTCCCTGATCTATTCTCTTGGACCAATCTCAACTATCACTAACCTGTTCCATGACAGCATGCTCTGTCATCGTCCATCAATATCGAAACACGCCCTCTCAACCAAAACAATGACACTCTCTTTTTTTACAGACAAATAAAAAACAACTCTACACTGCTTGTCGAGATAGGGTTGGCAGGGAAAGAACATGAACGCTGATGAGAAAGAACTCCGTGAAGATGAGCATTTTCCCATGAAGTCTGCTGCTTCCTTGAAACGGCATTGATGCTGAAGGACATGATACATCTGCGCACGAATTGACACTCAAAAGGATGGTCTACACTTGAGCTGCAGAATACTTAAGATGACGAGCACTCACGGCGTGTTTTGCGCAGTAATCTTGCTTGTAGTTCTCATATTCCTTTCTCGCTGCTTCCTCAGCCCATTCCACCTAGATCCAGTAATGGAAAAGCAAGCATGCCGTGTATATTTAATCTACCTGTTGGTTTCTGGGCAGAATCTATTGTAATATAAAAAAAATCTTGTTAACCCCAGCCAGGTGGATCGATAATAAAATAAAACTCATGTTCTCTGGAGAAAAAATGAACCTGTCGCACAAGGTCCAGGGTCAGGTCTGCCCATGGAAAAGCATAACGCTTGAGCTCTTGCCAGAGAAACTGGATCTTGTGGGTAATCATTGAGGAGATGTAATAAACTAATGTACATCAAACGGAAGTGGAGCTTGTAATAAATCCCATACACATCATTTTAAGCAATAGTACTGAATGTTCAACTAGCATTATAATTTTGATTCTGAGAACAAGGTGAAAAGGACTTAAATGCATAGACAGATTAGTTTTTGAGGATCGATAGAATAAGATATCAACCATAACAGCACAATGCAGCAATATACTCATGTACACAAAACAGAATCCAGCAAGGCATCCAGCAAGGCATAACAGAATGATAGAATGCATGTTGTAACAACCTGTATAGCTCGACAGTCTAGGCATAACAAATTCAAAAGCTGTTATCAGCAATGTATATTTAAACAATGAAATAGTAATGAGAAAGATAGATTTGAATCATAATCTATTATGGTATCAGAGCTCTAAATTTTCCTTTCCAGCAAACCTATTTCGGTTCCAGCAAAGCTATTTTGTTCCTCACAAATTCATGGCATCTGAATCTCATTCAGCAACCATCATGCCCACCAATGAATCCCAACCATCTCTCATCAGTATCAATGTTGCAGCTCAAGCTCCTCTCAAACTTACCTCCACCAACTACCTCTCCTGGAAACCTCAGTTCCAGACATTATTCATAGGATATGATCTCCTTGGATACATTGATGGGTCAAAACCATGCCCACCAGCTACATTCACCCAAGAAAATACCATCATCCCTAATCCCAGTCATAATATGTGGATTCGCCAGGATCAACTGATCCTCAACGCCATTATCGGGTCCATTTCGCAACCCATAATCCCGTTCATTGCTCAGGCTACCACCTCAAGCCAAGCCTGGACAATCTTAGCAAATACATATGCAAAACCCTCCCGTGGCCGTATCAAGCAAATCAAAAATCAGCTCAAAAATTTCACCAAAGGTTCTCTCGGCATCACTGACTTTATGCAACTTATCAAATCAAGGGCAGATGATCTAGCCCTCTTCGGCGCTCCTCTTGATGCAGAGGAAATTACAGACAAAATACTTGATGGACTTGGAGATGATTACCGAGAACTGGTTCGTGCTGTCCAGGCACGAGATTCCTCCATCACATTTGAGGAACTTCATGAAAAACTCCTCAACTTTGAAGCCTCCCTGCAAACTTACCCAGTTAATCCTCCACACTTCCCTGCCACAGCCAACCCAACCTATCGCAACAACAACAGAAACTGGCGTCCCTCTACTGCTCGCCAAAGCACCATCAATAACTGGCGGCCAACGTTTCATCAACCCACTCGCTCTCCAGGTGGACCCAGCACAAGACCCAATTTCTCACCATCCTCTCGACCCCCTCCCAGACCATACCTTGGGCACTGTCAAATTTGCAGAATCCAGGGACACATAGCCAGTCGCTGCCCATCGTTTCGCTTGGTCCCAATTCAATCTTCACCCCATACACAGGGAACGCCATGGCAGCCCCAAGCTCACCTCACCACTCACTCCTCCACAACGCCATCCTGGCTCCTCGACACTGGTGCCTCCCACCATGTCACCTCCGATCTGCAGAACCTCTCCTTACACTCTCCATACAGTGGCAGTGATGACATAATGCTCGGGGATGGCTCTACCTTACCCATTACCCACACTGGTTCATCATCTCTCAAAACTCCACTTCGTAATTTTTCCTTACAAAATGTGCTCTGTGTCCCCTCTATGCAGCAAAACCTCATCTCTATTTCCAAATTTTGCATCACCAACAATGTTTCCATTGAATTCTTACCGTTCATTTTTCTTGTTAAGGAACTTCTTACCGGGAGGATACTGCTCCAAGGTCAATCTAAGAATGGTGTCTACGAATGGCCCTCTACCTCACTTCCACTGGCCCTCTCCACGGTTAAACCTACCTCCTTCGACTGGCATCACAGACTGGGTCACCCAGCCTTCCCAATTTTAAATCACATTGTGTCAAGTTTTCAATTGCGTATTGCTTCCCCTTTAAATTCCACTCACTCCTGTAATGCGTGTCTCAGCAATAAAAGTCACAAACAGTCTTTTTCCAAGTCCACAATTGTTTCCAGCAAGCCACTTGAAGTTATTTTCTCTGACGTCTGGACTTCCCCAATTGTGTCTCACAATGGCCTTAAATACTATGTCATATTTGTTGATCATTTTACAAAATATATCTGGTTCTATCCTCTCAAAAATAAATCTGATGTAAAAGGAGTTTTTATCAGATTTAGGGCCATTGTTGAAAAATATTTCAGTACCATCATCAAAACCCTCTACACAGACAATGGGGGAGAATACATTGCATTAGCTGACTATCTGTCCACAAATGGTATCTCTCACTTTACCACACCACCTCACACACCTGAACATAATGGTTACTCTGAAAGAAGACACCTTCATATTGTTGAAACAGGCCTCGCTTTACTCACACATGCCTCATTACCACACTCTTTTTGGAATCATGCCTTCTCCACAGCTGTTTATCTTATCAACAGGATGCCCACAAAAACACTAAACTACTTGTCCCCATACCAAAAAATATTCAATACAGCCCCAAATTACTCCAAGTTACGTGTGTTTGGCTGTTTATGCTATCCGTGGCTCCGTCCCTACACCTCCCACAAATTAGACTCACGATCCACACCATGTGTTTTTCTAGGGTACTCCCTCACCCAAAGTGCCTACTACTGCCTGGACCCCACAACCTCTAAAATCTACATCTCCCGACATGTGAAGTTCCTTGAAACTAAATTTCCCTTCTATTCACTGTCCAGCCCATCGACCACTCCCTCACAACCCAGCCCGTTGCTCACTCATTCACTGCCCAGCCCGTCACCCAGTCCGCCACATCCCAGCCCGTTACCCCCTCCACCACAGCCCAGCCCGTTACCCCCTCCACCACAGCCCAGCCCGTTAATCATTTGGGCCCCAATAACCCACCAAACTCCCATGCTACAACCCGGCTCACACTCACCCAGTCCACAGCCCAACCCTAACCCCATCAGTGACTCTTTCCCTCGTCTTTCCCAAACATCCACACCGACACCTGCAACTACCTCTACCACCGAAATCAATTCTCCTCAATCACCTCCTCCAACTGTCAACAATCCTTCGTCACTCCTCCACAAATCCGCACCCATACCTACCATACCCGATCCACCACCACACAACCCCACCCTCTCCACACATCCAATGACCACTCGCGCTAAAAACCACATCCACAAACCTATCACCAAACTCAACCTCCACACCAAACTCAACTCCCTCAGTGACACTGAACCCACCTCCGTGACCAAGGCCTTACACGATCCACGATGGCGTCAGGCCATGGCTGATGAATGTGATGCCTTGGTCCGCAATGGCACATGGGACCTTGTGCCTCCAGATCCCACCCAAAACATTGTTGGGTGCAAGTGGATTTTTCGAATTAAACGCAATACTGATGGTTCGATCAACAGGTTTAAAGCACGGCTGGTGGCAAAGGGATTTCATCAGCGTCCGGGGTGTCGATTATCTGGACACGTTCAGCCCTGTTGTTAAACTGACAACAGTGAGGGTGGTTCTCAGCCTAGCCGTTTCTCAGGGATGGAATTTACGCCAACTTGACGTAAATAATGCGTTCCTTCAAGGCCACCTCACTGAGACCGTTCACATGCAACAGCCACAGGGGTTTACTGATCAAGACCATCCCTCTCATGTATGTAAGCTCCGCAAGGCAATCTACGGCCTCAAACAAGCCCCCAGGGCTTGGTACCATGAACTACGCACGTTTCTCCTCCACTCGGGGTATCAAAAACTCTCACACAGATGCTTCATTATTTATACTTCGCACAAATCAACAGAAAATGTTTATTCTTGTGTATGTGGATGACCTCATAGTTACGGGTGACAACAATAGCATGATTGATTCATTTGTTGTTGCACTGGCAAACCGGTTTTCAATCAAGGACCTTGGCCCATTGTCATGTTTTTTGGGCGTAGAAGTAATTCCCAACCCGCAGGGTTGTGTTCTGTCTCAAAGGCGATATATCATTGATATTCTGGCGAGAACCAAAATGACAGAGGCTAAACCTGTAGCCACTCCTCTTCCCACTAGTCCTCCACTCCTCAAAACTGGCACTGCCTTATCTGACCCTACTCAATACAGAACCATTGTGGGAAGCCTCCAGTACTTACTCATAACAAGACCTGACCTTGCATATGCTGTCAACAAACTGTCTCAGTATATGCATATGCCCACAATAGACCATTGGAACTTTGTTAAAAGGCTACTACGGTATCTCAGTGGAACACTCAATGACGGCCTTCAGATTCATCGTCAATCACCGATCAACTTACATGCTTATTCGGACGCTGACTGGGCAGGGGACAAGGATGATTTCTCATCCACTAGTGCCTATGTCATTTACCTTGGCAGAAACCCTGTGTCCTGGAGTTCCAAGAAGCAGAAAACCATTGCCAGATCTTCCACGGAGGCCGAATACCGGTCAGTAGCTAATGCAGCGGCTGAAGCTCCAATTGGATTTTCGTTATCTCCTCACTGATCTTGGTTTTTCTCTGAAGTCCTGCAGTCCTAATATTGTGACAATGTAGGTAGCCACCAGCTATGCTCCCCAATCCAGTATTCCACTCCCGGATGAAGCATGTTGCCATTGATTATCACTTTCATTAGAGATCAGTTCAGAGAGGGGGGGGGGGGGGGGGGGGGGGGGGGGGGGGGGGGGGGGGGGGGGGGGGGGGGGGGTGTTCTACTGTAGCACATGTCACCTCAGCTGATCAACTTGCAGTTGCTTCTTACCAAACCTCTTCATCGTGCTAAGATTTCAGGATCTCAAGTACAAGAATGGATCTCTTAACTAGAGCTCCATCTGAGGGGCATAATCAACCATAACAGCACAATGCAGATTGCGTATTGCTTCCCCTTTAAATTCCACTCACTCCTGTAATGCGTGTCTCAGCAATAAAAGTCACAAACAGTCTTTTTCCAAGTCCACAATTGTTTCCAGCAAGCCACTTGAAGTTATTTTCTCTGACGTCTGGACTTCCCCAATTGTGTCTCACAATGGCCTTAAATACTATGTCATATTTGTTGATCATTTTACAAAATATATCTGGTTCTATCCTCTCAAAAATAAATCTGATGTAAAAGGAGTTTTTATCAGATTTAGGGCCATTGTTGAAAAATATTTCAGTACCATCATCAAAACCCTCTACACAGACAATGGGGGAGAATACATTGCATTAGCTGACTATCTGTCCACAAATGGTATCTCTCACTTTACCACACCACCTCACACACCTGAACATAATGGTTACTCTGAAAGAAGACACCTTCATATTGTTGAAACAGGCCTCGCTTTACTCACACATGCCTCATTACCACACTCTTTTTGGAATCATGCCTTCTCCACAGCTGTTTATCTTATCAACAGGATGCCCACAAAAACACTAAACTACTTGTCCCCATACCAAAAAAATATTCAATACAGCCCCAAATTACTCCAAGTTACGTGGTGTTTGGCTGTTTATGCTATCCGTGGCTCCGTCCCTACACCTCCCACAAATTAGACTCACGATCCACACCATGTGTTTTTCTAGGGTACTCCCTCACCCAAAGTGCCTACTACTGCCTGGACCCCACAACCTCTAAAATCTACATCTCCCGACATGTGAAGTTCCTTGAAACTAAATTTCCCTTCTATTCACTGTCCAGCCCATCGACCACTCCCTCACAACCCAGCCCGTTGCTCACTCATTCACTGCCCAGCCCGTCACCCAGTCCGCCACATCCCAGCCCGTTACCCCCTCCACCACAGCCCAGCCCGTTACCCCCTCCACCACAGCCCAGCCCGTTAATCATTTGGGCCCCAATAACCCACCAAACTCCCATGCTACAACCCGGCTCACACTCACCCAGTCCACAGCCCAACCCTAACCCCATCAGTGACTCTTTCCCTCGTCTTTCCCAAACATCCACACCGACACCTGCAACTACCTCTACCACCGAAATCAATTCTCCTCAATCACCTCCTCCAACTGTCAACAATCCTTCGTCACTCCTCCACAAATCCGCACCCATACCTACCATACCCGATCCACCACCACACAACCCCACCCTCTCCACACATCCAATGACCACTCGCGCTAAAAACCACATCCACAAACCTATCACCAAACTCAACCTCCACACCAAACTCAACTCCCTCAGTGACACTGAACCCACCTCCGTGACCAAGGCCTTACACGATCCACGATGGCGTCAGGCCATGGCTGATGAATGTGATGCCTTGGTCCGCAATGGCACATGGGACCTTGTGCCTCCAGATCCCACCCAAAACATTGTTGGGTGCAAGTGGATTTTTCGAATTAAACGCAATACTGATGGTTCGATCAACAGGTTTAAAGCACGGCTGGTGGCAAAGGGATTTCATCAGCGTCCGGGTGTCGATTATCTGGACACGTTCAGCCCTGTTGTTAAACTGACAACAGTGAGGGTGGTTCTCAGCCTAGCCGTTTCTCAGGGATGGAATTTACGCCAACTTGACGTAAATAATGCGTTCCTTCAAGGCCACCTCACTGAGACCGTTCACATGCAACAGCCACAGGGGTTTACTGATCAAGACCATCCCTCTCATGTATGTAAGCTCCGCAAGGCAATCTACGGCCTCAAACAAGCCCCCAGGGCTTGGTACCATGAACTACGCACGTTTCTCCTCCACTCGGGTATCAAAAACTCTCACACAGATGCTTCATTATTTATACTTCGCACAAATCAACAGAAAATGTTTATTCTTGTGTATGTGGATGACCTCATAGTTACGGGTGACAACAATAGCATGATTGATTCATTTGTTGTTGCACTGGCAAACCGGTTTTCAATCAAGGACCTTGGCCCATTGTCATGTTTTTTGGGCGTAGAAGTAATTCCCAACCCGCAGGGTTGTGTTCTGTCTCAAAGGCGATATATCATTGATATTCTGGCGAGAACCAAAATGACAGAGGCTAAACCTGTAGCCACTCCTCTTCCCACTAGTCCTCCACTCCTCAAAACTGGCACTGCCTTATCTGACCCTACTCAATACAGAACCATTGTGGGAAGCCTCCAGTACTTACTCATAACAAGACCTGACCTTGCATATGCTGTCAACAAACTGTCTCAGTATATGCATATGCCCACAATAGACCATTGGAACTTTGTTAAAAGGCTACTACGGTATCTCAGTGGAACACTCAATGACGGCCTTCAGATTCATCGTCAATCACCGATCAACTTACATGCTTATTCGGACGCTGACTGGGCAGGGGACAAGGATGATTTCTCATCCACTAGTGCCTATGTCATTTACCTTGGCAGAAACCCTGTGTCCTGGAGTTCCAAGAAGCAGAAAACCATTGCCAGATCTTCCACGGAGGCCGAATACCGGTCAGTAGCTAATGCAGCGGCTGAGCTCAATTGGATTTGTTATCTCCTCACTGATCTTGGTTTTTCTCTGAAGTCCTGTCCAGTCCTATATTGTGACAATGTAGGTGCCACCCAGCTATGCTCCAATCCAGTATTCCACTCCCGGATGAAGCATGTTGCCATTGATTATCACTTCATTAGAGATCAGGTTCAGAGTGGTGTTCTACGTGTAGCACATGTCTCCTCAGCTGATCAACTTGCAGATGCTCTTACCAAACCTCTTCATCGTGCAAGATTTCAGGATCTCAAGTACAAGATTGGACTCTTATCTAGAGCTCCATCTTGAGGGGGCATATCAACCATAACAGCACAATGCAGCAATATACTCATGTACACAAAACAGAATCCAGCAAGGCATCCAGCAAGGCATAACAGAATGATAGAATGCATGTTGTAACAACCTGTATAGCTCGACAGTCTAGGCATAACAAATTCAAAAGCTGTTATCAGCAATGTATATTTAAACAATGAAATAGTAATGAGAAAGATAGATTTGAATCATAATCTATTATAAGATTGTGGGCTTCCGTTACCTTAGGATGGATTTGAAGAGCAACATCATTCTCTCTATTCTCACAAATCAAAGAGTTAACAGCATAAAAAACCGCTGTCTCATCAGAGGTTGCTTCTTCCTGTTTGTTTAAAGAAATTTGACAGGTGAGTGAAACATCTCATCGAAAGACGAAGTTCATACAAAAAGAAAGTCCAGAGCTTGCAGCCTGGATATGGAAAGAAGCACGGGAAGGATTGGTAGAAGAGCAGAGGAAACTAGCTGCCAAAATATTGGCTAAATCACTCGCCTCTATCTTCCATGACTAAGTACCTTTATGCTTGTTTTCTTAAAAACGTAGCCTAGCAACTGGGATTGCAATTGACCGGCCTGTTTGACGATTTTTTTCTTCTTTAAATTAAAATTTTTGAATATTTTTAAATTATTTTCATGTGATATCAAAAATAATTTTTAAAAAATAAAAAATATATTATTTTTATGCATTTCTTATCAAAAAATATTTTTAAAAACAACTTTAACTACACTCCTCATCATCATTAAGATGATTTATAACTATTCCATGTAAAAATTCATGTGGTGCGTAAGTTAATATTTTAGAGATAAAGGCTTTAAAATATGTGCAATATAGTATGAAATGAAAATTATGAATGTGTTTACTTGGATGATTGAATAAATATTTATAATTTTTAAATCTTGATATTTTTTTAAAAAATTGATTTTTTTTGTTTTTTTTATAATA
The DNA here is from genome assembly GCA_025169955.1 of Salix arbutifolia. Classification (NCBI taxonomy): domain Eukaryota; kingdom Viridiplantae; phylum Streptophyta; class Magnoliopsida; order Malpighiales; family Salicaceae; genus Salix; species Salix arbutifolia. The sequence continues at coordinate 13,869,907 of CM045909.1, read as the reverse complement.
TTAATGAGTACAAATATTTTTTACATGTTATTAATAAGATAGTAATAATTAGACCTCTTAAACAACTCTTTATATATTTATAGATATAGAGAGATTATTAATTCTAATACAAATGATAAATTGAACTTGACACATGATTATTTATAAAATTCATAGTTATTTTATGTTTAATTGATGTTTGAACTCAAGTACATTCAGTTTAAGAATACATTAAACTCGTGTTACCGTGCGTTTAGTTGATAGCTGAATTCACATCAAACTCACTCATATTTTTTTAGATTCAGTTAATTATCAAACCTAAATATTTTAGGTTTGATGTATTCTCCATATATATATATTACCTTGTTAAACTAAATATATTTTGTTATCATACATTTTTTTTAGGGAAATAAAAGATTGTTCATCCTTTGTTTAACCAAAATTGACACTAGCCTGCAATTATAATTAACATACAAGGCATCGAATTCAAAAATGCAAAGATTTCCTTACAATGCTATAAACTTGGGTAAGATGACAAATCTTTATTTTTTCATCTTTAATTTTTGTCAACCACAAGTTTCTAATAAAATATATAAAATCTAACTCGATATGAATTTATTTATTTATTTAATAGGTTTGAATGAAACATAGGTGACTTTTAAAAAATATATATATTAAAAGATAAAATTAAAAAAAATAAAGAGAAAAAAATAAAATAGAACATTGAGTCACCATTTTTTTCTAGGCTATTAATCATATATATTAGATCTAAAACATTATGCATGGACGAGTTGTAAGACTTAATTCCTAACAAGTATAACATTGAGTGGTGAATTAAAAATATAATTATTGTTATTATCATTACTAATATCATCACTATAATTGTTTTTATTATTACTAATATTCTTAATATTATTATCATAACTATTGTTATTATTACTATCACCATCATAATTATTGATATCATAATCGTTTTTTTGGATTCAAGGAAACTATATCTCGTTTCAGGCATTCTTTGCGAGTCCAAGTTAAGTGAGTAAAATTCTAATTGTCCTAGAGTCTTACAAGGTGAGAATGCCTAACTCAACCCCGAGACCCATAATACAAATCTCAAACCCTTTGTAACTCTATCCCGCCTCTTAGGGACTGATATCATAATCACTATAACCATTATAATAAATTATTATTGTTATTATAATTATCATTATTAATGTTACTATTACTATTATTACAACTACTATAACTTTTATTATTGTTGTTGAAACAAAAAAAAATCATAAAATTATTTTGAATGATAAAATCAGAAACACAAAAACCTTGACAAAAGAGCAAGCAAAAAAAAGAGAAAAGGATAATGTTAAAATAAATATTATCAATATTTAAAAAAAAAGCATTTGATTTGAAGAACAATTTTTTTAAGAAAAAAAATAAGACTGAGACAAAAAACAAAGGGAGAAAATAAGAAATCAAAAAAAAAAGTAACAATTTTAAAAATATCATCTACACAAATTGAAATTGAAAAAATAAATTAAAAACAATTAAAACTTAAAATACCCTTGTCCGACAATTCTTATTTTTGTCTTTTCTAAGAGAAATTCGTTCTTTTCATATTCATAAAAATAAAGCACCTAAAATATTCTTGTTCAACAATTCATTCTCTCTTTTAGGGTAAAATCATATTTTAACTGTTACAAAAACTTGGAAAATCATATACACTCCTAGACAATCATTTAATGACAAATTAGCTAGTGAAAAAGATCATAAAACCCTTAAACCAAAAACTTGATTTTTATGAACAAAAGGGTAAAAAAGTAATTGCATTATAATAATTCACAATGAACTCTGTGTATAGCTATAATGAATCCTCAACACAATTTAATATATTTTTCTATATATATAAACTTCTTTCCATGTGCACCATATATGTATTTTTATGTCTGTCTAATATTGTTTTTCAAAAATACTTTTAAAAAAATTTATAAATTTTTTTATCTTTATTTTTTTCTTAAAAATATTTTTTGTATTTTCAAATAATTTTGGCTTGATAATATCAGAAATAATTTTTAAATATATATAAATTATTTTAATATATTTCTAGTAAAATACATTTTAAAAAACAATCTTACCAATACTCTTAAACATTTACTTCATCATCGTATAACAGTTTGCCAAACGCTGATTAAATGAAAATGGAGAAAAAGAAGACATGCCTGGTGGCAGAGATGCATGAATCCGAGGAAAAAATAAAATTTAATATATTAAATAATTGTTGGATCCGAAAAAACGTATAATTGCATGATTAAAAATAAATAACGCTTGACAACGTTGTTATTAAAATTAATCTGGCCGATCAAGAATTACTCAATATATTTATATAAAATTTATACTTTTATATTTCATATTATTTTAATATAAAAAATTTAAAAATAAAAAAATATTCTAATACATTTTCAAATAAAATACATTTTAAAAAGCAATCATTACCATAACAAACAAAAAACAATTGTAGACAATTATGTAAAGTTTAATACACAAAATGATTTTATCTATTGATTTAGTCTTGACCGACATGGTCCGTAACTGAGTAGAGTATAAAAATATTTGTTAGCTTTAAAAATACAAAATATTATTATTTTATCAAATAGTAAAGTCTTGTAACTATGGATGGTAAATGGACACGAAGAGTGACATTTTATTTATCTAATTAATTATCCAAATTATATTTTAATCTTTATAATAAAATATTGTATTAATCTTTACATTTATTTCATTTTTAAAAGTCTTGCAATAAAATATCGTATTACATTACGTTACATCATATTTAAAAAAAAACATTAAGAATAAAAATCATAATTATTTAATATTAAATAGATTCTTCATTACATTACATTATGAAACGGATTTTTTTTATTTAATATTAAATTTATTAGGAATAAAACTTATTATTTATTTATTGTTATTTTTTATAATTTTAGGAGTGAACTTGTTTTATATATATACGAGCTGATTTGCCCGCGCGTTGCGCTGAGCTTTTTTATATGTAGAAAAATAATTGATTTTTAACATGTTGTATTTTTTTTAATTTTTAGAAAATTATTTTTGACATTAGCACATCAAAATCATGTAGAAACATTTTTTTAATTTAAAATTGGAAAAAATTAAAATTTCTTTAAAAGCGATTTTCAAACGCATTACCAAACACTCATGTCATATCTCACTAGAATCATAGTTCAATCAATTTTTTTAAATAGTAATGAAAAACGAAAATCACATTTCAAATCACTGTTTATCACTGTATGAAATTGTCATCTCCTTTGGCTATGTACAAAATAATAGTCATGGTGCACGTAAGCTAGCTTGGACATTCTAATTATAAAAAATATTAATAAGTTGAAAAAAAATAAAAAACAATGTCAAAGGATTATTCGTGACACGTGTAACCTACCCCGGTTCTAAAAAATATATATATGTGAGGAAAAAATTGTGGTGCGTATAAACTGACCCGGACACCGCGAGTTTAAAAAAAAAAGAAGCCTGAAAAAAAGAAGAGGAAAAAACATTTTCAAATATTAATAAAAAGTGAAAATTGTTAAAAAAAATTAAGTTCAGAGATTTATTGTGATGCGCATAAGCTGACTCGGACACCCCAGTTATCGAAGAAATGATTGGAAAAAAAAACATGTGAAACACTTATGAACAATAGAAAACACTGTTCTTTACTCAAAAATCATTTTCTGTGGCAGGGGGACTCGAACTCCAGCAACCTGAGAAAAAATATTAACTCTTATTATCTATAATTAACTAAATAATTGGCGATGCGACGAGTTTTTTTTCTCTATGTAGAAAATTAATTGCTTGTATATGTATTGTATTTTATTATTTCAATATTTAGTTAGTGTAATTATATTTAAGAATACTGATATGAATTTTTGTCCTTAAAAAAATCCAAAGTTATTTTCCCTCTCTCTTAATATATTTTTAGGCGATAATATTCAATAAATATCAGATATATTAGAAATAAAAATATTATAATTTGTTTTTCAAACATAAATTTAATTTTTTTGTGTGTTATAATTATTTATTTGCCGTCTAAAAAGAACAGTCTAATGGAAACGGGAAGTGACTTGTATATTTTTTAATTTGACTTGTAGATAATGCAGGTAAATTTGTCAACATTTTTTTTTGAGTTTTTTTTTTTGCAGTAATATTATATTTAAAATATTAAAAATGAAAATATTGGGAATCCTTGTAAAGAAATAAACTTAAATAAAAGAGCACAAAATTAATTTTTGAAGCCAAAATTTTTTTATATAAGATTTATTAATCATATTATTATATTAAATATATTTAAGAAAACATGATATGAATTTCTACCCTTCAAAAAATCCTAGGTCATTTTTCTTCCCTGACAATATATTTTTAGGCGATAATATTCAATAAATATTCAAACATATAATTAGTTTTACATATTTTAATTTGACATAAATATACAAAATATAATTAATTTGACATAATTTCAATAATATATTTAATTTAAAGGATAATCTTAGGCTATTTTGCTCTCTCTCTCTCTATATATATTCTTAGGTGATGATATTCAATAAATATTAGAACATATAATTGGTTTAAAATATTTTAATTTGATATAAATACACTGAAAATTTATTTCAAGAAAGAAACTTAAACAAAAGAGCACAAAAATTACTCTTGAAGCTAATATATTTTTTTTATAAGATTTATTTATTATATTATTTGTAACAGCCCGAATTTTTTTTTTATATCTAACACCTATGGTACCGGAAATCAACGAACCTGATTACCTCACATCATCAGAATACCATCCATACAATCAACATTTCATTAAAAGTGGATCTTACATAAACAGGTAGTGTTATGGTTGCATAATTAGAAATTCATATTAAAAATATACATACATGAACATGAGGTTGCATTCCTATACTACTAATAGCCATTATGAAATTACACAAAAAGGTCTAATAAAAGTTATGTGTTCAGTACATTGATTCACACAAAATACATTGTGATTTAGAATGCATCTACATGATTCCTTCCAAAAGTAGGTTCCCGTGTATCGGGTTCCTTAGACATCTCGTGGATGTGACGTCCCTACAGCAATACAAAACATTTAAGAAAATGTAATTACTTAATGATAATAATAATAATGGTAACTAAACGGTCTGACAGTTACAGGAGGCATTAACATTTATAATTTCTTCATGTACTTGGTACAAATAGCTTGTAATGCATATAAATGCATCAATTTAACAGTAACATGTCTCAAACACTAACAGTAACAGTCTGGAAATAGTAACAGATCAAAAAGTAACAGATCAAACAATAACAGTTCCAAACAGTAACCGAACCCTTAAAATAAATCTCGTTCCAATCATCCCGGGTCTACAAAATCTTAAACATCGTCCTCAACACAACCATAAATAATAACCCATCTATCCTCTTAAGGCATATTTACTGAGGTTATTCGTTCATTCACCCAGGTCATCCTTTTCAGATGCCATTAGCCAAAGCTAACCAATCATTCATCCCGGTCATCCATTCAGTTGCCATTAGCCAAAGCTAATCAATCATTCGTCCCGGTCATCCATTCGGATGCCATTAGCCAAAGCTAATCAATCATTCATCCCGGTCATCCATTCGGATGCCATTAGCCGAAGCTAATCAATCATTCGTCCCGGTCATCCATTCGGATGCCATTAGCCGAAGCTAATCAATCATTCGTCCCGGTCATCCATTCGGATGCCATTAGCCGAAGCTAATCAATCATTCGTCCCGGTCATCCATTCGGATGCCATTAGCCAAAGCTAATCAATCATTCATCCCGGTCATCCATTTGGATGCCATTAGCCGAAGTAAATCAATCGTTCATCCCGGTCATCCATTCGGATGCCATTAGCCGAAGCTAATCATTCGTTCATCAACATTTACGCTTTCTACAATCTAATATAGATTCTTACACAATAGAGTAATATTCATGTTAAAGTATTTCCTTATTCAATGTATGAAAAAGGAAGGTGCAAGTCACCTACCTGCTCTACTTCTGGGTTGTTCTTGTCTGGACGATGGTTCAATCTCGACTGCATCGCCTGCGACATCACTGTCCACAAAATCAGTATATTCCTATTTTCAATTTCACATTCGTCACCATACTTATTTCAACAAAATCACACATTGAAACCATAAATTTCAACACCCAATCCATCAACAAAATCCCAACAAAATCACACATTGGAATCATAAATTTCAACACATAATCCCTCAACAAAATTCCAACCGAAAACACACATTGAACCCATATAAGGACACAAACAAATCTGCTGTCAAGACAGCACTCAGCCGTAATTGTAATAGCAATAAATCACAATTAACTCGACAATTATCAAATACCAACGGTTAATATGTAGAAAAACCCATTATATAAAACATATTCAAATTTCAGGGTATTTCAACGGTTGGATTTACCAAGATCGGAGTTAAACCGGAGACTGACCTTAAACTGGAGAGCTACTGTTAAGCATCAATATCTCCTTGCTGAAGTGTACCATTCTCATCTCCACTGTTCAGCACATGAATAACACTCATACGCACCACGTACCCAAAGTTCAGATTAATCCAACGGTGCAATAAAGTCAAACCAGCTGGCAGCTCTGACTGGCTGAAGAAACAAATTTAGCTATATTGTTCAAAAGATTACACGTCTCCACCAGAGCAATACCAGGCTGATCCCTCCGGTGAACATTTAGTAGCAAGTAAGTCGCACAACATACCAAAATTTCAGAGAAATCCAATGGTGGACGGAGGAGGAACTAGCTGGCGACTCTGACGAGTTTGAGGGGTTTTTCCAGAAATCTTCAGATGACTGGATTTATCAAACGGCTTTAGATAATAACAATCCCTCCAGTCAGATTTTAGACACTGGTTAGGTGCATAACATACTCAAATTCCAGCCCGATCCAACGGTGGTCGGAGGAGATATTGTTCTCGGAATACCACCCTTTCTTACCTTTTTCTCTCCAACCTCTCTCCAAGTTATCTCCCCCCATTTCCTTTTTAAATGTATATTTTTACCCCACCTCTTCTCTTCTTATAATTTAAGTCATAATCTTTACATTTATTTCAATTTCACCCTCCCCTCAACTTATTTTATTTCTCATTTAATTTATTTCTTTAATTTAACACTTACATTTATTTCCCGGGGTTTACATTCTCCCCTCCTATTAGAAATTTCGTCCTCGAAATTAAATTAAATACCTATTTCAGGTAATAATCGCCAATACTTATTCTTTATCTCAGACTCTCTTTTCCACATTTCTTCCTCTATTTGTGAGCTTCTCCATAATACTCTCCCCAATGTAACTCTCTTATTCCTTAGTATCATTACATCCCGATCTAAAATCTTGATGGGCTTAACTTCCATGGTTAAATCCTCTTTATAATCACCTGTACCCTGTCAATTACCTGTTGTACCATTTCGGGTCGTAACAGCTTCCTTTGCCCTATTTCATCCCAACAAATTGAGGTACGACACTTCCGCCCGTACAATGCTTCATATGGAGCCATACCAATAGTAGTTTGATAACTACTATTACAAGTAAATTCTACCAATGGGAAGTGATCTTCCCAATTTCCACCAATTTCCAGTACACAAGACCTTAAAAGATCCTCAAGAGTTTGAATGGTTCTCTCCCACTGCCCATCCGTCTGTGGATGAAATTCCGTGTTTAGATTTAACTTTGTTCCTAAAACCCATTGTGAACTAGGCCATAGTCTCGATGTGAACCTTGGATCCCGGTCAGAGACAATCGATACTGGTACCCCATGGAGTCTGACCACTTCATTTATGTGCAATTTTGCAAGTTTATCCATTGAGTCTGTCGTTCTCATAAGCAAAAACAAAAGACTTCGTTAGTCGATCCACAATAACCCATATGGCATCATTACCTTTCTTTCCCTTGGGTAATCCTATCACAAAATCCACAGAGATCCTCCCATTTCCATTCTGGAAATTGATAACAACTGCAACTTCCTTGTAGGTTTCCGGTGTTCTATCTTCACTTGTTGACAAATCCCACAACTCGACACAATTTCTGTTATTTCCCTCTTCATATTTGGCCACCAATAATATTCCTTTAAATCCCTATACATCGTTGTACTTCCAGGATGGTAGCAAAACGGGATTCATGAGCTTCTCTCAATACCTCATCTTTAAAGATCTCATTATTGGGCAAATAAATTCATCTTCCCATAGCTATTAGTCCATCAGATAACACCTGAAAGGACTTTTCTATATCCTGGTTCACATTCCCTTTGACCTTCCTTACCTTTTCATTACTTGTTGAGCCTCCAAAACTTTATCTCGAAGTACAGATCAGATTTTTAACTGGCTAACAATGACCCTTCAGGACCCAGACTTAGCCACAAGCCCATTTTTCTCATTTCCACTATACTTCCTTGTCTCTTAATTTCCATGTTATTCATAATTACTTTACCCTTTCTACTTAAAGCGTCTGCTACAATGTTAGCCTTACCAGGATGGTAGTCAATCACACAATCATAATATTTTATTAACTCCACCCTTCTTCTTTGGCGCATGTATAACTCTTTCTGCGACTTCAAATATTTCAAACTCTTATGATCTGAGAAGATTTGCAGTTGTGACCCATACAAAAATTGTCTCCATATTCTTAGGGCAAACACTACCGCTGCAAGTTCCAGATCATAAATTGGATAATTCTACTCATGTGGCTTTAATTGCTTGGATATATAAGCAATTACACAATCATGTTGCATCCGTACACATCCCAGAGTCTGGTCAAAGGTGATGCTACGGTGGAGAACCCCTCCCTAAACCTCCGGTAATATCCTGCGAGACCCAAGAAACTTCGAATTTCTATCATATTAGTAGGCCTCTCCCATTTTAACACAACCTCTACCTTCTTTAGATCCACGAATATTCCTTCTGCAGAAATCACATGGCCCAAAAATACCACTTGAGCCAAAACTCACACTTATCCAGCTTTGCATACAATTTATTCTCCCTCAAAGTCTGTAACACGACCCGCAAATGTTGTTCATGTTCTGAATATGAACTAGAATATACCAAGATGTCATCGATAAATTCCACCATATATTGATCCAAGTAAGGTGAAAATACTCAATTAATCAAATCTATGAAAATCGCTGGTGCATTGGTCAACCCAAAAGGCATCACTAAGAACTCGTAATGTCCATAACGGGTTCTGAATGTTGTCTTCTGAATATCTTGTTCTTTAATTCTCAATTGATGATACCCCGACCTCAAATCTATCTTAGAGAATACCTTAGCACCCTTTAACTGATCAAACAATTCATCTATTCGTGGAAGTGGATACTTGTTTTTTTTTTATATTACATGAGTTAACCAAACAGGACAACCCTTCCTCATTAACCTTCTAGCCCTTAAGACTGAAATCATACAGTTTGGAAGAACTTTTCTCTCTCCTTTAAATACAACATTCCTATTTCCTACCCCCTGGAGAGTCACTGTTTTGGTAAAACAATCCACTTGTGCCTTATGTTTGCTTAACCAATCCATGCCCAAAAATCAAGTCAAAGTCATATAATTCTAATGACATAAGGTCTACATTCAATCCCAACCCTTCAATATATAGTTTAACTCCTCTATAGATATCATCAATATTCATGCTTTCTTCTAAAGGGGTACTAATTGTCACCCCTATTCGCAACTTATGAGGCACCACATGCAATCATTCCACAATTCTACATAATACAAATGAATGACTAGCTCCATAATCAATTAAAGTAAAATCTTGCATTGTATTTAACTGTATTGTACCTGTAACAGCCGGCCCAACTTGCAATATATTGTCCGCTTTGGGCCTTACCGCCCTCACGGTTTTGTTCTTGGTGACGCGAGCCCACTTCTGAGCCTGATGCCTCAAAACGCGTGTCGCATCCCAAAAATGACGAGCGCGGCGTCGTGACGACTCTTCCCCCTGCGGGGAAATATCATGTGTCGGGGGGAATTATCTATTTTCGTGAAAAAGGGAGTCGCCACCTAGTATTAACGGTTACTAGGAAACCTAAAACTGGTCTTTCAGAGATTCTAGGGTAAGAGACTGGTTGCGTAAAGGGAAGGTTTTAGCACCCCTAGTACGCCCTACCTAAGGTAAGCTGCTTGACGTTTTGACTTGCTTATAATTTGCTATGGCTTTGAGCTTTCAAAACAATGTTGGTTAAATGGCAAATGGGATATTATTCCGCCGAATATTTTGGATATTAAACCTTTAGGATTTAATTATCCAAACACCGACAGTGAATAATAGCATATTATTCCTGTCGAATATTTTGGATATTAACCCCTTTAGGATTTATTTATCCAAATACCGACAGTGAATAATAACATATCATTCCCGTCGAATATTTTGGATATTAACCCCTTAGGATTTATTAACCCAAATACCAACAGTGAATAATAGCATATCATTCCCACCAAATATTTTGGATATTAACCCCTTGGGATTTATTTACCCAAATACCAACAGTGAATAATAGCATATCATTCCCGTCGAATATTTTAGATATTAACCCCTTTAGGATTTATTTATCCAAATACCGATAGTGAATAATAAACTCTCAAAAAAAAACATAAGATTTTTATATTTTTTGACATATTGGCCAATACCCTTTGGATTTTACAAACATGTTGTAAAATCTCAAAATGCAAGAAATGATTTTTTTCTTTGCGAAATCCATGCTAAAACTCATTTTCTCTTCAAAACCCAAGATAATATATATTTTTTTTCAACAGAAAAAACAATTTTTTAAAATATGCTAGTGTATTGGCCGTATGCAAGAAAACAACACATTTTTCTTTAATAAAAATATTTTTGGAAAAAATTGTATTTTTTTATTTTTCTCTCTTTCGGTGGGCTGGCTGTCAGCCCACCTAAATTCGGGCTGGGCTGACAGCCCAGCCCACCTTATCTCCGGGCTGGGCTGGGCTTCCAGCCCAGATGCTGGAACGTCTCCAGGGCCAGGCCGGGCACAAGGCACGGCCCGCCAAGCCCACGCGGGGAGTGAATTAATTCACTCCCCGCATGCAATACAGGGATGAATGAACAGTGCACGGAGGATTTTCGAGTATGGAGAATGGAGTAACTGTCAATACCTTTGGGTAGAGGATGTCGTGGTGATTCTTCTGGTCGTTGTGGCGTCGGAGATGTTGGCCTGAGGTGGCCGGAAACGGCGTCGGAACGTGACAGGTTGTTCGGCTGTCAGTTGCTGTTGGTCTGCTTTGCTTCAACGGAGGTCAAGGTCGGGTTGCTGCTGTGGAGAGGGGGACTCCGGTGATGCTGAGGTGGTGCAGAAGTGGCCGGAGTTGATGATTTCCGATGAAGAGAGAGAGCCGTGGGTCTGTAACTTTTAGAAAGAGAGAGAGCGAGGGACCTGCAAAAATGAGAGAGAGAGAGAGGAGAAACCAAGAGAAAAATGCCAAGGAGAGAGAGAAAGAGCCCAGAAACAAAAGGTTTGAAGATTCAGGATTTGCACGTAAAAATTCCGTTGATATTTTCCTTCTCTTCGTCTGCTTCGTTCCTCTGTTTTTTTTTGTTTTTTACTTTCTCTGCTCTGCCTCTCCTCTAGTTCTCCGCGTTTCTTTCAAATATTTTCCACGTAAAATCTCTTCTGTCCCCCTGTCTTCTCTTCTCTCACTCCCTTTTTTTTTTCTCCTTCGTCCCCTCCTTTTCTTCACCATGCAGACTTCTATTTATAGCCGAGAAGACTTGAATGTTCATCAACAAGTTTAATGCAGGGCTGAGGAACAGCTAGGCAAATCGCAAAAATCAAGGGAGCATCAGGAAGGAGATCACGATTTGATTTAGGAAAAAGAATCAAGCGTTTTTGCTGTGACGGTGACGAAATGGGAAGAAGATCGAATTGAAATGGGAAGAAAACTTTGATTGATCTGCTGTGACTGATGGGAATGAAACGGGAAGAAAATTATGATTTATATATAGGAAGAATTTGAAAATGACGATCTGTCTTGCTGTGAAAAAAACAATGCAAATAACGGGATAGTGCATGTTTCTTTAAATGCAGATTTCAAAATTTTTAGGAAGGAAAAACAATCCGATTTGGTCCTCTAAAAATTCTTTAATTGCACCCAATTTGATTTAAAACTTGATTTTGCAATTAAATCCCATCAAAAATTCAATCTCCACCGTAGCTTTGCGCGATCTCCTTATCTGGCCATTGACTCCTGATTTTCGTGATTTAACCCTCAATCGACCAATAAACTCTTAATTCGATCGATTTCGCCCTTGAACAAAAATCTATTTTTTTGAAATATTTTTTTTTCGAAACATAAAAAAATAAAGAGTCAAAAATTGGGTAGCAACAGATGCCCCCTCTTTACAATGCTTACGACTAAAGTCTAGTAAAAGACTTTAAATAGTAAGTGTTGTAAAGAAAAAAAACAGAATGGAGGATATGGGTCTCATTTTTCTGGGTGACCGACCCGGTTAGTGGTTAGGAAGGTCTCATTTTTCTGGGTGACCGACCCGGTTAGTGGTTAGAAAGGTCTCATTTTTCTGGGTGACCGACCCGGTTAGTGGTTAGCAAGGTCTCATTTTTCTGGGTGACCGACCCGGTTAGCATGGCCTCATTTTTCTGGGTGACCGACCCGTGGTCTCATTTTTCTGGGTGACCGACCCGGCTAGCATGGTCTCATTTTTTTTGGGTGACCGACCCGTGGTCTCATTTTTCTGGGTGACCGACCCGGCTAGGATGGCCTCATTTTTCTGGGTGACCGACCCGTGGTCTCATTTTTCTGGGTGACCGACCCGGCTAGCATGGCCTCATTTTTCTGGGTGACCGACCCGGCTAGCATGGTCTCATTTTTCTGGGTGACCGACCCGGCTAGCATGGCCTCATTTTTCTGGGTGACCGACCCGGCTAGCATGGCCTCATTTTTCTAGGTGACCGACCCGGCTAGCATGGTCTCATTTTTCTGGGTGACCGACCCGTGGTCTCATTTTTCTGGGTGACCGACCCGGCTGGCATGGTCTCATTTTTCTGGGTGACCGACCCTGATTAGATATGATAGTGACGGGTGATCCACCCGAGTCTCATTATGATGGGTGACCTGCCCGAGTGTAAGATGAAGGTGGTTTTGTTGTCACAAGTGACTTTGAGGAACGAAACAGCACCAGTCCTCAATTCATATTTTCTTCTGTGGTTTCGTTCACTTGAGATTCTGCTTCTCTCTTTTGGACACAAGGTCGCCTTTCTCTGATGTTCCATTATCATGAGATGTCTTTGCTTAATCTCCAAAGCTTTGCAGGCTTCTCTGATTGGATGGCTCATTCAAGTTTGTCATAAATCATTCATCCACTCAACGCAAGCGCATTGCTTATCATGTGCTATCTGCGATGATCTTTGTTTTTATCCAAATCTGACCATGCCCCCAAGTGTGGGGTTGCTTGATTTTCCATTTAGCGCAGAGTTCTATTATTCTTCTTCTTTTGAAGTTTTGAGCATTATCAGTTATGATCTTTTCTAGTGGTCCGTATCAAACAAATTTCTTCAACACCTTTTACGTTACATGAGTAAATGACCCAGCTTCTACCCATCTTGTGAAGTAGTCGATAGCCACGAGAATAAACCTATGATCATTGCTGGCTTTTGGTTGATATATCCAATCACATCAATTCCCCACAGTGCAAAAGGCCACGGAGATATCAAGTTAAACATAAGAGCCGGAGGGGCATTGATTTTGTCACCACGGACTTGACACTTATGACACTTGCGGACATAGTCGATGCAATCCTTCTCTAATGTCCTCCAGAAATAACCATTTCTTTGCATTTCTCTAGCCGTCATATGCCTATTAGTATGGGTTAAGCGGATCTCTTCAAGGACTTCCCGAAGCGCGTTTTTGGCTGCAGTTTATCTGGGCATCTTAGCAAAGTCCCATCAGATGACCTCTTATACAAAATCTCCCCATCAAGGTAAACATCCATCATTAACCTCCTCAAGGTTTTCTTCTCCTTTTGGATGCCCCCAAGGGATAAGCTTGGTTTTGGATGAAATTCTTGATATCGCATTACCAAGGGTTTCCATCTATTTCTCCTTCAACTGAGCAGCATCCACAATGATCAGTCACACTAATAGCATTTCTGTATTTTCAAGACCAATGCTGTATTGCCTTGAGGGTCTATAACAATGAATCACCACACATAAACCAAACTTATCCAATTCATGGTTTACCTTGATATTCAAGATCAAGCCGACCTTCTTTCCATAAACTTTCAGGGATGATAAAATAGGTTCCGCTAAAATCTCAAAAACAGAATCCAACTTCATACCATACTGGGATCACACAAATTTTCACCTTTACTGTGGTGCTGATGGATCTAATTTTGTAATGAACCTTTTTGAGGCTACCGCAGACCTTTTCTTGTCTTGGGAGGTCTGATTCCACCACTTACAACAGAGGTTGGAGGAGGCCTTTTGGAAGACGTAGATTTCGTTGATGGTTCTGTCTTCTTGGAGGAAATGAGCGATGAGTTTAGAATGGCCTCAATAGCTTCACGTTGTTGTTTCCTCTTTGTAATCATATCCAAACAAGCACCTACAGGGGCTCCACCAGATCTCTGATAAACAGTCGTGATTATGGGGTTGCATGTAGCTTCCACCTCCTTCAACTTCTCCTCATAATCTTCATTCTTACCGATTTGATTATCATCTAACCACTCGTCAGCCTCCTTAACGGCTGTCTCAATCTCCTTCTCATCAGCCTGTAACTTGTCTGCCCGCTTATCTTTGTCGTTGACCTGGTTCTTCATGTTGTAAACATAGGTCTCCAAGATGTTACGCGCGTTAATCTTCTCCTTAACCTTCCTATCTTCCTCTGCAAACTCCTCAGCTTCCTGAACCATCTGTTCAATCTCTTCCTGACTCAGCCTGCCCTTGTCGTTCGTAATTGTAATCTTCTCCGATTTTCCTGACGCCTTGTCTTCAGCCTTGACGTTTAAGATACCGTTGGCATCAACCTCGAATGTCACTTCCATCTTGAGCTGGAACAAAATCTAGATAAATCGAATTTCCCAAACGACCTACAATCCTTTGTGGGACTCCTTTCACCCTCAAACACCTGAATGGTGACAGTAGTTTGCTGATCCTAATAAATGGTGAAGGTTTGAGACTTCTTGGTTGGTATGACACTGTTTCTTGGGATCAATTTGGTCATCACCCCACCAATAGTTTCAATTCCAAAGTAAGAGGTGCCACATCCAGCAGAAGTATATCTTTGGTTTCATCACCACCCTCTCCACTTAAAATGCCTCCTTGAAATGGCAACGCCGTAAGCAACAACCTCATCAGGGTTCACACCCTTGTTGGGTTCCTTGCCATTGAAATAATCCTTGAGAAGCTGTTG